>CM077234.1:24466767-24979267 GCA_039654775.1 Spinibarbus caldwelli
GAAATTATCTTGCTCTATCAGTGCAGTCACAAGTGAAACTTGTTTAGTTTGTACATTTGAAAATATATAGCGATAGAGACTCGAACATGTAAGGTCATATGTAGTCATTTTTAAAATAGTGTTATCTATTGAGACTACAGCTTATTTATATTACATGATCTGTATATATTCATATTCATTTAAAATAAATGACTTAAACTAAAATTGCTTGTGTGTAATGGATTAATAATAATAATAATAATAATAATAATAATAATAATAATAATAATAATAATAATAAAAATAAATCTCTAAGTAATTATCATTAAAGACAGGTTTTTATTTATTTTTTTATTTTATTTTATTTTAAGTACTAGTGACCTTTAATTTAGAGCAAGAGAAACTGGGGGAGTGACTTTGTGTCAGATGTGTCACTTTGCTCACATCTGATTGGTCCAATTTCAGTTTGAGATCTCCAACTCAGAACATAACCTGCCCCAGAACAGGTTAGCCGTGGAGTGTAAGTTGCTATGGCAATGAACACCGCTAAAAGCCAAGTCACTTTCATGGTGCCTAAAACCCAGGATTGGTGCAAACTAAAATGAAACTTACGTGGCTAGCCAGCTAATCCAGCTTCATGGTACAGGCCCCAGGTGAGTTCCAGACAAAACTGTTGAAACTATAACAAAGACGAAACAGAGCAGCAGTGCAGTCAGTTACTTGATGTTCGTTAGGCTTCAGTTAAGATCATTGGAAACCCCTGCATGTGCCATCAAACCAAGGAAATGGTAATATGCTGCAATACACATGGTTGCTCACCACACAGGATTACAGCTACTTGCAGGCCCATGACTAAAAACAAACAAGGTAATAAGCATCTCCACTGAACAGGCAAAAGGCATCTTTAAAACAGGGACTAACCTGAGAATTGGCCAACAGCCAGCACACATGACAGACAGGAGGATAACCCAACTGCTAGCACTCATTCAACACGCCACATGTCACAAAGTGGCAGTACCAAGGATGATGCATCCCAAGCAGCCAAACACTTCCCTCTTTTATATTCACAACACATGCACTAATAGGCTCATGAAACTTACAACACTAACCAATCATAATGAAGTACAAACACTGATTGGTTCACCGCACTTCACACTCCAGATCAGTAGGTGGCGGTAATGCACCTTTTTGTGGGTTTGCCAAACCGCCATAAAACACCAGAAGAAGAAGAAAATTGGTTAACCTGTTTGGATGACGCTAGCCAATCATACCTAGCTATACCTCACTCTGCTACACTGGCTAGATTGTGGTTTTGACTGGTTTTCACTAGATATTTTCAAAGTGAAAAAAAGCTTCAGGTTTTTGTACAACATGTTTTGTATCACTGGGCTCCTACTCTTAGAGCACAATAATAGAGAGCTGAATCTGACAAACTTACATCAGTAATAGTGAGTTCAGTGGATGTACGTGTTGTAGCTGAATGAAACGGATTATCAAAGGTGTATTCATAATCACCCTCTGACCGAGCATTTTTGTACAATAAGAATTGTGGTTTTCTGTTGGGATACTGTCTGTACCAGTAAAGCCGAACATATTCACTACTTGTACTATATAAGCAGCTCAGCTTGACAGTTTCTCTTTCTTTAGAGAATTTTTCTGTCCCTTTATCCGGATCAATGTTGTCTCCAGCCACCAAACCTGTGAACATATGATTTTGATTTGCAGAATCAAGGTAGAAAAAGATATTGCAAACACACTTTACTTTTTACAGAAACAAACAATCGATTAAATCAAACCATTAAAGGATTTGGAGTTTGAGACTTTAAAACAATGGAAACATTTATGTACAGATTTTCATTAATTATTCAATAAATAATGTACCTGTTCCCACAATGAGAATCAGTGTAAAGCATCTATCCATGTTCAATCAGATCAGTTCAGTTCTCTGTTGAGTCTCTCAGTGCTCTGAGCTGTAAGTCACTGCAGATCAGTCAGAAACACACACAGGAACTTCCTCCTCTCCGAACTTCCTGCTGCTGTTCACTTTCACACATATGGTGTTGTATACTGTATATACATAGAATTGAAATTAAATCACACCATGTTGGTTTCGTCAGGCCAGAGGTGAACTGGCCCCCTGACTGAGCCTGGTTTCTCCCAAATGTTTCTTCTCCATTTTTGTCGATGGAGTTTTGGTTCCTTGCCACTGTCACCTTTGGCTTGCTTAGATGGGGACACTTAAAGGGGTCATATCATATGACGTTTCTAAAAAGAACATTATTTTGTGTATTTGGTGTAATGCAATGTGTTTATGCGGTTTAAGGTTCAAAAAACACATTATTTTCCACATACTGTACATTATTGTTGCTCCTCTATGCCCTGCCTTTCTGAAACACGTAGATTTTTACAAAGCTCATCGTTCTGAGAAGCGAGGCGTGCTCTGATTGGCCAGCTATCCAGTGCATTGTGATTGGCCGAATACCTCAAGCGTGTGACGGAAATGTTGCGCCCCTCACCATATTGTGATGCCGTGTCCTGGTGCGACGACACAAAAACAATAAAACACATTATAAACGAGGCATTTGTTGCATCCAGTGGGGACATAATTACTGATTATAATGACTTTTTACGTGGCGTGATAACATTACCGTGTCTGCATTTGTGATCGGAGAAACAACAAACAACAAGCACTACTCTACACAGCTCAAAACTCGCGTTTGAATCGTCAGTGGCAAATTCTTTAAATAAGAAAATGTACTTGCAGGCTGTGAGTCAGAAGCGCCAGACTATCCTTGCAAAGTTGGAATTACCCCACTTTATAGAAACAGCCTTTGAGCAAGCCAGCATTGTAGGCTACTCTTCCAGGTTCAGGAAATAGTCCTCCGTAAAATGCACTGCACACAGTCTAATATTTGGGTTGAACTGTTCTGGAACAGAGTTGTAAATATAACTTAACCATTGATTTCTAGTTGTGTCCTCTTTTAGAAGCCCAAACAAAGTACTTTCACTTTCACAGCGAAATACAGCATCTCTAGGACATGGCGCCGGCGGCAGCAACAATACTACAGCGAGAATAATAGTTCTGCTTTCTTTCATTGCATAAACATTTGGGCAGTGTTTTGCAAATCTCCCCACACCATGACGTAGACATGTGGAGGCGTGTTTGAATGAGCCGTTTTAGGGGGCGTGGTCAAGTCAACTTTTATAAAGAATATCTCTTTGGTTTTGAGACTTTAGTCTTTGCAACTTCAGGTATATATATATATATATATATATATATAGGGTACAACGGGGTTAAAGGCCCACCTTAAGAAAAAATGTGCTATTCACTGCGCCTAAAATGTATAATTGCAGAAAAAATATATACGTTGTATTGAATAAACATTAATGGAGCAACAGATTTTGTGTGAAAATAAATCATTCAAGTTGTTTATTTTGTTTAAAAATCTTATAAATGTATGAGGTGGCAGGGGCCTTTTACCCCACACACGGGGTAAAAGGCTCACCAAAAGGCACACAGTATTGATATAAATACTTCAGCTAAAATAATGTTTTATTTTTAAATAATGTCTAAGTTAATACTTGTTCAAAACAATCACTTTAGCAAAGTTTGTACTATTTTCTGCTTATTTTGAAAAATAAAAGAATTTAATTTTTGTTCAGTAAATATACTGTCATTAAAATGTTAATATAAAAAAATTAAAATACAGAAACAAAATCATTTTAATAAGTAAAGATTCTGAAAGTATTGAAGGAGATCCAATAATATTTGAATATATATTTACAGTAGCAACAACAAATGATATTTTATTATATGACATGATAAATAACATGTTTTTAAATGTGATGGTTTCATTGTAAACATGGTGATTATCTCTAATATGGACACCCAACATAATATATGATATTTACCATCTGAATCTTACGGAGCCCCTAAAGGGACATGGTGGTGGAAAAAAATTCGGGGTGAGAGGAAAAATATTTTTCAAATATTTTTCGTTCTCTCGAGAAACTTTGCATTCCCAGTTTTGCATTCTCTCGCAAAGATATTTGCGTGTCGCAAAACCAGTTGAGTTCGGGACAAACTCTTCCTGTTTACTTTACAGCTTACAGTGGTTCATAGCTACAGCTCCATATGTTCACAAGAGAGCGGTTCGTAGAGTTTTATTTTGAACTTGGACTCAAATAAAGAAATACGTCAGTGCTTAGTTCTAGGCACGGTTTTGGGACATTCTAAAACGCTTTATGTGGCTTAATGTTTTAAAAAAGTGACATTGGAGGACCAAATTCGATAATAATAAATGCTGATAAAATTATTAGGCTAATATTAATAAACTTATTAATAAAGCAGAATAGCCCAGAATATGAACGCACTGCCCTGCACGTTAAGTTTTCCTCCCCCACAGACAACGCTTAAGGTAGGCTAATGAATGAAGACTGTGATTTAAAAATAACAAATCTGTTTACAGTTTATATTACCCTGGAGTCAATTTCAGCTGTAACACACACACAGATGTTTCCACGAGTGCAATTGAATTGTGTGCATTTTAGATTGTGGGTTTGATATGGCTTGACAAAGTGAAAAATGAATTAAAGTTTTTGTACAGCTTCACATAGACTTTGTATCACTGGGCTCCAACTCTTAGAGCACAATAATAGAGAGCTGAATCTGATAGAGTTACACCAGTAATAGTGAGTTCAGTGGATGTTTCTGATGCAGTCGACTGAAAGCGACGATCAGCTGGGGTTCCAGTACCACTATATGTCCGAGCCTCTTTCCATATTAAATGCTGAAGTTCCTTATTAGGATACTGTGCAAGTAAAGTATCACATATCTGCTGCTTGTATCATATGAGCAGCTGAGGGTAACAGTCTCCTCTTCCTTCATGACACTAGTTTCTTTATTTGGCCTAATCTGGTCTACAGTTATCACACCTAAAACAAAGAAATAAGAAAATTAGATAAGTTACACAAAATTAATTCTTACACTTATAGTTTTTCTACTGTACATCAGTAGAATGAATAAAGAGAGTCATACTTGGAGTCAGAATTAAAATCAGTTTTTTTAATAGGTCAGATCAGTGTTTTAATGTTCTCTGTGCTCCAGTTCTAATGTATTAGTTTAGTGCTCACAGAAGAGGTGTGTCTTCAGGCTTGTATCTGTGTGTGTGTATGTGCGTGCGTGCCGTATGTGTGTGTGCGTGCTGTGCGTGTGTGTGTGTGTGTGTGTGTGTGTGCGCGTTTTGTGACATATGAGGACACAAATTTGTTTAATGACATGGGTATGACATAGGTATTGCAAAGAGAAGGTGACTTATGAGGACATTACCCCATGTCCCCATATTTCAAAAGGCTTATAAATCATACAGAATTAGATTTTTTGAGAAAGTAAAAACGCACAAAGTTTCCTGTAAGGGGTAGGTTACATGTAGGGTTGGTGTAGGGCAATAGAAAATACGGTTTGTACAGTATAAAAACCATTACGCCTATGGAATGTCCCCACAATTCACAAAAACAAACGTGTGTGTGTGTGTGTTGCAAATTTAGGGTCATAGAACTGCACTTCGCAAATCTATGAATAGTGAACTTTAAATACTTGATCCTTGATGGTTTGCCAGAAAATAACACTTTATTGTTTATTACTGATTCTCAATTCATGAAACTTTTCATAATGTTTCAACTTGGTTTATAATGTTTTGTTAACAAAGTTGAAGAGTTTTTATTTATTTTGCATGATTTTGTGAGTGTTGAGTGTGTTTCAGTCACTGTGGGCCTCAGAGCACAGTAGTACACAGCAGAGTCAGACACACGCAGATTCTTGATCATCAATGGAACTGTTCTTGATGTTGTATCCAGTTTTGCAGAAAATCTCTTCTTAAAATCCGGCTCAGTTATTCCTTCACTAAATGGAATTTTATTCAGAATGAATGTTGGTGATCTCTTTGGCAGCTGTTTGTACCAGAAGAGATACACATCTGTACTTGTAGCTTTGGTAGTGTAGTTACACATTAAAGTTACTCGATCTGCTTCATTTGCAGTCATTTTTCTTGAAGGCTGGTCAACTCTGTCTTGCCCCCAGCACACTGGAATGTAGATTCAGTTATTAATCATTTACATATTAAGTAACTCACATATGAACAAATGATCAAGTGAAAATTCTGATCTTTCTTACCTAAATCATGAGCTGTGAAGAAAAGCGTAATTATCACCCATTTTTCCATTGCTGAGATAAAGAAATGAATATTTTAACTTGTGTTCTAATGATTGTGTCTCTCTGTCTTTACTCTAGCTCTTGGTTTCCTCTGTGCTGTTCTTCTCTTGATGATTCAAGTCTTCAAGTTCTCACATGCTGCCTGAATCCCTGAAGACACCTTGAGGGATGCTGCCTCCCTGTGGTGAATTTATGTGTGTCTAACTAACATTTTTATCCAAATTGATTTACAAATGTGAAATACAATCAGAAACAATAAACTAAAGCAGTAACACAATACACATAACGTTATCAGATTTCTGCAAAACCAGAGTAGTGTCTCGTAGACATGCTTCCAGAGGTGGCAAGGTTTGCAGCTTCAGATGCACCTTCAACCTTTCTTTGAAGTCTTATATTCTGGTGGATGGTATTCTCAGATTTACACCTTAGAATTTAGAAAACCATTTACCATTTGAATAACTCAATCATTAATTTATTCCCAATTTAAAATGGAAGAAACTCTACTTACCCCAAAACTATGAGATGAACACTAAATATTTTTGCCAGTGTGTCATCATAATTCTGTAAATGTGCTGTGTTAAATTAAACTAAACTGAATGAACACATCGACAGTAGAATGGATTTTTAACCCACTTGTTGCTTCAGTCTCTCTTTGCTAAAGTTACACTGAACACATTTACAAACACATGGAGTAGGAGACTGAAAATACCACAGTATCTGAATACACATAGTTTGAATGAAAGGATTTGTGAATCATTTTGACACTTAAGTGTCATAGTATTGCACAATATTTAGCATTTTTATAGCATATTTTAATTTTGTTTATGATTTGTTCAGCCTCAAATAAGAATTTGAAGAATGGTGCCTTCTTGTGGTTAGTTTAAATATATTTTGCTGAGCTGAACCATTTACATTTAACTGTAATATATTCTAACATAATTTGCAAACAGTGTAACTAACGTCAGAATCAATTAATCAGAATAAATAAGAAATAAAATGACATTTATGGGACATATTATTTTGCAGTATTTGAAGAATTTGACTTGGAGTGGGAAACTTCCTTAAAGAGAGTTGTGATGTACAACTGTAATTCAGGAAGTATTATGTTTCCTATTTATTACATTTTCAGTAACCGCACACAGGTGTGCTTCCACATGTGTAATTAAATTGTGTGAATTTTAGATTGTGGGTTTGATATGGCTTGAAATCAAAGGGGAAAATGAATTTGAGTTTTTGTACGGCTTCACATAGACTTTGTATCACTGGGCTCCAACTCTTAGAGCACAATAATAGAGAGCTGAATCTGACAGAGTTACACCAGTAATAGTGAGTTCAGTGGATGTGTGTGATGTAGTCGACTGAAACCGAGGATCAGAGGGGCTCCCACTTGCACTAACTGATCTTGCACCCTTATATATTAAATAGTGAAGCTCTTCATTAAGATACTGTCTATACCAATAAAGTCTAACATTACTGCTGCTTGTATCATATGAGCAGCTGAGAGTCACAGTCTCATCTTCCTTTTTTATGACACTAGTTTCTTGATTTGGTCTAATCTGGTCTGCAGTCATCACACCTAAAACAAATGAAAATAATTTGTGAGTCAAGTAACAAAACTATCCCATTTGAATGTGTCAAAATACCACGATAATGAATAAAAAATGCCATATTGTACCTGAAGTCATAATTAAAATCAGAAGCAGGTGTTTTTTCCATGTTGACTGTAAGATCAGGTGTGTTAATGTTGTCTGTGCTCTGAGCTGTAGATCTGTGTTACTGTGAGTTTCTGCAGTTTCACACTCAAACACTGGAACTTCCTGCTTTCTGTGTGATGATACCGTCTGCCGCTTCTCATGTTTTTGCTCTGCCATTGGTTAGAGGAAAGCTTTTGCTGCAAAGAATTATATACAGTATATATTTATTAATTTAACAGATGAATCTGAAGAAAGATACAAAGATGAATTATTAATGAACCAATAAAATAAACATGAATGTTTCAAAGTGTTTCAAAATTATTTGTCAAGATAATATTGATATACAGTAAATAGTTTTTTTGAACAAATGCTTGATCCCCACGATACTTATCTGTTTGTTATAAGGATATTTACCCACTGGATATACTCATGGATATTTGTATGTGTGCATACATTCTCAGCTTAAATGACACAGTCTCTGTCAGGTTCAACAAACTACCCCAAAAATATAAACCTCGTCTGCTTCACAACCTGGCAAAATGCAAATGCATCTAATTATTATTTTATCACCTTGGTTGCTTTATAAAATATTATGAATACTTAAGTATATTTTAAGTGAATTTTGTGTGTCAACTTTATTTTTACTTATTTATTTTATTTATTTATTTTTTATTTTTTGCTAAATAGAGGGGTGTTCCCTTGTGCTAACTATAGCAGATATGGAGGTTGGATATGTGTGATGTAGGTGCAGTAGTGTGTATCAGGTTTTTGTACAGTGTTCTTGTGTTTCCTGTGACTGTGGGCTCCAGAGCGCAGTAGTACAGAGCAGAGTCTGATATAGATACAGAGGAGATCTCCAGATCCACATGGTTTTCTTTGTCTTTGGTGACTCTGGCTGTGAATCTGGAATCTACATTAGACTCCTGAGCTTGTTTTGCGCTGGCTGAGATGAGCACAATGAACTCAGGAGCTGATCCGGGATACTGACGGTACCAGTGAAGACGATATGCAGATGAGTAACTGCAGGATAATTTAACACTTGAACCCTCGTCAGCACACTCCTCTGTTTTGGTTGGTTTGATTTCATTTCCATATGTTGCATCTGCAAAAGTAGATCAAATCTTCTATGAACTGGTGTTAAAATTGAAGCTACATTCAATTTTGATGTTAAGTACAGAATGCAATATAAAACATAAAGAAAACACTTTATACTTAATTGTGAGCAGAAATTAGCCATTCTGGCTGCTCAGAGTATTTAGATGCACAACAATTCAATACTTACACACAAAGGCAGAAAGCAGAATGACAGAACAGATCATTGTGTGCGTTTCTTATTCTCTCTCTAACAGACTTGAAGTTTAAGACGATCACATCAGGTATCAGTGCTTTAAACCCCACCTCTTTCAGAGAGCTCTTTGAGAGAGAAGATCAGATCAGATCTGTTTCATACAGCACCCTCTTGTGGTTACATACTGACTGTGTTATATGATAAATCCTCATAACACAACAAACAAAATACGACTTGGATTGAGTCCTCATACAGCACTTTATTATAGCACTTAGCTATATGACTGATAATCAGGAGTGAGTCTCTGTTTAGATATGCATATCCACAAAGAGTGGATTTAGGGATGAAGTTTATTTTGGTGGTAAAAATAGGTATTAATTTAATGTGCCTGTACAAAAATACAAGTTGAACTGTATTTAAATCAACGTTTAGTCAGTGACTTGCATCCTAGAGGAGTGAATTTATAATATACCTATATTTACGGAAAGAAATTGGTTGTACACCTTCATCTGTGTCGGGTTTTTGTACAGTGTTCTTGTGTTTCCTGTGACTGTGGGCATCAGAGCACAGTAGTACAGAGCAGAGTCTGATACATCAGCAGAGGAGATGATCAGATCCACATGTTTGATCTCTTTTGTTGCTTGGTTTTCTTTTCTGAGCTTAGTAGAGAACCTGGGATCTACATCAGATCTCTTAGTCTCTTTCACACTCTCTATTATAAGCACAAGAAATTGAGGAGCTGATCCGGGATACTGACGGTACCACTGAAGTGATTCTGCAGAAGAATAACTGCAGGATAAAGTAACAGTTGAACCCACTGCAGCAGATTCCTCAGTTCTGTCTGGTGTGATTTCATCTCCAAAACTCACACCTAAAAGAAGGAGAAAGAGAAAAAAATAACAATTTGTAAACAATGATGAAACTGATTTACTATAGTGATTTGAAATTTTATAAATACAATAAACAATACTTGTTAATTATTTTAAATATTAATGTTGCATTGTCATTGTGATATAGGATTCTACATTGTAAAAGCAGAGAAAAATGTACATAATTTATGGATGCAATAACTTTATATTTTCAATGAAAAAGTTAATTAAGCATGTAAGATAAGATTATTTGACAAAACATATGTAGATTGTTAAATTAGAAATGCAAATGCATGCATAACATACACAAATTCACTTACATGTCAAGGCAGAGAGCAGAATGACTGAATGAAGTATCATTGTACATGTGTGTGTTACTGCAGCAGGACTGAGCTTTGTGACAGTTGAGCAAATGCAACAAGATCATCTTGGATCTATATTCCAAACTCCTCCTCTTTGATGCCAAAACCCCCCTCACATCTGCACATAGTTTAAAACTAAAGATTACATTTAGGCTGCATTTACACTGCAGGTCTGGATGCCCAAACTGGATTTTTTGACTATAGCATATTCGATTTTCTTGATGACCCGCTTACACGTTCTTTTAAAAGTGACCCGTGTCTGATATCTGCATTTGGACTACACAGGCTTAACTTGAGAAATGCTTAACCTGGCTCAAATCTAGTTCTAGTATGTTTTCTTTTATTTTGTCCCCAATTAGTTATGCCAAGGCAGAATCTGCAAACTTTTAAAATATTTTTAATAAGTTTGGGGGATAATTTGTGGAATTGTGAAATGGATTTAAACTTGGTAAAAATGTGTTAAATTGAACTATCATGTGAATGCCGGTCATTCCAATTTGGTGGAGCTTCATGTTCTGTGAATACAGATTTCAAGTGGGCCTGGTAATGTAAGCCTGTAATGTGTATTTCTTAATTTTTGTATGAGTGTTGAGTGTGTTTCAGTCACTGTGGGCCTCAGAGCACAGTAGTACACTGCAGAGTCAGACACATGTAGGTTCTTGATCATCAGTGGAAATGTTCTTGGTGTGGAGTTCAATGTTGCAGAATATTTTTTTATAATATCAGGCTCAGTGGTATATTGATTCAGAATGAATGTTGGTGATCTGTTTGGTAGCTGTTTGTACCAAAAGAGGTCCGGACTTGTAGAAGTAGTATAATTACACATTAAAATAACTTGAGCTCCTTCACTTTCAGTCATTTCTCCTGAAGCCTGTTCAACTCTGTCCTGTCCCGAAGACACTGGAAAAACAGATAGAAAAAAGAGTGTCATTAACATGAATTATTAGCAAAGTAAACTTAAACATTTATTAACTTTAATGTAAGTAAATAGTATACAGAAGTGCTTACCATCATAATGTGCTATGAAACACAGGGAAATCAAAGCCCATCTAAACATAGCTGATCTATAAACAAACATTCACTCAACTGTGCTCTCAAAAACTGTGTTCATCTCACAGTTTCTTTAAATGTTGTGTTGTCACATGATCAAAGTAGTCTTTGAGATGATCTACTCATACATGGAGAGAGTGATGCTGACCCCTTGTGGATGAAGTTTAAAATTGTTTAAAAATTGTTATTTTGGAAACCATTTTTCCACAAAATTAGAATTAGTCTGAAAATGTTTTTAGATCACATGCTTGATCCCAATTAGTCATCTCTTTATTGTAAAACCATTTAGTTACTGGATATACCAATGGGTATCATTAGAGTTGGGAATCGATTAAAATTTCAATTCCGCCTATCAAGTCCGTCTATCAAGTCCTTTTTTTTTAAGGTGGTGAAAAGTGGCTGTTAAAATGTATTTGTCTTTGAATCATTCATTCAAGAGATTCATTCAAAAACACAGATTCATCCAGTAATGAAAGAAGTAAATCTTGAGTGAGTCATTTAATTATTTCATTCATATATTTTGTTTTTTTCTAAAGTTTTGTTTAGTTCTAATATTTAGTTGTTCTAATATTTTTTTTCTTCAGAATTGTAAGACAACTACTACCTCCATTTAAAAAAAAAAAAAAAAAAAAAAAGTCTCAATTGATCCAGAATCATGCAGCTCTATTTTATACACAAACAGCTCTTAATCGAGCCCAGTTTTTATGTAGCCGGCTGATTTTTGTTCATGGTATTCAGCAGCAATTAAATGTTTTGCAAAAAGATACACAGAATAAATATGCTTGATATCTAAATGTTTTACTTAATTTTTTTTTACCCACATTGGAATCGAAACTGGGAATCGATGAAAATCGGAATTGTTAAATTTCAAATGATATCCAACTGGTATCATGCACCTATTTTATTTCTTCCTTGCAGTAAATGATCTTAAGGTGTGCCTTGATTGTTTATTGACCACATTTGCGTATATGAATGAGTGATTTCTACCATAATATTTTCCACTGGCACTTGTCTACATACAATAGTCATATATTTGCATTTAAAAATGCTCATAGGTGTGGCTCCTCTGAATGGGCAAAATGGTTCTAGATATGATAGAGGGGTCTGCATGTAATTCTAGATTTAAGGGTACGGTGCCATTGTGTTTCCTGTCGTTGAGGGCCTCTGATACTGCAGCAGCAATTTGAAAATAAGCACAATAGTAAAGAGATGAATGTGAGAGTCACATCTTTAATAATGTGTTCAGTTGAAGTGAAGGATGTATTTTACTGTAACCAAATTATATGAAAATAATGTTGTTATTAGATCAATCAATTAGTTGTATGACCTCAAGTATTTTTTTATTAATATTTTGATATTGTATAAAGAGCATAACGTGTCTTTTTAAAAGCTGTTACATGAACAAAATTCTCTTCTGTTATCTTAAATAAATTGTAATGTGAATAGCAAAGTAATACTAGTAAAGCCTCCCATTTTAGTTGATATATTTTCCATATATTTTCCATAAACTATTTAAATCAATTTAAACCAATTCATTTCTACAATATTAAAGATCTCAAAGTAATTTTCCAGTTTATTCATGTGGATTATTTAATGTAATATATTTATTTTTATATAATATTAATAATAAATGCATATTCATAAAAGACATTTAATTCAGTTTTGCAACTTAATATATAAAATAAATAAATAAATACCTCAAACTGTTACACATGTGCTCTGGTCAACACTTGAAGTTAATAATGTGTAGTAACATCTTTTTTTTTTAAAAAAAACAGTCATCTTTATAGATATTTAAGTATTCTCTTATACAGTAAATGTCCTCCTAAGAACATATTTGCCCTCTCAGATGTGTCAGGTTTTTGTACAGAGTTCTTGTGTTTCCTGTCTCTGTGGGCTCCATGGCACAGTAGTACAAAGCAGAGTCTGTCACTTTAGCAGAGGAGATCTCCAGATCCACATGGTTTTGCTTTTCTTTGTTGGGTTTAACTGTGAATCTGGGATCTACATCAGACTTCTTAGCATCTTTTGCACCATATATGAGGATTACAAGGAATTCAGGAGCTGATCCGGGATACTGACGGTACCAGAATAAAGACCGTACAGATGAAAAACTGCAGGATAATGTAACACTTGAACCCTCAACAGCAAACTCCTCCGTTTTGGTTGGTCTGATTTCATTTCCATATGTGGTACCTGCAAAAATAAATCAGCTTTTATGAATGTGTATTTAGAATGAATCAAGTGTGATCAGTGATATTTTAATGGAATGAAATTAAAATTCCTCACATTATGGTTGATTAGAAAACTAAGATGCAATGCAAGAAAATGAATACTTACATGTAAAGACAAATAGCAGAATAACAGAATGGAGTACCATTGTCTGTGTTCACTAATTCAGCTTAAATGAGCTCTGCAACAGGCACTGAAGAGATTTAACAAGATCACAATATGTGTCAGTGCTTAGAGCTCCACCTCCTCCAGCAGAAATATAACTCATATTTTGAAAGTCTTGAAAAGTGAAAATAACAGAATATATTACCGTTCAATTTCTGTTGATTTCTCAAAACACAAGGTTTTGAAATAAACACTGAAAACACAAAATACCAGATGGAGGTTAATGATCATTCCTCATGAAGAGTTTTAGAAAAACAGGGGTTTGTAAACCTCTTTGCCAGTATGTTATCATCAAAAGTGGTAACACTTTAGATTAGCGAATGCGTATTCACTATTAACCAAGAGTTTTCCCTCAATAAACTCCTAATTTGTTGCTTATGAATAGTTAATACGGTAGTCGTTAAGTTATTGGGTTGGGTTAAGGGACTTGGAATATGGTCATACAGAATAAGGCATCAATATGTGCCTAATAAGTACTAATAAACAGCTCTTTTCTTTCATCAATTTCACTGGCTATTGCATTCTCATATCTGTATTATCAATTATATGCATTTATAGATGCATTTCTTTGTAGTAATGCTTTGATGCATTACTACTTCTTTGTACACACCACCGCTATCTGAACTGCTCTGTGATATTTTCTGAAAGTTATTTCTGAAACATTCACATAGTTTATGAGTTTTATTGTTCAGGAGGTTTTTGTACAGTGTAGTTGAGTTTCCTGTCATTGTGGGCGACAGTGCACAGTAGTACAGCGCAGAATCTGTAGCTTGAGCATCAGAGATGTCCAGGCTCACAAGATTGTTGTTTTTATCAACTTTAGGTATGAGACGATCAGGAAGAGGGTCACTTGTGGCTCCATGTGGATAGATATAAGCAAGGAACTCCGGTTTGGTTCCTGGATATTGACGATACCAGTGCAGGTTGGTTACAGCTCCATCATATTTACAGGACAGAGTGACTTTTTCTTCCTCAGATTTAAGTGTCTTGTTTTCCAGCGGTGTTATTGACTGCGCAAATGTCTCCTCTGCAATACAACCATTAAACTTTTTATCAGACTTACCCAAAGAATTCATATTAATATATTACAGCATTACAATGAAATTAGTATTCAACAGCATAAAAAATAAAGAGATAAAACTTCCAAACACTGTATAAAACTCCAGATTTATGACATTATTTGATCATATGATTAAAAGTCAAGAATCGGTAACTTCTTACTTTTAATTAACAACAGCAGAAGCAGAACACAAAGGATGGTCATGTTTGCACTGTACAAAGAAAAAGTTGAGTTGCTCTATTTCAGATCCCCACAGGCTCCACCTATCTGTCAGTGTAAGAGGATGAGAACACAGCATTCAAATTAAACCTTTGATTGATGAACACTGAAGTAAAAATATAAACTATAATAATCAAAAAGTAAGAAATCAATCTCATCTGATTATCTTTTTCATTATAGTGGATGTTTATTTTGGCCTACTGCTGGTTATTTTGTTTTAAATACAAGTTTACGGTTAATAAAAATCCTGGGTTTCACCTACACATAAGAGGTCTCATTCATAATAGCTGCAAATTCATTTACTTAAAATAAATGCTTTACATGTCAATAACTCATAACTTTACTCCTTAAAGAAGGATGAACGGCTCATTAAATGTTAATGTTGAGTGTATATCGCCCTCTTCTGGTCTTTCACAACTTTCAGCACACTACACATTCACAAAACGGTTTTAAACTGCAATAACCAGGTTTATGGTTATTATATAAGTAATGAGTAATATGAAATCAACTGAAACCAAGAGTAAGAGAAAATGAATGTATGTTAAAGTTACTAATGTGAAATTAGATCATGTAATCTGAATGTAAACTTTTAAGTGAAGATTTATAGGCTTTAAAAATGAAATCATAGACTAAAATATTTAATCTAATCAAATTAAAATAAATTTAAAAATAAATCAAATTAAATTGCATAATGATGTTGCATTGTCAGAGTTTTTTTATGAGTGCTGAGAGTGTTTCAGTCACTGTGGGCTTCAGAGCACAGTAGTACACAGCAGAGTCAGACACAAGCAGATTCTTGATTGTTAAAGGAACTGAAGTTGTGCTGAGATTCGCATGAAATCTCTCCTTGAATTCTTCCTCACTGTTTCCAGATTTAGAGAATTTATTTAACATGTGCTTTGGATTTTCATTGCCTTTCTGCTGGTACCAGAAGAGAGTCGGGCCTGCATAAGTAGCCTGATATGTACAGTCGATCGTTACATTATCACCTTCAATAGCAAACTGAATCCTTGTATGCTGATCAACTTTGTCTTGAGATTGAGAATTACAACCTGAAATTGAATTAAAACAATATGACTAAATATGCACATTACACACATAAGGAAAAATTTTAAGTATATTTGAAAATATATTTGAAAAGAATCATTATTTGATAGTACCGCTCACCCAAGATATATAAAGCTATGATCACAAAAGTACATTTCCAGAGTGCCATTTTATACAATTGAAATCACCAACTCTTAAAAAATATATGCAGAGATGTTGTGATCCTCTTCCTCTTTCTGCATCTGTTAAAGCAGCAGTAAATTCATATCACTTGATCTGACTGCTGGGAGGAGCCTCGATGAAGACTATAGTATTGTGTATATATTAAGCAGTATATCACTTAAGTATTACATGTACAACAGTGGTTCCCAACCACGATACTGGAGGCCCCCTAACACTGCATGTTTCCATGTCTCCGTAATCAAACACACCTGATTCAGATCATCAGCTCATTAGTAGAGACTCCAAGACCTGAAATGGGTGTGTCAGACAAAGGAGAGTTGCAAAATGTGCAGTGTTGGGGGGCCTTCAGGAAAGTGGTTGGGAACCACTGATGTACAATGATTAATCTTAGGGTATACATACAGTACACTATGCATCCATGCATTTGATTAGCCTATATTAAGTTATTCACCAAAACAGCGAATAAAGACTTATTACACTGCTCTCTACACTTGATCAGTCAGTTGTAGCATTCAGCAGCAGTGTGATATTTCCTAATATTTACCATCATTGATAGCAATGGTGTTTTAATGCTGATCCTCATCAGAGTAACTGAAACTGGTGCTACTTTCATATCTCTTGTATCACAATGTTGATTTACGTTCTGTTATTCCAAACGCAACTGGCACCATCTTGTATCGCGATGGTCTTCAAAAAGACCTCAGATGACTTCAGTATTAATATTGTATAGTATATTTTGTCAGTATATTTTGTTACACTTTTTTTCTTGTTGCTAGAGCTGTTTTGTGTAATACAGATGCAATTCTGTGTATCAAATTTTTGTACAGTGTTTATGTGTTTCCTGTGACTGTGGGCTGCAGGACACAGTAGTACAGAGCAGAGTCTGATACAGCAGCAGAGGAGATGATCAGATCCACATGTTTGATTTCTTTTTAGCTTCTGAATAGAGACATAGCTTAGGCTCACATTTACTTAAATATTCAGTGACAAAAAGTAAAAACTCTGGTTTTGCTTGAGGATACTGGCGATACCACTGAATAGTAACACTAGTGCCACTAGTGAGACATTTTCACCCTCATAATCATGTTTTTCTGGAAACCATGGTTGTACTGTCACCAAAAGTATCTCCTGTGAAAATGAAAAGCGCCCTACTTAATCAAAAAAAAAGAAAAAAGAAAAAGAGATATATTGCTTAAAGAATATCTCTTACCTATGAAAAGTGCACTATGTTAGATTTAATCATGCACTATGTTAGATTTAATTGAGTTAAGTTACTTACCAAGAACTACTGCCAGTAAAAGTAAATTCCTCAGCCAGAATAGCATAGTTTATGTGCAGCAGGCAATAAGTCTAACGAGGATATACACATATAGCAGGGACTTCATAAATCAGCATCATAGATTATGCCACACAGTGGCCAACTTCTGAAATTACATTGTTTTCATTAAATAATAAAGGGTCCTTCTCAAAGACCAAAGCTAAAATAATCTTAATGCAATGAATCCCTTTCTGATTTTTTTTTTTTTTTTTTTTTTTTTTTTACTTTCTGGACTATTATAAAAAAAATTAAAAAAAAAATGTTTTTATAATGTATCATTCTTTCTTGCAGCAAGACTAAAAACCACACATAATGTTTTTGTATTACAGAAATTACAAAGACCCTTTGAGTAAATTTGTTAAATGAATAAATGTAAAATTACAATTAAAAGGGGTTTTCACATGCTTTTGGCCATAAATAATGTGTCATGATTTCGTGTGCCCATATAATCTTAACATTAGTGGTAAACAGATTTGGCTTGATGTCTGCAATTGAGGGCTCAGAGAGACTATTTTGCTCGAGCTCCGATAGCCCCCTATAGACATAAAGATAAATAAATATGCATAAAAGGAGGAGATGGGGAGGAGGAGCGATGCCGAAAGAACTAACGACAGAAGTGGTAAGAGGCTGTCTTTTATACTTGGATATTAATTGGAAGATTAGATGGGTGTACTCCTCCCAAAATTGCGTTAATATCTTCACATGTGACTTTGGTTTGTTGAGGACTAGATTTGAGCATGACAATAGTCTGTGTGTCAGTGGGAGAAGAAGCTCTGATGTCACTGCCAAAGATAATATCAGTACTGTTGGAGAGTCGACAGAGCCATGAACTCAACAGGAGTGGTGCTGAGAGAAACTGTTATTTGAAGTAGAAAGAGTCCTAATTTTGAAAAAGACAGAAATCTCAACACCCCTTCAACAAATCTCACTTAAGTGACTTCCCTCTACTGGCTCCATGTTTTACTGCATGAAGACAAGCAATTAAGAAATGATATTTTAGAATATGTTTGTGTATAAAAGGAACCGCAAAGAATGTGATATCTGAACACATTGTCAGTGCTTTTTGGAATTTTTTTTATGTCTAATTCAAACTCACACAGGTGTTACCACATATTTTATTACATTCAGAGCCAGATAGATTGTGGATTTGATTGTGGTTTTCAGTAGACAGTTTCAAAGTGAAAAGAGCTTCAGGTTTTTGTACGACATGTCTCATGTTTTGTATCACTGGGCTTCTACTCTTAGAGCACAATAATAGAGAGCTGAATCTGACAGACGTACATCAGTAATAGTGAGTTCAGTGGATGTACGTGATGTAGTCGACTGAAACCGACGATCAGAGGTGTGAGTATCAGAACGTGATCGGGCACCTTTGAGTAATAAATACTGCGGTTCTCTGTTGGGATACTGTCTGTACCAGTAAAGCACAACATATTCACTACTTGTACTATATGAGCAGCTCATCTTGACAGTTTCTCTTTCTTCAGAGATTTTATCTGTCCCTTTATCCGGATCAATGTGGTCTCCAGCCACCAAACCTGTCAACAGTAAGCACATATATAACTGATTTTTGATTTGTGAAAGCAAAGTTTTCAAAATAATATTGGAAACACATTTCACTGCATGTTTTACAAAATACAAATGACCAAAATAATATCAATCAATAGCCGTTTGGGTTTGAGATTTTAAATGATCATAAATATTCATTATTCGTCACTTGCTCAGTAAATAATGTACCTGTTCCCACAATGAGAATCAGTATAAAGCATCTGTCCATGTTCAATCAGATCAGTTCAGTTCTCTGTTGAGTCTCTCAGTGCTCTGAGCTGTAAGTCACTGCAGATCAGTCATGAACACACACAGGAACTTCCTCCTCTCTGAACTTCCTGTTGATGTCCATGATGCCATTTAACTGTTAGATAACTACACTATTTTATAAGCGATTTAGAGAACATTGTATATAAAATGTTTTACATGGGCACAGCCAACAAGCACATTATATCCAAAAAAAATAAATAAAAATAAAAATAAAATAAAAAATCAACTCAGTAAGTGCCAGTATAAAGAAGCCAGTGAAATATACTGTATGCATTACACTGATATTTATCCAACTTCTGAATTTATTAAGGTTGTAAAGACGCAAATATTTGATGCCTGCATTTTTTTTTACTCTTTATTATTAGCATGGAAATGTTAAGTAACCTGAAGATATGTGGTTTCTTGATTTATATGTTTTATGTTATGTAAGTATATTTTCAATATAATTTGTGCAATATAAAACTTAAACATAATTTTGTAGTATGACTATATTTCTCTTATATAGCATGAACATAGCAGTATCTCCATGTGAAAGTGTGTGAACACTGCCATCCTGTGGCATACATCAACCTGCATTATTTATAGCAAATGGGGAATACTGTATATGAAATGTTTTATTGTTTGACAGTTGACTGAATTATAGATGTTAAAGAGCAGCTTCATAGGGACCTGTGTGCACCTTTTGATTTTGGTACTACCTGTGTTTTTTCATAGGTTCATAATTGCCAGTTACATCTTCTTTCTCTCTGTATTCATCTCTGTCTCTGTATTTTTTTCCTGTCTCTTTCTAGTTCCTGTGGCTCAGTGGTAGAGCATTGCGTTAGCAGCGCAAAAGGTCGTGGGTTCAATTCCCAGGGAACACACATACTGATAAATGTAAAACGTATAGCCTGAATGCACTGTAAGTCGCTTTGGATAAAAGTGTCTGCTAAATGCATAAATGTAACTGTAAATGTCTCTGATTGTACCAGGTTTTTGTAGAGATCTGATGTGTTTCCTGTCACTGTGGGCACCAGAGCACAGTAGTACAGAGCAGAGTCTGATACAGCAGCAGAGGAGATCTTCAGATCCACATGTTCTCTTTTTGGAATGTTAACAGAGAATCTTGGATCTACATCAGACTCCCGAGCTTCCGTTGCACTGCTGTAGGTGAGTACAAGAAATTCAGGTTTTGATCTTCCATACTGACGGTACCAGTGGAGATAATCTGTAACTCCAGAGTCAGAAAAAGTACAGGAAAAAGTAACAGTTGAATCCTCCTCAGCAAAAACATCTGGTTGGTCTGGTTTGATGACATTTCCAAAGACAGCAGCTGAAAATGAAAAGTTTATTGGTAACTTTTTAGTGAAAAGGTTTATGTAAAATTGTTAACAGAAATATAAATAATTATGCCAATAAATACACATACCAGCTGAGACACAGAGCAGAATAACTGAATGAAGATCCATTATACAAGTGTTCACTCTGAGAAGAGTCAGACTGAATCAATTCTGTCAGACACGATATGAAAACTGAGTCCATCCTCCCTCATATTATATAGCTCAAATCAGATGTTGAGAGAAGAAAGATCTAACCACATGAGCAATTTTTACAACTGTACCAAACAAATAAACCAAAATTAGAAAAGAAAAATGCAAAGTTATTGTAATAAATTATCACTATTTGCCATGGTGTGCCTTTATTTAAAATAAGTTGACAGTAATTAAATGGGAAAGTGTTTTAGTGTTTAGTGTTTTAGAGTTTGTTCTGCATCAGAGTCAGAAATATTTAGAATATCATTTTGGGCCCAACTAACAACAGTGTAGCATTATGTGAAACACATTTAAATGTCCATCAGTGTTAAATTACAGATAAATTCTGATTTGGTAATTCTTTAAAAACAAAATCAAATGCAACACATAAATATGTTTCCATCATGCATCATAATCCTGTTGTTCACGTGTTAGCAAGACAGTTATATTGTGAACATCTTTTAAATCAAGAAAACATTTTTACATAATTCAAAGTTGAAATCATGAAATTAAATAAATATCAAAATAAAATTAAATTGCTGCCATCCTACAGAGGATAAGCAGATTGGAGAATGAATGGATGATATTACATCGATTGCACAATGAGTATTATTCATTTGACTATGTTGCCTTCAGTATAACTTTATTATAGCTTTTAATTTTCAGAAATGCTTACTGTAAAGAAACAAACACATCTATGTTTAGTTTTTGTGTTATATATGAGTTTCGAGTGTGTTTCAGTCACTGTGCTTCAGAGCATAGTAGTACACAGCAGAGTCAGACACACGCACACCCTGGATCATCAGTGGAACTGAATTTACTGAAAGTTCAGAGTGAAATCTCTTGTGAAACTCAGTGCCATTTTCTCCAATTCCAAAATGGTCTCTTCTCAGGATGTATTTAGGAAAATCATTTGTTCTCTGGATGTACCAAAAGAGGTATGGTTGTGCTAAAGCTATAGTGGTATATGTACAATGTAACGTCACTGATTTTCCTTCAACTTCAATCAGATGTTTGTCTGGCTGATCAACTTTGTCTTCTGCGCATCTGCACACTGTAAGGATTTAAAAATATTTGATGTTGATATAATTTTTAATGTGCATCATAAATATGAAATCCATATCAGCAAACAATCTATACACATATTCAGAATTGATCTAACTGCTTAAAAATTAGTAGAAATGCATACCAAGACTGAATAGTGCAAATAGAAATATATTCCTGAACCACCTCATGATTGGTTTCAAATTGACAATGTAGTCAAAATAAATCCTTCAATAAGAGTGTTATTCTTTCATAGATATGATGAGACTCTGAGGTGGAGTTCGTGAAAACGTAAAGGAAACCTCTCTGTTAGTGTGATACTGAGAGATATTGCCCTCTTTTGGTTTCTTACAAGTGTTACAACTGAATTAAAGTCACATAATATTAAACCTATTAGCAATAAACAAGTTAAAGTTGTTTGTTTCTCAGGTTAAACATTTTAACAATATACTTAGTCTGCAACTGTTTTGAAGAAAAAAGTTTTATAGAGGTTTTTTTTATGCTGTTAAAACACTGAGTCCCTCCTCTCTGAGCCACATCATGGGTCACCTGGGTAACAAGCAAAAGATCTCATTAATGTCTTCTCTAATTCTCTCTGCTTAAATGTGTTTAATGTGTGAAATTAAAATATGTAATGTATGTCCTGCAGAGGAAAATTCTAAAATTGTACATCAGTTACCGCTTCATTTAATAGAAAAAATGCTATGTTTCAATTATTAAATCAAATTAAATAAATCAGCATTGGGGAAAAATTCTGAATTTAAAAACTAGCTGCCTTTCATGATTTTGAATTGAATGGTCACACTCCATCAGAATCTGAATTGTAATTTTAATGGGAACATCATGAAGCGGAATGACAATCCATTAAATAAAAGGTGATTTATTAATTCAATCAAATAATGTGTTTTTGTATATGTTTAAAAAATTAAGAGAAAACATTTGAACAAAACTGTGTAGAACATATGGCTGTAGAACATATGGATAATTGGCTGTAAAAGAGTGGTTTTGAACATGTGGAATATGATATCTGGGCATACTATTAATGCTTTGTTTTTTTGTTTTTTTCTGAAATTTCCAATTTACATTTATGCCTTACAACAAAGACCAAATTCTGTCTTACACATGTGTGACCACATATTTTATTAGATAATATGGTAACACTTTAGAATAGGGAATACTTATTAACTATTAACTACGACTTTTCCCTCAATAAATTCCTAATTTGCTGCTTATTAATAGCTAGTAAGGTAGTTGTTAAGTTTAGGTATTGGGTAGGATTAGGGAAATAGAATAAGGTCATGTAGAATAAGGCATTAATATGTGCTTAATTACTACTAATAAATGGCTAATATTTTATTAATATGCATGCTAATTAGCAGCTAGTTAAGAGACCTTAAAATAAAGTGTTACCGATAATATTTATTAGGCCTAGTTATATTTTTCATTCAGGGCTGATAGATTGTGTTTTTACTAGATCAGTTTAAAGTGAAAAGACCTTCAGGTTTTTGTACGACATGTTTCATGTTTTGTATCACTGGGGTGCTACTCTTAGAACACAATAATAGAGAGCTGAATCTGACAGATGTACATCAGTAATAGTGAGTTCAGTGAAATGTATGTGATGTAGCCGAATGAAACTGATCATCAGAGTGTCTGTCAGATACGATTACATCATGTCAGATCTGTGAACACTGAGTCCCTCCTCTCTGAGCTATTTTATTCTCACCTGGGTAACAAAAAAGAGCCAATTACACGCATTAATGTATATCCATTTCATGAATTTGAATTGTAACCACAGTTCACAATTTAAATTGGAAAGAAAATCTATAAAATTAAAGGTGATTTATTATTTCTTAAGAAATTAAAAAATGTATTTATGTTTGAAGAGAAAACATTAGAAGAAAATTAGGGACAAAGCTGATACTGACTGAGCTGTATGCGTATAATGAAGTTCTAAATGTAAGTTTGGGAGCCTGATCATTCTGTCCTGTCAATCATCACACAACCAGTGTTGGGAAGGTTACTTTGGAAATGTAATCGGTTACAGATTACAAGTTACCCTTTTTAAAATATAATATGTAGTGTAACTATTTCAATTGCTTTATTAAAGTAATGTAACTGATTACATTTGATTACTTTTTGGTTACTCTTCTAAATTTCTAATGAATGTTTTCAACTATTATTAATTTTGAAACATGTAAAGCAGGCAAGGTTAACCTTATAGTAATACTCAACAGTGATTACTGTCAGACTTTCAATATCCTTCATCGCTTGAAGTAAGATTATAATAAGTTAATTTTAAAGCGCAACCACCACAAAACCAGACTTTAGCACATCTTTACTTTGAGATCATTCTGAGGTTCAAGATTTAAAATCATAACAAGATATAGTTTAATAGCTATGATACTGTTTTTGAAATCAATTCCTTGCATTTCTATGAAACTGATACCTAACAATACCTTGGAAAAAAAAGTCTTAACGAAATCTTAAAAAAGTATAGCCTAAACATAACCCAAATAGAAATTAAAACAAATAGGCCTAAATGTGTCCTGTTCTGTGTCCTAAACTACTGAAATTAGTATCTCATATTTTAGAGCAGTCAATGCAATTTGGGAAAGAAATCAATCAAGTGTGTGTGTGTGTAAAAAAATATTCAGATGTAACTCCCTTTGTAATTGTTAACATTTTCATAAGTAACTGTAATTTAATTACACATTTTTTTTCTCAGTAACTGTAACAGATTACAGTTATATTTATTTTGTAATTAAATTACGGAACTCTGTTACATGTAACTAGTTACTCCCCAACACTCCACACAACTGTATATAAGCAGTCATTTAGCCTGTTTACTACTGAATTCTGTTTACCATGAATGCTGAAGGTTTTTGTATGAGTGTTGAGTGTGTTTCAGTCACTGTGGGCCTCAGAGCACAGTAGTACACAGCAGAGTCAGACACACGCAGATTCTTGATTGTCAGAGGAACTGATTTTGAAGATATGTCGATATTTGCATTAAATCTGTCTTTGAACTCTTTATCTTCATCTCCACTCTTACCAACTCTGTTGAGCATATATTTAGGAACTCTGTTTACTTTTTGCTGGTACCAAAAGAGAGTCGGGGAGTACGAAGTTTGATATGTACAGTTGATTATTACAGTTCCACCTTCATAAGCAGGTAGAACTCTTGTTTTCTGCTCAACACTGTCCTGTGATTCTATTCCTGTAGAACCAAATCATGAACAACATCAGAAAATATCATAAACATTCAAAATAACACTGTAGTATTACAAAGACTACTGAAAAGAATTATTCACAAAAATGTTACTTACCCCAGACATATATGAAAACAATGATAGTTTGTTTTATCCAGTCTGTCATCTTTCTTGCTTTAAAAATGAAGTCTAATATAAATCCAGATCTTATTCTCACCCCTGATCTATTCTGTGACAGAGTGACTGTATATACTCTAGTGAGCAAGAGCACTTTATCTACACTACAGAGTTTGTTTGAAGAGGTTCCTTTGACTCCTCCCTCTGGCACATTCAAAAACATCTGAAATCCAGGTTCATGACCAAAAAAATACATGAAAATGTGAAACAAATTCAGCACACTGTTCATCATAGTTTATTTCCAATTTTGGTGGTGGACAAAAGGCACAAGTACTTTTTTGTGTTAATGAACTCAAAATTCATTTTATTCATTTATTTGTAGTGTTTTTCATATCAAAATGAATTTTCATGTTCTAGGGGAAAAAAATACAAATTAAAATATAGATTAAAATTCTAATTAATTAAGGTGCTTTAAGACTATGTGTATAAAATTAACCACACAAGTGTGTTTGAAGTTTTATGACAGGCCTCAACAGGGATGGATAGATTGTGGTTTTGATTGTGGTTTTCACTAGATAAGACCAAAGTGGAAAAAAAGCTTCAGATTTTTGTATGACGTGTTTTGATGTTTCATATCACTGGGCTATACTCTTAGAGCACAATAATAGTGAGCTTTGCTGCAGCACCCAGGGAGCAAGTGCTTTGATCAAGGGCACATCAGTCATGTACAAGCCGGTACCAAGACTCGAACCCACAACCTTCAGGTTACAAGTCCAATACTCTCTAACCATTAGGCCACAACTGCCCTGTTCCACTGTTTAACAGATTAAAAAGAATTTGACTCACTTTTGAATGTTGATTTGTTTTATGTTTCCTTTCTGCATTAGATTACTTAAATTTCTCTCTGTCTTGTCTCTCATTGTAACAGGTTTTTGTAGAGATCTGATGTGTTTCCTGTGACTGTGGGCCGCAGAGCACAGTAGTACAGAGCAGAGTCTGATACAGCAGCAGAGGAGATCTTCAGATCCACATGTTCCCTTTTTGTCACATTAACAGTGAATCTTGGATCTACATCAGACTGCTGAGCATCTTTTGCAGTGTCATAAGTGAGTACAAGAAATTCAGGTTTTGATCTTTCATACTGACGGTACCAGTGGAGATAATCTGTAGTGCTAGAGTCAGAAAAACTACAAGATAATGTAACACTTGAACCCTCCTCAGTAAAAACATTGGTTTTGTTTGGTTTGATGACATTTCCAAAGACAACAGCTGAAAAAGAAAAGGTGCATTTGTTTTGTTATTTTCTTCTTTTAATAATCAACCAAATAATCAGCCAAATAAATATACATACCGGTTGAGACACAGAACATAATAAATGAATGAAGATCCATTGTACAAGTGTTCACTCTGAGAAGAGTCAGACTGAATCATTTCTACCACAGTCTTTGTCAGACATAACTACATCATGACAGATCTAAGTCCCTCCTCTTTTGACACTTCAAGGCAAAAGAAAAGCTTTATTTTGTAGGAATAGTTTTTCTTAGGGCCTGGCTCATTGCTTCTACCATTATGTGAAACTAATTTTCTGTCCATTAATAATAATAATTCTAAGTGTGTGCATAATAGATTTTGTTACATAAGTTAAAATGAACTTGTATTTTAGTGTCACAACAATATTTTAAAAAACAAAATGAAACACATTCATGTACAGTATAATTATGGGGAAGCATTATGTTTTTTGCAAATGTAACATGAATGAAGTGTTGCACACCTGTAGTACATTTCTGTAACACACAGTTGCAAACCTAACACTTTTAAGCATTTTTACCTTTTTGAAAAAAAAAAACTGTGTGCCCTTTTATTCCTTTTATAAAACATTTCTTCCCTCAGCCTCACACAGGTGTTTGCAGTTATTATCTCACATTGAGGTTTTGATTTGGTTTTCATAATAATAGCTTCAAAGTAAAAAATAGCTTGTAGTTTTTGTACGACTTGCTTCATGTTTTGTATCACTGGGCTTCAACTCTTAAAGCGCAGTAATAGAGAGCTGAATCTGACACAGTCACACTACTAATAATGAGTTCAGTCAATATGCGAGAAGTGCTTGACTGGAATCGAGGATCAGAGCTGTGCTTAGCACTGTTTGATCGTGCTCCTTCACGTAATAAATATTGAGGTTCTCCATTGTGATATTGTCTGTACCAGTACAGACGTACATTTTCACTGTTTGAATCATAAGAGCAGCTCAGTGTTACAGTCTCTCCTTCTGTTTTGATGATGCTCGTCCCTTTATTTGGCTCAATTTTGTCCACAGCCGTCACATCTGCAAACATTAAGCACAATATTAACTCATTTTGTTTTAGGTTAAATGTTGAATATCAGTAAAAATAACTTTACAACTTTAAAATTGTTTTGATAGAAAAATCAATAAAAACATCATCTAGTGTTGTATAGGGTTTTTAATGCTGTTGCTAAAAGATCTTAAGTAATCATAAATGACGCACCTGATGCCATAATGAAAAGCAGCAGCATGTATTTGTTCATGGTGAATATGATCAGATCAGTTGTGTGTTGATGCTCTCTGTGCTCTGACTGTGTTACTGATGTTTTCTGCTCTTCAGTTATCAAGACATTCAGGAACTTCCTGATCTCTGTGAGTGTGAAACCAGTGAAAGCTTTGAACCTTAAATAATAGTGTGTTTAATAGTATGATATATGAAAAAATGACACCAAAAATCTCCATGCCTTTCGGTCACTTTTCACATGATACTAAAAATGGAGTATAAATTTTACTAATTCTGTTGCAGTTCCAAGTGAATGTCTAAGAACACTGCCACCTTGTGACACATAATACCTCACACAATAATAAATTGAAACTTTAACTACTGTATTGTCTACTTTTGTATAGTTTTAATGTCATTAGCAATATTACCACGCTTCGTTAAATTTTTAATGTCACATTGATTCATTTCAGTTATATATATGTAAACACATTAACTTTTATCAGTTTATTTCTTTTAATTCACTTATAGTATCATTCTTACTAACTGCTGCAGTTTACAGATTCTCTTTTAGTCTTTGACTCTGTACCTATTGATTTTTCTCACTGGATTAAATGAGGAAAGGTTTTTGTACAGTGTTCTTGTGTTTTCTGTGACTGTGGGCTGCAGAGCACAGTAGTACAGAGCAGAGTCTGATACAGCAGCAGAGGAGATGATCAGATCCACACGTTTGATTTCTTTTGTCACTTTTGAATATAGATGAAGATCAGGCTCAGATTTACTTAAATATTCATTAAGAATTACACTGAAAAAAAGTACTTTGAATTTACTTAATTTTAATGTGTACATGGGTTGCACATGATCAGAATGTGTTCAACTGACATAATTGTCCTCTTTTTCTCAATGACTTATTGCTTGCCAAACCAAAATATTTAATTTACGTTAAGACTACTTAAAATAATCATGTTGATTCAAGATATTATTTGTCATTACTGATTGCCATTACACAAATGTATTGTGTACTGTTAAAGTGATTTCATTGTGTCAAGGGTACCAACTTGATTTCTTAATGCTAATCTTAATATTAATCAAAAGGTATTAACAATTATTAGCAAAAAAATAAATAAATAAATAAAATTAGTAATTTCATTATGTCTCTGGTACCAGAGTTGTGTAAACCTAACTTGCTTTACGTAAACTCTACATGTACTATAGACGTGCAAATGTGTGAATACAAAATCATAAATCTAAAAATGCATATTGGCATTGACAACAATAAAGACAAAAAGCAAGAGTTGGTACTTAAATTTTGTTGTACTGAGTTGTCAAACTTTGCAAATTTGCAAATATGGAGGACTGAGCACAGCTGCCATTAATTGATTACACAGAAGAATCAAAACAAAAACACTTTAAAGGCTGTATCAGCCGAATATTCAAACAAATACATAATGTATCCTCAAAGTGGATTAAGAACGGCAAGACATTTATAAACCTTAACTGTTTTCACTGTCGATTAAGAACAGCAAAGACATTTGTAAAAAAAAAAATATTAACTGTCCCAGTAGACTTAAAAGTGCATATACAAAATAGGAAATTGTTAGAACAAACAGTGCATTCTGAAGAAAACACAAAACACTTTTAAGTAATCTAAACATGGCACAAAGTGAATAAGTTGAAATAGAGCAAGAGCACTTCACTTATATTTTCAATATATTATAAATATCTTGTGAAAGCCGGGTGCACGAGTACCGCTTTCCACTGTCTCTATGCCGCCTGCAGCGAAATGCGTTTTGCCTCTCTCTAAAGTTAAAGCTGCAGTCCGTAAGTTTTGCCTCTTTGTCGCCATCTATGTTTGAAAACCTGGAATGGCAGTTACTTGAGGAATTATCTTGCTTGCGTGGGGTTGTACTCCGGTGTTGTGCCCATTTTCGACCCCTGCCAAATTATTACCCCCTCTCGTTGAAATCGCTACCTGATTGCCTTATCCTAACCCCTCCCCCACACCTAACCCTTAACCTACCAATACTAGGGAGGTAGTAATCCGGCGGGGGTCAGAATTTGGCATAACACCGGCACAGCTCCAGCGCGGATGAATCTAATGTTTTGAGGTGAATGTGTAGCTGTCAGTCACCGCATTGGTGTGGATATTTACTGTTCTTCGCAATCAGATTAGTCTAAGTCTTGGAATATATATTATATATTGACCCAAATAAGAACTTTCACCGGATATCATCATCTGAACAAGTAAGTAACAAGTCAGTCACGTTTGTTCTGACCAACTGAGGAAAAAAGCATTACAATAAATCGCGCTACCAAAGGTGATTTAATCTAAAGATCGGTTAGTTCATATCACATCAAACCATGCAAATGATTGCTATTGTTATACTTTATTTTCAAATTAACAACATCAGCATTGCGTGACAATGAGTATAGTGTGTATTAGCGTGTAGATTTCAATTTCTGTACAGTCTAATCTAATTGTCATACCATTCGAATTTCATATTAAGAAATTCTTTTAACCCAAAAAGCAAACTATGCTCAGTTATTCGAACTGGTTTTCTTTAAAATACAAATCTTGTGTAAACTCAGGCAATCTGTAATCAGAAGCACATTTAAAACTGGAATATAATTTAATTTCATTCACATGTGTTTCATAAACACATAATACTTTCCGTTTTACAATCCGCCATCAAAATTATACATTTAATAATTCCAGCTGCTGTGAGAAAAGTCTGTAAACGATGCGCCACCTGCAGGATCCTCACATGTGATAGCCTAGTAGCCGGGACAACTTCTTTATGTTTACAGACGTGACGTAATGATGCAGTGTCATGCTCGAATTTCCCGCGAAAACCTACCCGTACCATTCAAATTAGAAAACATTATTATAAGCTAACTGTTGTGAATGAATATTGATTTTGGATCATTTATAACCAAAAACAGTTACGGACTGCAGCTTTAAATATACGTTATCTCATTGAAAATGAGCTAGAAAAAAATGAGCTAAGTAGACACTCGTGACTGTCCCGTGTGGAAGGAGATACCCCTCGCTGCAGACTGTAGCGTGGTGACGTCAGGTACCTACATCACGTATGTGTTTACCGCGCATGCGCAAAGTGACGTATGGTATGTCTATAACACGCATGTGCATTAACGTGGTGACAGCGCATGTGTGTGTAATTTGCATTGCGTGGTGACGTTAGGTGTTTTCACGTCGTGCATGACGTAATGCATGCACATATTAACAGAATACTCTAATAAAATGTAAAAGTACTAAAGAACGCTAAGGTGGAAAAAAAAAAAAAAACAGTAAAATGTAATACAGCACATATCCATGATTTTAACCATGTCTCATCTGAAGTAAAATTATACAGAATTACAGAGTTTATTCTGTAATATCTGTGTAGTATTTTATTTACAATTTATTAACATTCTGTTGCACTTTACTTCACTGTGTGTATTGTAATATTACACTTTAATGGCGCCTTATATATTTCTTAATAGGCTAGTCAACATTACAAAAGATGGTTAGCAGTCCTCAACCCAAATGGTGCAGATGGTAAAAACTTGTGTTATTCACATTTCGACGCGATCGACCCGGGTTCCAGTCCACCTTTTGGCGAAGTTTTTTTCTCCCTTTTCAAATTTCAAATCACATCACAAAAGCATTTATTTTCAATAATCAAAAAGTTGTGAGGGAGGGCTTTATTGTCCCAATAAGGTGGCATCCATTTAATAATTTGAATTAAAATTATAATTTACACTCAATAGGTTATTATTGCATAATGTTTTATAATGTACTACAATACTGAAGTGCAGATAATTGCCACTGTTTGCAATAAGTAGTATACAGTAAATAGCAGAAAATCCTGCAATTTTAACATAGTGTAAATAGAATAGCTATTTGCACTTAGTGCAAATAGCCGCTGCCTTTCTTATTTCAATCTTTCCTCTGTCATGGTTCTTGTTTATTTATTTCGAATAATTTTGGACATTTTTCTTTTGATTTAGCAATTCTGCATGTGAAATATTTAAGCCAATAAAGTAGTTTTAAGTTCAATTGACTACATAAAGTATATTTTCAGTGTCTGCATCCCATTTTATGCATGGTGCCTCCAAAAAAACAAACTGATAACAGTGATCTTTTTTATTTTTATTTAAAAGAACAAAACAGAAATATAGACTAAGACTATAAACATGACACATGAGAAAGAAAAAAAAAAATATTGCATCTACTCATTCTGAAATTCACCTCCATCACTGATAAAACAATCAACCGAGCAGTAGCCCTCAAATTATTTGAATGAATAAAACCCACGCAGGACTCCCCTCCTGCCATTCCCAACATACCCAGGTGGGCAGTCTTTAAATATCTCACTGCACCGCAGGCACTGGGTCAGTGAACACGGCAGTCCAGAACTCCAGTCTGTGTTGTGCAGAAAATGCACTCCAGTTCACGACACCTAATTTACATAAAAAAACAAACAATATTAAAGCAATATTAAATCATTTTGAAGAAAGGCAAAAGAGCCATACAAGGAAAAGATTTTAAATGTATTTTAAAATACATTATAGGATGGTGTTAGAAAAAGAGTGTTATTTGTTTTGTCTGTAAAGTACCTAAGAGATTTAATTTATAATCAGCATTAACATCAACTAAATTAAAAAAGTTTGTCAAGTCAAAATTTAGGTTGGCTTGGCTTGAGAAAGCATAGCCTTAAAGTTTTAAGTTTTTTCAATGTGAAAGTTTTACAGTTGAGGGCAATACAGCCTATCAGGAAAAAAAAACAGATAGTTGAGAGGAGACAGACACTCAAATACTTTTTACAGTACTCACTACAAGTTAAGGTGTTAAAGAACTTAATGTCTAGCCACATGAAGTAGGCCTCTTCTCTGAATTTCGTCTCACTGACAATGTCCCTAAAAAGTCACATAAAGGTAAATTTAAGAGGTAACACTTTACAATGTTTCATTGGTCAACACTAGTTAATGTATTAAATAACATGAACTAACAATGAACAATACATAGTATCTATTAATCTTTGATAATGTTAGTTAATGAAAAAGATGACAAATATGAGAAACTTTTTTTTTTTTTTTTGGCAATGCATGCAACCATCAATGGCATTACTTTATTAATATAAGTCTTTCTGCTCTATTTTAAGATATCTTTAAAGGCTCATTTTAGGCGAAATAAGACTTTTAAAGACCCTTTAAAGACCAGCAGAATCCCTGTCACTTCGAATACTAACACGCATCATAAAACATGTCATAAATGTTTGAAATCACACACATTTGCAATGACACTCTCTATGATTATGACCAAAGCATCCTTACAATTAAAAGCCACTAATACAAACGCACATTTTTAAGAAAACAAACGTAAGTAAATGTTCTTTGACTTACTGCCACAAAATCTCAAATCCACCATACCTTTCGAATATCCGAAAGTGAATGAACCATTATTGTACCTGCATATTTACGGTAAATACACACGTAACGTAGGTACGTGACGTCACCACGCTACTGCGCATGCGTTTTATAGACATACCATACGTCACTTTGCGCATGTGCGGTAAACACATATGGTACCTGACGTCAGCGCGCTACAGTCTGCAGGTAGGAGTACTTGTGTGGAAGGGCAATTCACACTGTCAGCAAAGTTTCAATGTACAGACACACTGTGGAAAATAGAGCCACAATATTTACTTTTCTGAAAAATACCCCTGTTTAAAAAAGGCCTACTGACTGTTGGCCACCGGTTGTTGACGCTTAATGATAAACTAGCAGAGAGTGTTACAGTGTTGGTCATTGTAATTGTTATACACTACGAAAACTGTTATCTAGTGGAAATATCGCCTACTACAAATATAAAAGATTTTGCTGAACTCAGTTGGCTCAGCTGCTGAATCTTTCAGTTTTTGGCGCTCTATTCAATTTCTCCTTTTCCGGCAGTTTGTCATCACTCTCAACGATGCAATACCACCACCATCTGCTCTGGAGTGCCCCGGTTGTGTCAAAACTCAATTAGATTGATTTCAGTTTTAGATCAATCAATTTCAGCCAACGTGATAGATGTGTACATTCAACACTCGATATGAACAATTGGAATCTACTTGACTAAAACATGTTCACAACAGAAACATAGATTAATTGTGTTGTACATACTTGTTTCATTTTTGTAATTTCAAAAGACCTGCTATGTTCATTTTTTTCAGTGGAACTCTGGTTTTGCTCTGACATACTGTCAATACCACTGGAGAGAGTAACATTGCCAGTACTGGTGCTGTAATTACAAGACAGAGTCACATTTTTACCCTCAACAACAAATTTTTCTGAAGACAGTGATTGTATTGTGTCAGCAAAAGAAGATTCTGTGGAAAAGAAAACAGTATTGATTAATCAAGCAATAAAATAATAGATATATGAAAAGCCTCAAATGGATTTTTATTTTTTCACCATAATATAATTTTATAATAATATTTTTTGTATTATAATAAACATATTAATTGAATGCCTATCACTTACCCATGCGAAGTTGGATTATTATACAGGTTAAAGAGAAACATGATGTCTTCAGAGAGACAGTGACAACAGTATCTAAATTACTGTTTCACTCTCACACCCCCAGAGTGAATAAGCTCCACCCACTGCAGTGTGTTTATTTTATAAAAACAGAGGGAAAAAAATGCTTATGTTGGAAACTGCACAGGATGTCAGTATTTTTATGTGTATCAGTTACAGTGGGCTGCAGAGCACATTAAAACAGCAGTAAAACACACACACATCCTGGACTGACAGAAAAACTGAGCTTAAGGTTTTGTTGAAACTTTTTTTTCACTGTTGTTTGATCCAATTGAGTTAATGGAACATGAAAACTGGGAGTCTTAACATAATCTTGTGTATAGACAGAGAGAGAGAGAGATTCATTTCATTTAAAAAAAAAAAAAAATCTAGAATGTCATTCTTTTGCTTTGATCCCAGAAATTACTAATATATCAACACCATTGACTCACTGTCGTGCCATGGACCCCTATAATCTTCACCACCTTTCACACCACTAGCAACGGCTCTGATTCTTGACCATTAAGTTTCTTCACACTGACAAACTAACAAGAGAATGTTACTGTCAACAGTTTTGAACATTCTTCAAAATGTCTTCTTTTGTGCTCAACAGAAGAAAGATTATACAGGTTTGGAACAACTTGAGGGTGAGAGTATTATGACAGAATTTTCATTTTGGGGTGAACTATCCCATTAAGAGCACAGAAACTGATGATGCAACAAACAACCACTTGCTCTTTGCTTTTTCCTTTTTTTAAAATACAAGCCATGATCAAAATTAACAGTAGAGATTGTTTGTTTTTGTTTTTGTTTTTTTTGTTTGTTTGTTTTTTTTTGCTAGTTCACCGACACTGAACATGTCACGGATTGATGATGTAAAACTTGATTAAATTTTTTACGCATAGGTGGTGGAACAGTACACAGATGTCACGGTTCGGTATGATTTCGGTACAACAGGAAAAAAAAAAATCTACTATACTCGGTTTCTTTTCATTTATTTTGAACAGACAGTGGTACAACTTTAGTTTACAGATAAGCAAGGGGAAAAACAGTGCAACACGTAACGTAGCCCATATATGCTGAGTTTTTCAGTTAATTTTTGTGACACTTAATTTGTTCACAGAAAGGAAACTCAAATGGCAGAAAGCGACTTTCTATTTGTTTTCCTTATTTTACAAAAGCATGTTTTGTTTTCATTGTGAGTGTACAAAAAATAAAAGCAGACCTTTATACAGTGATGCATTATTAATAAGACAATAAGTGTTTAAAGTTGGTTCTGCTGGTATAAGGAAACAGTTGAAGTGATCGCGCTGGAGCGTGCACACCCACACACACACGCACACACACACACACACACACACACACACACACACACACAAAACACATCAGTTCCAGCATTGCTAAATTGACAGCACAGTTGGTACTTTATCAAAATAAAATACAGTGAACCAAACATCAGTGCGCCTGCCTCTGTGTCACCGTTGGAACGCGACTGAAATACAAAGCCTATATCATTTACATAATAAATAATAGTTTAGCATTCAGATACGTTACATCACAAATATGGAATTATTATGGCATATTTGGATTTGTACTGAATGAGAGAGGTAGGATACACGAGCACAAAGCTCCATTTCGCAAACAGTTGAGTGTGCAAGCTTTTAAAGTATACTACTTTGTCAGTCTGTGTGAGAGACGCATTCAGAATCACCACATAGTCACTGTCTAGGGGGCTTGGTTTTCAAGTGTGCAACTCATGGCATTCGCTGTTCTTCTGCTGGCGGTTATCAAACAGCGTTGCATTACTGCGGGCCTCCTTCTGGATTGGGGGTGAATTGCCTGTATTCGTTGTAAGGCCTCACGCACATGAATTCATGTATTGTTCCACCTCTAGTGACCACATATTTTATTACATCCAGAGCTGGATAGATTGTGCTTTTCACTAGATATTTTCAAAGTGAAAAGAGCTTCAAGTTTTTGAATGGCATGTCTCATGTTTTGTATCACTGGGCTCCTACTAATAGAGCACAGTAATAGTGAGCTGAATCTAACAGATGTACATCAGTAATAGTGAGTTCAGTGGATGTAAGTGATGCAGTCAAATGAAACCAATCATTAGAGGTGTATTCATAATCACCCCATGACCGTGCAGTTTTGTATAATAAGAATTGTGGTTCTCTGTTGGGATACTGTCTGTACCAGTAAAGCACAACATATTCACTACTTGTACTATATGAGTAGCTCAGCTTGACATTTTCTCTTTCTTTAGAGAATTTTTCAGTAACACTTTACATTAAGGTTCCCTTTATAAAGGGTTTATAAAGGTGTTAATAAATGACTAATAACTCACTTACAAATGCATTATAAATCATTGATAATCAGTTATAAATGCATGAATAAAAAGGGTAATTTTAATGCAATACCTGCCAAATAGTGAGCCATTTTTAACTCACGTTATAAATGCTTAATAAATATATTTATTAATACTTGTTTCCCTAAAAACCAGATCACTGATTTATTTCATGATGCAGCAAAAATTTACTATTATAGCAGGACTGAAGGGTGTTGTATTTATGGTTTTCTCATTTATATCTCATGACTTGTGTCACTTACAATGTTTCTTACTAGAATCTACTCTGTACCTTACCCATGATTCTCCACAAAAGTTCATGATGCCTATCCACAGCAATGATTAGAAACTGATATCTTCTCTTTATCAAGATAAAATTATCTTGATTTTTATTTTGGGGGGAAAATCATAAAAGCACAACCATGACTTCATGAGATATTAATATTGAAAATTTTAATTCCAATATTATCTGTGAACCATAATGAAATGAACCATTTATTAATGCTTTATAAATGTTAATAACCTGTGAAAGTGCACCTTAATGTAAAGTGAACACCTGTGAACCATTTATTAATGAGCTATAAATGTTAGTAACCAGTTAAAGTGTGCCTTAATATAGTGAACACCTTGAACCATTTATTAATGAGTTATAAGCATTAGTAACCTGTGAAAGTGCACCTTAATGTAAAGTGAACACCTGTGAACCATTTATTAATGAGTTATAAACGTTAGTAACCTGTGAAAGTGCACCTTAATGTAAAGTGAACACTTGTGAACCATTTATTAATCAGTTATAAATGTTAGCAACCTGTGAAAGCGAACCTTAATGTAAAGTGGATATTTAAGGATATTTAATGTACAATACAAAAATATAATCAACTTATATTAATATACAGCTGTATTAAATGAGAATTCATACCAATAATGAATAGTGCGGAGAGAAATATATTCATCAACCTGTGTGTCATGACTGTGTCTATGCTGAAGTCCAGATAAATCAGTGAATATGACAGTTTTGCTTTTCTTATTGTAATGATGATCCAAGGAGGACCTTTTGGATGCCAATGACAGCTGTATTATCATATGTAATTTTGAGCACATACTGCCCTCTTTTGGTTAGCTACACGTATGTTGCGTAAGTGGCATTTCAAGTTTGTCAAGTTAACTTTATTGTCATTCTGCTATAAGTGGAGACATACAGGGGAACGAAATGTTGTGCTTCACAGGAACACACCGCTACATATAAAAATATATAAACCTACATATAGCTAAAATGTTGAAAGAAGTTATCTAACTATACATATACTTTACATAAATACTTTACATATACTTTAAACAAATACTTTGAATTTACACACTGCAGTGCTAAGTCTTAAAAGCACAGATGGGTGATGAAAGATCAGCGAGTGATCTACTAACAATGTGCAAATTACACTCTAAAATTAGATATCTGAATGTTAATTTTTAAGTGAAAGAAACCTACTAAGATAGAATATATTTATTGATAAAAGGGGTTTTATAGAGAAGAAATGAAAACAGTTTAATTGCATAATGATGTCATTTATGTTGATGTATTGTTTTTGTATGAGTGTTGAGTGTGTTTCAGTCACTGTGGGCTGCAGAGCACAGTAGTACACTGCAGAGTCAGACACACGCACATCCTGGATTGTCAGGGGAACTGCAGTTTTGGTGAGATTCCCATGAAATCTCTCCTTGAATTCTTCCTCACTGTTTCCAGATGTAGAATATTTATTTAACATGTGCTTGGGATTTCCACTGACTTTCTGCTGGTACCAGAAGAGAGTCGGGGCTGTATAAGCAGTCTGATATGTACAGTCGATTGTTACAGTATCACCTTCAAAAGCAGACTGAATCCTTGTATGCTGATCAACTTTGTCTTGAGAATTACAACCTGAAATTGAATGAAAACAATATGAAATAATAATTAAAAAAAATTGTCCATTGGCTGCAAAAAATATGCACATACACACAGAAAGAAAAAGAAAAAGAACCATTAATTGTTCTACTCACCCCAAATATATAAAACTATGATTACAATGACACTTTTCCACAGTGCCATTATATAAAATTTAAATCACCAACTTAAAAAACTATGCAGAGGTGTTGTGATCCTCTTCCTCTTTCTGCATCTGTTAAAGCAGCAATAAATTCAAATCACTTTGTCTGACTGCTGGGAGGAGCCTGTGCTACAGCGAGTGTCAGGGAAGAATGTAATATTGTATATATATAAAATCATATCACTTAATTATGTTTATATGTACAATTATTAACTGAACATACGGTATGCATCTATGCATTTGATTAAGTTATATCACTTTATTCACTGAAACGCACTGTAACAGTCTCTTATTACACTGCTCTGAATTATTTGATTGATTGGTCAAATGTGACATTCAGACCCAATCTTATATTTCATAATATTTACCATCGCATACGGTATAGCATACATAATACATAATATATTACAGCATTTCAATGAAAGCAGTGTCCAACAGCATAAAAAAATTAGGAAATGAAACATTTAAACATTGCATAAAACTCAGAATCAACATTATTTGATCAAATAATCAGTAAACTCTTACTTTTAATCATCAATAGCAGAAGTAAAACACAAAGGATGGTCATGTTTGCACTGTAGATAGCAAAAGTTGAGTCGTGGATGTTTATGTAGGCCTTTATGTATAGGTTGTTTTGTTTTAGGCTTTTGGTTAAAGCCCTGGGTTTCACCTATACATTCACCTACAGTGTCATTACAGCAAATTAGTTAACTTTTCATCATTATTCAAACTTTCTCATACTCACCAACTCAATAACTTACTCAATAACTCATAATTTAATTCCTTAAAGAGCAGCTCATTAAATGTTAATGTTGGGTGTATGTCGCCCTCTTCTGGTCTTTCATGCCTTTCTATGCATACATACTACACATTCACAAAACAGATGTTAATAGCAATAACCAGATTTGTGATGATTATATTATTTTAGTGGCATGAGCAATATAAAATCAACTGAAACCAACAGTAATGTAAAATGAATACAAATGTAAATAAAACTCAACTCTTTTACTTTTAAGTAAAAGAAACCTACTAAAATAGAATATTGATTTTAAAAATAAAATGATAGAGTAAACAATTTAATCTAATAGAAAATTGTTTTAAAAATAAATAACGTTAAATTGCATACTGATGTAATGTATGCTGTTGCATTGTCAGAGTTTTTGTATGAGTGCTGAGAGTGTTTCAGTCACTGTGGGCTGCAGAGCACAGTAGTACACAGCAGAGTCAGACACAAGCAGATTCTTGATTATTAAAGGAACTGCAGTTTTGTTGAGATTCGCATGAAATCTCTCCTTGAATTCTTCTTCACTGTTTCCAGATTTAGAGACTTTATTTAACATGTGCTTGGGATTTCCATTGACTTTCTGCTGGTACCAGAAGAGAGTCGGGGTTGTATAAGCAGTCTGATATGTACAGTCGATCGTTACATTATCACCTTCAAAAGCAGACTGAATCCTTGTATGCTGTTCAACTTTGTCTTGAGAATTACAACCTGAAATAGAATTAAAACAATATGACTAAATATGCACATTACACACATAAGGAAAATTGATTTTATATATATTTGAAAAGAATCATTGATTTTTCTACTCACCACTTATACATAAAACAATGATCACAATGGCACTTTTCCACAGTGCCATTATATACAGTTGAAATTGTCGACTTTTAAAAAATATGCAGAGTGTGATGCATGTGATGATTCCCTTCCTCTTTCTGCATCTGTTAAAGCAGCAATAAATTCAAATCACTTCTTCTGACTGCTGGGAGGAGCCTGTGCTACAGTCAGTGTCCGGAATGCTGATTCCCTGACAATTTTCAAGCGACAGCTGAAAACCCATCTCTTTCGACATCTTAAAAACAAACAAACAAACAAACAAACAAAAAAAACCTTTTGTCTCTCTCTTTATTTATTCCTTCCCTTTCTAGCTTGTACTTATTTGAACAATGCCTGTGACTTGGTATTACGAGCACTTCCTCTGTCTGTTGCCTCTTTAAGATGAATCGCTTTATGCATAATAATACATGTATTCCCCAATTGTAAGTCGCTTTGGATAAAAGCATCTGCAAAATGACTAAATGTAAATGTAAATGTAATGAAGACTGCAATATTATGTATATGTAAAACTATGTAACTTAATTATGTCTATATATACAATGATTAATCTTTGAATGTACATACAGTATGCTTCCATGTTTAGACTATATTACATTATTTACTGAAACATACAGTAAATTAAGACTGATTACACTACTGGTGCTACTTTCATATCTCTCATATCAAAGCGCAGACTCATGCTCTCTTGTTCCAAACACAACTGGCACCATCTTGCATCTCGATGGCCTTAAAAAGACCTCAGACTTCAGTATTAAAATTACCTTTATGTTGTTGGTTTCTTTCTTGTTGCCAATATTCTCTATGTTGTCATGGACTTTAAGATAAACTATACAGGTAAGATTATAAGTATTTAAATTCAAATATTTATTGACTTTTATCACAGAAATTAATGATATATCAACACCATTTAATTGTAAAACATGGGCACATATTGTTAATGTCGCAAATGCATGTGGCTTTGCATTTGCTGAAGAGAAGTTTGGATTATATTTTAGCTGGATTTAGCTGGATGAAGTTTGTCAGTGTTCAGTGTAGCTCAATGTTTAAGAAAAGCCAAGAATAGTGCCGTTGACTAGATAAATGAAGTTCTAATACTGACTTGCATATGATTTTCTTGAAAATATATATATATATATATATATATATATATATATATATATATATATATATATATATATATATATATATATATATATATATAATGATTAAAATGTAGCTATTAATGTAGAAATTAAGAGTAAGTATTCATTCACTGAAGCTGGAAAATGATATCCAGAACATACTGTTAATGTTTCTTTGAAGTTTTATAAAAGGCCTAATTTCACCTCACCCAGGTGTTACCACATATTTTATTACATTCAGGGCTCCTTAGATTGGGGTTTTGTTTGTGGTTTTCACTAGATGGGTTCAAAATGAAAAGAGTTTCAGGTTTTTGTACGACATGTCTCATGTTTTGTATCACTGGGCTTCTACTCTTAGAGCACAATAATAGAGAGCTGAATCTGACAGACGTACATCAGTAATAGTGAGTTCAGTGGATGTACGTGTTGTAGTCGACTGAAACCGATCATCAGAGGTGTCTTCATAACCACTTGCTGACCGTGCACCTTTGCCTAACAAATACTTTGGTTCTCTGTTGGGATACTCTCTGTACCAGTAAAGCAAAACATTAGCGCTATTTGTACTGTATGAGCAGCTCAGCTTGACAGTTTCTGTTTCTTTAGAGTTTTTTTCCATCCCATCTGGCTCAATGTTGTCTCCAGCCACCAAACCTGTGAACAATATGATTTTGATTTGTGAAATCAAGGTAGAAAAAAAATATTGCAAACACACTTTACTTTTGGAAACAAGTTTGAGACTTTAAAACAAGTTAATATTAATGTACACATTTTCATTAATTGTTCAATAAATAACGTACCTGTTCCCACAGTGAGAATCAGTATAAAGCATTTGTCCATGTTCAATCAGATCAGTTCAGTTCTCTGTTGAGGCTCTCAGTGCTCTGAGCTGTAAGTCACTGCAGATCAGTCACAAACACACACAGGAACTTCCTCCTCTCTGAACTTCCTGCTGCTGTTCACTTTCATCCATGGTGTTGTATGTTGTATATACATAGAATTGAAATTAAACCGCACCATGCTGGTTTCATCTGGCCAGAGGTGAACTGGCCCCCTGACTGAGCCAGGTTTTTCCCAAAGTTTTCTTCTCCATTTCCGTCGATGGAGTTTTGGTTCCTTGCCACTGTCGCCACTGGCTTGCTTAGTTAGGGATACTTAATTTCTGGCAGTTTTGTCGGCTTGATTGCACAGACACTGTTTGAAGAGAACTAAACTGAGCTGGATGATGACAACACTGAATCAACAATGAACTGACGTTAGCCTAAAAATGTACTGTTTGTTGTTGTCTTCTTGCATTATCGACACACTATTTTCCTGTTTAACACTGTAAAGTTGCTTTAACAATAGTGATTTTGTTAAAGCAACTTTACAGAGACTCACACAAGTTAAAATTAATTTTAGTCATATTTTAGTGTCAGACTGTCTGTCACAGTAAGATTTAAAATAGCAAAACTACATGAAACACATATTCATGTGTAATATGGGGAAGCTTTATGTTTTATTTTGTATTTTGCAAATGTAACATGAAGGAAGTGTTCCACACCTGTAGTACATTTTTGTAACACGCAGTTGCAACCCTAAACCTTTTTAAGAATTTTTGCCGTTTTGAAAACCTTTTTTTTTTTTTTTCTTTCATAAAACATTTTTCCAATCAACCTCACACATATGTTTGCAGTTATCATCTCACATTGAAATTTTGATTTGGTTTTCATAATAAGAGCTTCAAAATGTTACCGTCAACAGTTTGGTTACCAACTTTCTTCAAAATGTCTTCTTTTTTGCTCAACAGAAGAAAGATATTCATGCAGGTTTGGAACAACTTGAGGGTAAGAGTAAATTATGACAGAATTTTCATTTTTGGGTGAACTATCCCTTTTAAGAGCTCAGAACCTGATGATGCTATTAGTGCGACTACAACAAACTACCACTTGCTCCACTCAGATTGTCTTTGTTTTTTCCTTTTTTAAAAAAAAAAAAAATACAAGCCATGATCAAAATTAACAGTAGAGATTGGTTTTGTTTACTAGCTCACCGACACGGAACATGTCATGGATTGATGATGTAAAACTTGATGAAGTTTTTTAACAGGCTTTGTTCAACTTTCCACAGGTGTGACAACATAATTTTACATTCAGGGCTGAATAGATTGTCGTTTTGATTGTGGTTTTCACTAGATGGTTTCAAAGTGAAAAGAGTTGAAAGTTTTTGTACGACATGTTTCATGAATCAGATAGACCTACATCAGTAATAGTGAGTTCAGTGGTTGTACGTGATGTAGCCGAATTAAACCGATCATCAGAGGTGTCTTCATAACCACCTGATGACCGAATGCATTTTTGTATAATAAGAATTGTGGTTCTCTGTTGGGATACTGTCTGTACCAGTAAAGTTGAACATATATGACCAGCTCAGTTTGACAGTTTCTCTTTCTTTAGAGTTTTTTTCTGTCCCTTTTTCTGGCTCAATGTTGTCTCCAGCCACCAAATTTGTGAACAATACTATTTTGATTTATGAAATCAAGGTAGAAAAAAATTATATCACAAACACACTTTACTTTTTAAGGAAAAAGCAGTCAATCAAATCAAACCAATAAAGAATCTGGAGTTTGAGACTTTAAAACAATGGAAATATTTATGTACAGATTTTCATTAATTATTCAGTAAATAATGTACCTGTTCCCACAATGAGAATCAGTATGAGGCATCTGTCCATGTTCAATCAAATCAGTTCAGTTCTCTGTTGAGGCTCTCAGTGCTCTGAGCTGTAAGTCACTGCAGATCAGTCAGAAACACACTAGAAATTCCTCCTTTCTGAACTTCCTGATGATTTTCACTTTCATCCATATGGTGTCGTATCCTATGTATATTTGTGTTTGTGCGTGTGTGTACATGTTCATATGTATTTTTGCAATATGTGTATTCATATGTATATATGTATTCAACATTCATATTCTGAACAGGAGCAGCTTAAGTGTTTTTGTATGTGGTTTGACTTGAGTTTTGCTTTTGGTCCAAGTAGGAGCTTGTGGATACCATTGACAGCTGCTATATTATCCAATGTAATATTGAGTTAATATTATTAATATTGACTGCCCTCTTCTGGTTAACTACAAGTATATCAAATTACATGATCATGTAATTTATGCTGATGTATTGTTTTTGTATGAGCGTTGAGTGTGTTTCAGTCACTGTGGGCTGCAGAGCACAGTACATTTACATTTACATTTAGTCATTTTGCAGACGCTTTTATCCAAAGCGACTTACAGTTGGAGAATACATAAAGCGATTCATCTTGAAGAGGCAATCAGACAGAGGAAGTGCTCGTAACACCAAGTTTTTTTTTTTTTTTTTAAGTTTTCAGTTGTAGCTTGAAGATTAACAGGGATCCAGCATTCCGGATAGGGGTGGGAAGATCATTCCACCAGCCAGGAATGGTGAATGAGAATGTTCTGGAGAGTGATTTTGAGCCTCTCTGTGATGGTACCACGAGGCATCGCTCACTAGCAGATCTCAGACTTCTGGAGGGGGTGTAGATTCATAATAGTGAGTGGAAGGAGGCGGGTGCTGAGCCTGTGGTTGTTCTATATGCAAGCATCAGTCTTGAACTTGATGCGAGCTGCAACTGGTAGCCAGTGCAAGGAGATAAAGAGAGGTGTAACATGGGCTCTTTTGGGCTCATTGAAGACCAGTCGTGCCGCTGCATTGTGAATCATTTGTAGAGGTTTGATTGTGTTTGATGGAAGTCCAGCCAGAAGAGCATTGCAGTAGTCCAGCCTAGAAATGACAAGGGCCTGGACAAGAAGTTGTGCAGCATGCTCTGTTAGAAAAGGCCTGATCTTTCTGATGTTGTGTAATGCAAACCTGCAAGATCGAGCAGTCTTTGCAATGTGCTCTTTGAAGGTCATCTGGTCATCAAAGATTACACCAAGATTTCTGAAATTGATGGGATAATTGTTGATGAACCTAACTGAATCGTGAAGTCATGCTGTAGAGTTGGAGTGGCAGGGAAGACAAGAAGCTCAGTCTTTGCCAGGTTGAGCTGTAGGTGATGTTCTTTCATCCATTAGTACACAGCAGAGTCAGACACACACACATCCTGGCTTGTCAGTGGAACTGCAGTTTTGTTGAGATTGGCATGAAATCTCTCCTTGAATTCTTCCTCACTGTTTCCAGATTTAGAGAATTTATTTAACGTGCTTGGGATTTCCATTGACTTTCTGCTGATACCAAAAGAGAGTCGGGGCTGTATAAGCAGTCTGAAATGTACAGTCGATTGTTACAGTCACCTTCAAAAGCAAACTGAATCCTTGTATGCTGATCAACTTTGTCTTGAGAATTACAACCTGAATTGAATAAAAACATAATGAATAAAAAATGTTCTCTTTGACTGCAAAAAAATGTGCATATACACACATATTGAAAATTCATTTTAAATATATTTAAAAAGAACCTTTATTTAATAGTGGTACTCAAACCAGATATATAAAACTATGATCACAATCCCCCTTTTCCACAGTGCAATTAAATACAATTGAAATCACCAACTTGTAAAAAAAATATGCAGAGATGTTGTGATCCTCTTTCTCTTTCTCCATCTGTTGAAGCGGCAATAAATTCAAATCACTTTGTCTGACTGCTGGGAGGAGCCTGTACTACCGTCGGTGTCAATGAAGACTTTAATACTGTTTATATGTGAAATCTTATGACTTAATTGTGTCTATATATACGATGATGTATCTTAGAATGTACATACAGTATGCTTACATGCATTTGATTAGCCTATATTCTCACTGGCACTACTTTCGTGTCTCTCATATCACAGCGCAGACTCACGCTCTCTTGTTCCAAACACAACTGGCACCATCTTGCATCTCGATGGCCTTAAAAAAGACCTCAGATGACTTCAGTTTTAAAATTACTATTGTGTTGTTGTAGTTTCTTTCTTGTTGCTAGGCCAGTGTTCTCTATGTTGCAATTACAATTTAAACTCAAACTTTAACTGTAAAATCAAATTTATATCCACATATACATTTTCACTTACATAAATTGACTTACATAAATTGACAGGACTGGGTGAACAAGGTCCTTCTGAACATTTGTTGTGTCCACCAGTTTACTAAAGCATGTGGTCACATTTGTGCAGTATAGATGCAATACAGTGTAACAGGTTTTCATTAGATTAAAAAAGGGTTCAACTTTGAGGTGAAAGAGATTCATTTTGTTATTTTATTGGCTTTGACCACAGAAATTACTCATATATTAACACCATTTCAGTATAAGGCATGGCCACATATTGTTAATGTTGCAAATGCGTGTGGCTTTGCATTTGCTAAAGAGAAGTTTGGGTTATATTTAACCTAGATTTAGCTGGATGAATTTTGTTAGTGTGTAGAAGGTCATTGTTCAAGAATAGCCAAGAATAGTGCTGTTGACTTGGTAAATGAAGTTCTAATACTGACCTGTGTAGTGGACAGCACATTCCAGGGCCCAGTTTATGGCGGGGCCCCTCTCTGACCACTATAGTGGACAAAGGTTTGCCACATTTTGATTGGATCTTGGTGGACTAACATAAGCAAACTGTCCAATGCCATCAGATAAAGATGCCAGGACAATGGCCAGACACCTCTGAGAGGGCAAGAAGAAGACCTTTGGAACACAGCCCGGGAAGGACAGGACTTCTCTTTGGTCAAAATGCAGTTTCTGCCCTTCACCCACCAACAGACTGATTTCTAAGGTTTTGGCCTGTGACCGCCATAAAAATTCCTTAGGACCTCTGGATGCAGCAGCAGTGGGTGAAACAGAGAGAGATCACAGAGATCCATCCAAATCCATTCATAACTATGTTTTCAAACCTTAAAACTGAGGCACATTACAACACACACATCTCATACTTATTCAGAGAAATATGTATTCTCAGTGACAGCGATGTGTAGTGTAACATCTTACACAAACTCAGCTGTTAATGGACAAATGAATGCATGCATGACAGTTTAATCTTCTTCCATCATGTTTGGACTTAATGTATTCGTAACATTGCCAAAGGTATTCCGGTTGTGGTTTGGTAAGTGAATGATGCATTGGCAAAACTTTAGTGACACTTTTCTAAATGTGTGTTTGGACTATACAAATAAGTTCCAAAGGAGGAAAGAAGGGTGGGCCACACCATGTCCCCCCTCTCTGATGGAAATAGCCAATCACAGCCTGGAAATGGAGAAGCGCCAGATTGCAATCTCCTCCTCATCGAAAAGAGATAAAGGTACCTTTCCAAAAGACACTCCTTGTTCGGAGTCTGAGTACGGCAATGGAAAAGACGTTAACAGATACACTATTCTAAGTCCGAGTCCCGAAAGGGAAAGACGTTAACAGATAAACCAGTTCTGAGTCTGAGTACTGCAATGGAAAAGACGTTAACAGATACACTCGTTCTGAGTCTCCGGCCTGTTACAGGGAAGGTAGCAACAGAAACAACCCGTTCTGAGTCTGAGTCCCATGAGGGAAGAGGCAACAACAGATACCAAGTCCTGAGTCTGCAGCTTTGAGGCAGCAACAGATACGACCACATTCTGAGCCTCCAGCCTGCGAGGAAAGAGATAATCTACGTTCAGACTTCATTCAGAGTCTTCGTCCAGCGAGACAACAACAGATGCAGCACATCCTGAGTCTCCATCCTAGAGAGACAAAGCAGATCGACCAAGTTCTGAGTCTCTAGCCCAGAGAGGCAGAAGACACACAGACATTTGCAACTAGGTTAAGCTCCGGAGAGCAAACCTTAACTCCAAGGTACCTTCGCTTGCGTGTTCCAGGCTAAGGAACTTCTGCACCTACTTAAGGGTCACATCTGCGTGTTCCAGATTTTAGGACCCTTTGGTGCTTCTGGAGAAATATATATATATATCTCCATATATATAATGATTAAATATATATATATATATATATATATATATATATATATATATATATATATATATATAATGATTAAAATGTAGTTGTTAATTTAGAAATTAAGATTAAGTATTCATACACTGAAGCTGGAAAATGATACACTGAAAAAAATGACTCATTGAATTTACTATTTTTTTAAGGTAAGTGGTTGCAATCAATTTATTTTAGCTACATTTAAATAAATAAATTTAGCTGACTAACTTTCAACTAAATTTGTTTATTTAAATGTAGCTAAAATAAATTGATTGCAACCACTTACCTTAAAAAAAAAATTTGTAAATTCAATGAGTCATTTTTTCAGTGTATCCAGAACATATTGTTAATATTTCTTTGAAGTTTTATAAGAGGCCTATTTCACCTCACACAGGTGTGACCACATATTTTATTACATTCAGATTGGGGTTGTGATTGTGGTTTTTACTAGATAGATTCAAAGTGAAAAGAGTTTCAGGTTTTTGTATGACAAGTTTTATGTTTTGTATCACTGGGCTGCTACTCTTAGAGCACAATAATAGAGAGCTGAATCTAACAGACGTACATCAGTAATAGTGATACTATTGTAGATAATAGTGTAATAGTGTAGTGTAGATAATAGTGTACTGTACCAGTACAGATAAACATAATCACTACTTGTACTATATGAGCAGCTCAGCTCAACATTTTCTGTTTCTTTAGAAGATTTTTCTGTCCCTTTATCTGGCTCAATGTTGTCTCCAGCCACCAAACTTGTCAACAAAAAGTACAAATGAGCTGATCTATTATTTGTGAAAGCAAGGTTGACAAAATAATAATGCAAACATATTTCACAGCACTTTAATATATATATATATATATATATATATATATATATATATATATATATATATATATATATATATATAAATCATAAAACATGATTATTTAAATACACAATTTCAGTTGTTTTCACTCCATAAATAATGTACCTGTGCCCACAATGGGAATCTGTATAAAGCATCTGTCCATGTTCAATTAGATCAGTTCAGTTCTCTGTTCAGTTCTCTCTCTCAGTGCTCTGAGCTGAAAGTCACTGAATATCAGTCAGAAACACACACAGGAACTTCCTGCTTTAATTACTTTATGCATTGTGTTTTAGTGGGTGGGGGAGTGAATGTACAGCGCTCTCTTCTGCCTTCAATATCCATGACTGAGGTGCCCTTGAGCAAGGCACTGAACCCCCAGTTGCTTCCCAGGCACTGCAGAAAATAGCTGCCCACTGTTCCGTCTGTGTGTTCGCTGCACTGTGTGTGCACTTGAGTGTGTTAAATGCAGAGCACAAATTCTGAGTATGGGTGACCATACTTGGCCAAATGTCACGTCACTTCACTTCATCATTTATTTCCTCTTATTCTCATGAACATGGAAATATAGCTGAAGGAAACTTTGCAGAATATTTACTTTCTAATTATACAGTCTAACTTTTTATATAACAATAATTTGGAAATTGCAGGAGCTCCATGTGAATGTGTGCACCATTTATTACACATGATAAACATTTAAGATATTTAAGACAGTTTTTTTTATTTGTAAAACAGTATTGTAGGGATTCAGTGTAATTCATCTTTATGTTGGTAAAGATTTACTTACTTTACATTACATTACTTTTTGTTTATACAGTATGTTGTTTTTCCTATAGTCTGACCAAATAGTTGAACGACACTGACTCTTTTCTCTATGAAAAGCTGTCTGCAAGTTTACCCACACAGCTTAAACATTTAAAGAAAACATAGGGAAAGGCTATCTTGTACAAAGTTACTTTATCTACAGTATTTGTACAGTTCTTGCTAATTTCATGACCAGTGATTTGTGGTTAAAATGGTCAAATGTGCACCATTAAAAGCCAAATATTTGGCCATTTTGGCAGTTACAGCTTTCTTCTGAAGTATGCTGGTAACCAAACAGTTTACAGCAGCCATTGATTTCCATAGTATTTTTCCCCCATACTTTGGAAGTAATTGGTTACCGTCAACTGTTTGGTCAACTATCTTTTTTCCTAACAGAAGAAAGAAACTAATACAGATTTGCAACAACTTGAGGGTGAGAGTAAATTATGACAGAATTTTAGGGTGAACTATAATGGTTCTTGGATTTTTTTTTTTTTAACAGACCTGATTTAAATCTCACAGGTGTTACCACATATTTTATTACATTCAGAGCTAGATAGATTGTGGTTTTGTTTGTGGTTTTCACTAGATATTTTCAAAGTGAAAAGAGCTTCAGGTTTTTGTACGACAAGTTTCATGTTTTGTATCACTGGGCTACTACTCTTAGAGCACAATAATAGAGAGCTGAATCTGACAGACGTACATCAGTAATAATGAGTTCAGTGGATGTACGTGATGTAGTCGACTGAAACCGACGATCAGAGGTGTGTTCACCACTCGCTGACCGTGCACTTTTGAGTAATAAATACTGTGGTTCTCTGTTGGGATGCTGTCTGTACCAGTAAAGCAAAACATTAGCGCTATTTGTACTATATGAGCAGCTCAGCTTGACAGTTTCTGTTTCTTTAGAGTTTTTTTCCATCCCATCTGGCTCAATGTTGTCTCCAGCCACCAAACCTGTCAACATATGATTTTGATTTGCAGAATCAAGGTAGAAAAAAATACTGCAAACTTTTTACAGAAACAAACAATTAATTAAATCAAACCATTAAAGGATTTGGAGTTTGAGACTTTAAAACAAAGTTAACATTATCATTAATTGTTCAGTAAATAATGTACCTGTTCCCACAATGAGAATCAGTATAAAGCATCTGTCCATGTTCAATCAGATCAGTTCAGTTCTCTGTTGAGTGTCTCAGTGCTCTGAGCTGTAAGTCACTGCAGATCAGTCACAAACACACACAGGAACTTCCTGCTTTATAAAGGCATGGCTTAAATTCTTGATGTCTGTGTGTTATTCACTCTGTCTAATTCCTTCTCATTTCTCATGAACACGGAAATATTAACTGATGGAAATTAGAAGAATATTGACTTTATAAATCTGGAACAAGCAAGAGATTGTATGCACTATATATTACACATGAGAATCATGTGAGATTTTTTAACATTTGTTACATTTGACTGTTTTTTTTTTTTTTTTTTTTTTACACCATGCTCTAAATTGATTTGTCAGCTATGACTGTAAGACAGTCTTAGGATTTTAACATACTTCATCTTTATATTGCCAAAGATTCACTCTCTTTAAAATTTTACATTTTGTTTGTATTTTGTTTTTTCATACTAGTTAAATTATTTGTCTTTCTTTAGATTTTGGTAGCTACCTGTGATTTATTTTCATTGGTTATATTATTTTTCTGACATACATAATACTGTATATAGTACACAGTATAAAAGAGTTACAGCTTATTTCTCTCTGTCTTCATCTCCGTCTATGTGTTTCTCTCTCATCTCTCATTGTAACAGGTTTTTGTAGAGAGTTGATGTGTTTCCTGTCACTGTGGGCTGCAGAGCACAGTAGTACAGAGCAGAGTCTGATACAGCAGCAGAGGAGATCTTCAGATCCACATGAATTTTCTCCATTTTTTCAACTTTAACAGAGAATCTTGGATCTACATCAGACATCTTAGCTTCCTTTTCACTACCGTAGGTGAGTACAAGAAATTCAGGTTTTGCTCTTTCATACTGACGGTACCAGTGGAGATAATCTGAAGCTCCAGGGGAATGACTACAGATTAAAATAATATTTGAACCTTCCTCATAAACAACCATGGTTTTGTTTGCTTTTGTGGCATTTCCAAAAACAGCAGCTGAAAAAGAAAACATTTGTAAGAGTACATTTGTAAATTTTTAGTGAGATATTTTAAATAAAACTCATTGTTCTTAAAAAAATATATAATTAACCAAATAAATGCACACCTGCTGAGACACAGAATAGAATGACTGTTCGAAGATCCATTGTACAAGTGTTTACTCTGAGAAGAGTCAGAGTAAATAGTTTCTAACACAGTCAGTCAGACATAATTAGATCATGTCAGATCTGTGAACACAGAGTCCCTTCCTGTCTGAGCCATATATACACACCTGTATAAATTCAATTCTGTTGTTCACTGCTGCAGTTCCTAGTGAATCTCTGAGAACACTGCCATCTTGTGGCATATTATACCTACACGTGTTATACATGGTAACACATTTAAGCTACTTTTGTATGGATTTGATGTATATTAGCTTTTAATGTTAACTTTTTTTCAGTTTTGCATCTGGATTCATTCGTTTTTTTAATTAATTTATTTATTTATTTATATATATTTTTTTTTTTTACCTACTCTTCATATTAATACACCTGCTCTCTTAATCTTTGTCTCTGTAGGCCCTATGTCTTTCTTTTTTCACTAGATAACATAAGGAAAGGTTTTTGTAGAGAGCTGTGACTCGATGTGTTTTCTGTGACTGTGGGCTGCAGAGCACAGTAGTACAGAGCAGAGTCTGATACAGCAGCAGAGGAGATCTCCAGATCCACACGTTTGATTTCTTTTTTAGCTTCTGAATATAGACGTAGTTTAGGCTCAGATTTGCTTGAATATTCATTGACAAGAAGTAAAAACTCTGGTTTTGCTCTGGGATACTGGCGATACCACTGGTACCACTAGTGAGACTGTAGTTACAGGACAGAGTCACATTTTCACCCTCAGAATCATATTTTTCTGGAAACCATGGTTGTATTGTGTCACCAAAAGAATTTCCTGTGAAAAAGAAAAGGACCTTAATTAATCAAACAATAAAACACATTTATACACTGTATAAAGCTAAATGGATTTTATTCAAGGATTTTTTTTTTTCATAATGAGCATATTGATTGAATGAATATCTCTTACCCATGCAAAATTGGATTATTATACAGTTGAAGAGAAACATGACGTCTTTACGGAGACAGTGATGACAAAAATATAATCTGGATAACTGTAGCTGTTTCACTCTGTCTCACACTCTCGACAGTGTAAATAAGCTCCACCCACTGCTGGAGTGTGTTTATTCTAGTGAACAACATGTTCATGTCAAAAACTGCATATTTCAGAGCTCTTAGTTATTGTCAGGATGTGTTTTAGGTGCAGTGGGCTGCAGAGCACAGTAGTAAACAGCAGAGTCAGACACACACACATCCTGGATTGTCAGAGAAACTGAGCTTGAGGATTTGTTGAGATCTGCATGAAATCTTTCCTCAAATTCTTTTTCTCTGCTGCTTGATCCAGTCGAGAGTTTACGGAACATGTAAACTGGAAATCCATTGGTTTTATGTTGGTACCAGTAAAGATAAGTGTTGGTCACTGGTACTGTAAGTGCAGTGAAGTTTAACCATCTCATGTCCAGAAGCTGTTTTAACTCTTGTTGGCTGATTGACAGAATCTTGTGTATTGCACTCTGTCAGAAAATATTAAAATGTAAAGAAAGAAATCATTTTCATATGTGTTCTTATGTTAGGATAATACAAATCTGTTACATTTAATAGTTAAGTTATTTACCAAGAACTGCAGCCATTAGAAGTAAATTCCTCAGCCAGATTAACATAGTTTATGTGCAGCAGGCAATATTAGTCTGAACTATATCAGCACACAATTGCAAGCAGACGTTACACACTTACAGCAGGAACTTAAATGAGTAGGTTCCACCATCATCATAGATTGTGCCACACAGTGGCCAACTTCTGAAATTACAGTTTTAATTAAATAATTGTGTTCTTCTTAGATACAAAAGTTGAAATAATTTTAAAAGTCCCTATCTGACATTTAACTTTGTTTTTTTTTCTGTACTATAATGAAAACAAATATCTTCTTAAGGGGCCGAGCACTGCGGTACAAGGACCCTCTTGGAATTGCTCCGTTTATTAAATGTTGTCATTCTTTATGGACTTATTTGTGCACAGGTTTGTTGTCATGCTGAAATAGTAAAGAACTTCCCAAACTGCTGCAGTGAGGCAAAAAGCACACAGTTCCCTAGAATATTGCATGACAGGAATTATAAAGACACTTTGCATAAAAAACGTCTGCTGAATGAATAAATGTAAAATTATTGGAATAGCAAAGCCTGCAACTTTAAAGGGGTTTTCATATGCTTTTCGTCATGTATAATGTATGTGGCTTTGATTTGTTTAGGACTAGATTTCAGCATGATAATAGTCTGTTTGTCAGTTGGAGAATAAGCTCTGAAGTCACTGCCAAAGCCATGAAAATAAACCCAGAAGACTGAACGATAATGTCAAATAGGTTGGATGCTGTTGGAGAGTCAGCAGAACCATGAACTCAACAGGAATGGCACCTCTCTGAACTTCCTTCTGCTGTTTATGATTATGTTTGAATAACTACACACTTTTATTAGAGCTCACAACAGCGTAGCATCATGTGAAACACATTTATCCATTCATCAGTGTTAAATTAAAGATGAATTCTAATATGATAATTCTTTAAAACAAAAACAAATGCTTAAGTTTGAAACCACTATTGCATAATTAAAATTACTTTGATATCATGGTTCCTGTGGCTCAGTGATAGAGCATTGCGTTAGCAACGCAAAAGGTCATGTGTGTTCCAGGGAACACACATACTGATAAAAAAATAATAAAAAATAAAATGTATAGCCTGAATGCACTGTAAGTCGCTTTGGATAAAAGCGTCTGCTAAATGTGTAAATGTAAAATATCTGCACTATTTACTTTTTTGTTCGTCAGTTAGTTTATGAGCCAAATTATTTATTTAAATTATTAATTTACAGTTTTGCACATGTAGACCTGGATGCAGTAGCTTTTATCAGATTATTTAAATATTAAATCTACTATAAATATTAATTACAGCTACAGTTTACAGTTGCTCTCTTAGTCTTTGTCTCTGTGTATCTTTCTTTTCTGAGGACTTGATTTAAGATGTAAACAGAAGCTCAAAACTCATTGGCAAAGCCATGAAAATAAACCCAGAGGACTGAGCGATAATATCAAATACATTGGATGCTGTTGGTGAGTCAGCAAAGCCATGAACTCAACAGGAGTGGCACTGAAAGACAGTCATTTGAAGAACTACAAAAAGTCTTGATATTAAAAGAGTGTGAGATCTCAGCACCCATTCAACAAACCATACTTATCTGATCTCCCCGTTTTTAATGCATTATCACAAGCAATTAGGAAATTGTATTGAGAATGTATTTGTCTGTAAAAGGAACCATGATATTTGAACACATATCACTTAATGCCTCTTGGAAATGTTTTTACAGGCCTGATTCAACCTCGCAGAACCTGATTTTACCAAGTGCGACATGTTCCTGGATCAACGTCTTTCTTGACCCTGGAACAACATTGTGATTAACAAATCAGATTTGAAGAACCAGTTTATAGTTTTTGTGATGTTTAGGCTTACAATCAGTTTTTGGTGCTTGTATATCAGTGTCATTCATCTATCATTTCCTCTGATTTCAGGGATAACTCATGGTTAAGGTTAGGTTTAGGTGTAGGGATATGGTCAAGACTAAATTTTTGGATTAAAATGTTGTTCTAGGGTCAACAAAATATGTTGACCTAGGAAAACATCTAACTCAGCAAAATCAGGACATGCTTCAACCTCACACAGGTGTGACCACATATTTTATTACATTTAGAGCTGGATAGATTGTGGTTTTCACTGGATATTTTCAAAGTGAAAAGAGCTTCAGGTTTTTATATGACTTGTCTCATGTTTTGTTTCACTGGGCTACTACTCTCAGAGCACAATAATAGAGAGCTGAATCTGACAGACGTGCATCAGTAATAGTGAGTTCAGTGGATGTACGTGATGTAGCTGAATGAAACCGATCATCAAAGGTGTCTTCATAATCTGACCATGCAATTTTGTATAATAAGAATTGTGGTTCTCTGTTGGGATACTGTCTGTACCAGTAAAGCTGAACAGTTTCACTATTTTTACTATATGAGCAACTCAGCTTGACAGTTTCTCAGTTTTTTTTCTGTCCCTTTATCTGGCTCAATGTTGTCTCCAGCCACCAAACCTGTGAACAATAAGTAGATATGAACTGATCTTTGATTTGGTGAAAACAAAGTTGATAAAATAATATTGCAAACATATTTCTAGCCATGTTTTACAAAAATACAAATGACTAAAGTAATATCAATACCCTTTGTGGTTTGAGATTTTAAAACATCATAAATATTTATACAGAATTTCATTAATTAATAAATAATGTACCTGTTCCCACAGTGAGAATCAGTATAAAGCATCTGTCCATGTTCAATCAGATCAGTTCAGTTCTCTGTTGAGTCTCTCAGTGCTCTGAGCTGTAAGTCACTGCAGATCAGACACAAACACACACAGGAACTTCCTGCTCTCTGAACTTCTTGCTGCTGTTTATGATTGTTTGAATTACTACACACTTTTATTAGAGCTCACAACAGCGTAGCACCATGTGAAACACATTTATCTGTCCATCAGTGTTAATTTACAGATACATTTTAATTTGATAATTCTTTAAAACAAAAACAGATGAAACACACTTAAGTTTGCATCATGCATCAAAATCCAGTTGTTCATGTGTTTGCAAGACAGTTCAAATATGTACAACCTTTAGATCATTAAAACACTATTGCGTAGTTAAAATTACATTGAAATCATGGAATTGATTAAATTAAAATCAATATAGTTATATTAAATTTCTGTGACCTTACAGAGGATATGCATTTTGAAGAATGGATATGTGGATAATTTAAAATTGACTGCATGATTATTATTGTAGTTCATTTGAGTATGTTACCTTCAGTAAGACTTTAACATACCTTTTAGATTTCAGAAAACCATATTGTGAAGAAATAATCACGTGTGTTTATGTCTCTGTGTTTTTGTATGTGGTTTGACTTGAGTTTTCTCACTGTGGGCTTCAGAGCACAGTAGTACACAGCAGAGTCAGACACACGCACATCCTGGATCGTCAGTGGAACTGAATTTGATGAATGTTCAGAGTGAAATCTCTCCTGGAACTCAGTGCCATTATCTCCTTCATATTTGCTTCTCCTCAGGATGTATCTAGGAAAATCATTTGGTCTCTGGATGTACCAGAATAAATTTTCTTGTGCTGAATCTGTTTTATAGTTACACTGTAATGTTACTGATCTTCCTTCAACTTCAGTCACATGTTTGTCTGGCTGATTAACTTCATCCTCTGATCTGCACTCTGTAAAGGTTTCAGAATATTTAATTTACAATACAATACAACATATAATCAACTTAGATGAATATACAATTGTGTTAAATGAAAACTCATACCAAGAATGAATAGTGCAAAGAGAAATATGTTCCTCAACCTGTGTGACATGACTGTCTGTGCTGAATACACCTTAAAGTCTAGAAAAATCAGTGATGAGAGTTTTGCTTTTGGTATTCTAATGATGATCCAAGGAGGAGCTTGTGGAGACTTATAAAAGCTGCTGGTTTGTCAAATTTAATATTGAGCACCTACTGCCATCTTCTGGTTAACTACAAGTATATTGCATAACTGGCATCTCAAGTTTAAGTCAAGTCAAGTTTATTGTACAATAATTCCCCAGGAGCAAAATGTTGTGTCTCACAGGACCATGTTGCTAGATATAAAACCATATATATAAACCTACACATAGCTCAACTGTTAAAAGAAAAAAATCCAACTATACATATACTTTACATATACTTTAAACAAATACAACATATACAGTACATAACACAGTGGTATTGAAGGACAGTGCAAAAAGAGATATTTAGGGAAAAAAATGTGAACGTAGAGAGTCCAAGATGACATAAAGGCACAGAGACATAATAGACAGAGTCTTTTAATAAAAGAAATGCACTGTTTATTTATTGATTTATTTATTTTGTTTTTCTGATAGTTTATGAGCCAAATTTGTCTCTGACTCTCATCGTTCCTTTGCATTTATCGTTAAAGAGTTTTATACGGTGGCCGAGAGAGCTCAACGCGTTGCAACTTCAGAAAACACATGCAAATAGAAAAAGCACCAGCAAATCAAGAAAACATCTTCATCAGTTTGTGCTGCAAATACTCACAACACAATCAAATAAAGAATTTTATTTGCAGTGTGTTTCTTTGTTTGGTTGTGTTGTGAGTAGGCTATTTGCAGTGCGTCTCTTTATTTGGTTGTGTTATGGGAATTTGCAGCGCTTGTGTTGTAAAATTGAACAAGTTGTTTTCTTAATTTGCAGGTGTTCTTTCTATTTGCAGCGCGTTGACCTCTCTCGACCACCTAAGGGGTTTTACCATAAGCATGGAAATATAATGCAAATATGAGGAATATGTTGGGCCAGATATACTAAACAGGGCATGAGACTGCAATCCCATAAAAGCAAAGATGGGTGTTGAGTTCAGCGGATGATCTACTGACATTGTGCAAACTGAAGATCACAGAAGCAGCCAGTGCATTTCCATAATGGCCTATGCAACCCAAGAGCAGCGTAAACTGGCAGTTATCGCAGCCATGTCAAATTCAAAATTGGTTAAGACATGTTTTTTGGGGGGCCTTAATGGTTGAAATATCAGTAAATTGACTACTGTAAACCTCAGTAAATCACACTGCAATCACCTTTTGGCGCATGCGTAGTATACATTTACAAGATAGATTTTAATAGCATTAGCCATATTTACAGTGATTATTTTAGTGGCATAAACAATATAAAATCACCCGAAACCAACAGTAAGGTAAAATTAATAAAAATATAAATGTAACTAAACTGTAAAAGTTAGATCATGTAAACTGAATGTAAACTTTAAAGAAACCTACTAAAATAGAATATATTTATGGATGAAAGAGGTTTTCTAAATCAAATAGACTAAGTGGAAAAAGTTAAATTTCATGATGTAATGTATGCTGTTGCATTGTCAGAGTTTTTGTATGAGCGTTGAGTGTGTTTCAGTCACTGTGGGCTGCAGAGCACAGTAGTACACAGCAGAGTCAGACACACGCACATCCTGGATTGTCAGTGGAGCTGCAGTTTTGTTGAGAGTCGCATGAAATCTCTCCTTGAATTTTTCCTCACTGTTTCCAGATTTAGAGAATTTATTTAGCATATGCTTGGGATTTCCACTGACTTTCTGCTGATACCAGAAAAGAGTCGGGGTTGGATAAGTAGTCTGATATGTACAGTCGATCGTTACATTATCACCTTCAAAAGCAAACTGAATCCTTGTATGCTGATCAACTTTGTCTTGGGAATTACAACCTGAAATTGAATAAAAACATTTTGAATAAAAAATGTTCTCACTGGCTGCAAAAAAAAAAAAAAAAAAAAATGCACATTCACACATAATGAAGTAATTTTTTTTAATTTTTAAATATATTTAAAAATAACCATTATTTAAATGTTCTACTCACCCCATATATATATAACTATGATCACAATGGCACTTTTCCACAGTGCCATTATATAAAATTGAAATCACCAACTCTTATGCAGAGGTGTTGTGATCCTCTTCCTCTTTCTGCATCTGTTAAAGCAGCAATAAATTCAAATCACTTTGTGTGACTGCTGGGAGGAGCCTGTGCTACCGTCAGTGTCAATGAAGACTGTAATATTGTATATATATATATATATATATATATATATATATATATATATATATATATATATATAACCATATGACTTAATTGTGTTTATGTGTACAATGATTATATCACTTTATTCACTGAAACACTGTACTGTCTCTTATCAGACTGCTGTGAATTATTTGATTGATTGGTCAAATGTGGCAATCTTATATTTCCTAATATTTCCATAGCAATGCTGTATAGTGCTATTGGTCCTCTCTTTGCAGTAACTGAAACCAGAGTGGACTTTCTTGTTTGAAACAACGGCAACTAACACTATCATGACCTCTTGAAAATGATCTCAGATGACTTCAGTATTAATATTACTATTACATTGCTGCAGTGTTCTTCTTGTTCTGTATGTTATCATGGATATTCATAGTCATAGATAAAATTATAAAATAAACTCAACTATAAACTTTAACTATAATACAAATTTGTTACATTTAACAGTTATTTACCAAGGAATTCAGCCATTAAAAGTACATTTCTTATTCAAATTAACAGTTTATGTACAGCAGGCAATATTAGACTAATAAGTTTTTCAATCACAATTGTTTCAGAAGTTACACACTGCAGGATCTTAAGTAAACAGTTGCCGCCAACATCATAGATTATGCCACACAGTGGCCAACATCTGAAATTACAGGGGCATTGTGATGCTGGAATAGAATGAACCATTCCCAATCTCTCTAAAATGTCATTCTATGGCTTTGATTTGTCCTCACAGAAATTACTGGAATATCAACACCATTTAATTACAAGGGATGGCCACATATGATTGTAGCAAACACATGTGCTTTTGCATTTGGTGAGAAGTTTGGATTATATTTGAGCAGGACAATGTTAGTTTGTCAGTGATAAAAGAAGTTCAGGGTTCAAGAATCTAGTGGTGATGATTATGTAAATATTAAATATCTGTGCTGCAATCTGGTTGCAATCTGTGCTGTTTTTTTATACTATTTTATTAAATTATTTTAGACTTACAAAAGCAGAATATTTTATAGATGAGTTTAAATTTTGACCTACATATCATTTTCTTGTAGTAAAAAAAAAAAAAAAAAAAAAATTAGTTAAGGTAGAAAATAAAGGAATAGTTCACCCAAAACATCATCTTTAATGTTCAATATAAAAATAAACTCATACAGGTTTGGAACGACATGAGGGTAATTAAATAATGACAAAAATTTTACTTTTTTCAAGACATGCATTTGTGCACTGAAGTAACCACATTTTATGCATTTAGCAGAACACATGGAACATGATATCCTGTACGTATTTTAATGTTTCTGTGAAGTTTTATGAAAGGCCAAATTTAACCTCTGACAGGTTATCTGGGATAACAGATACTGGTTTTGATTGTAGTTTCACTAGATATATTCAAAGTGAAAAGAGCTTCATTTTTGTATCACTGGGCTACTACTCAGAGCACAATAATAGAGAGCTGAATCTGACAGACGTACATCAGTAATAGTGAGTTCAGTGGATGTTTGTGATGTAGTCGACTGAAACTGAAGAGCAGAGGTGTGTTATGATCGTGCACCTTTGTGTGATAAATACTGCAGTTCTCTGATACTGTCTGTACCAGTAAAGATAAACATATTCACTATTTGTACTATATGAGCAGATCAGCTTGACAGTTTGTTTCTTTAGAGCAGGGGTCACCAGACACGGTCCTGGAGGGATTAGCTCCAACCCTAATCAAACACACCTGAAGCAGCTAATCAATGTCTTACTAGGTATACTTGAAACTTCCAGGGAGGTATGTTGAGGCAAGTTGGAGCTAAACTTTGCAGGACACAGGCCCTCCAGGATCAAGTTTGGTGAACCCTGCTTTAGAGGCTTTTTCTGTCCCTTTATCTGGTTCAGTGTTGTCTCCAGCCACTAAACCTGTCAACAGTAAGCACAAATAAAAAGATTTTTGATTTGTGAAACCAAGGTTGACAAAATAAATACAAACACATTTCACAGCACTTACAAAATTTATATATATATATATATATATATATATATATATATATATATATATATATATATAAACATACTGTTATCATTTAAATACACTGCTTCAACAAGCAAGAGCACCATGTGATTAAAGAAAACTCATTAAAAAATCATAATTAACCAAATAAATACACACCTGCTGAGGCACAGAACAGAATAACTGAATGAAGATCCATTGATTGTGTTCGCTCTGAGAAGAGTCAGACTGAATCCTTTCAACCACAGTCTCTGTCAAACACATTCGATCATATCAGATCTGTGAACACTGAGTCCCTCCTTTCTGAGCCACAATATACCTGTATAAGCTCAGTTCTGTAAATTCAATTTTGTTGTTCATTGCTGCAGTTCCTATTGAATGTCTGAGAACACTGCCATCTTGTGGCACATTATACCTACACTAGTCTATGTGTTACACATAATGCTTTAGAACTTAAACTATAGGCTACTTTTGTATGGATTTGATGTAATTAACAATACTGGCTTTCTTAATACGCTTTTGAATTTTATTTATTTAAATGTTTGCTTATTTACAGTTTTGCACATGTAGACTTGGATTCAGTAGCTTTTAATCAGATTATTTAAATATTAATCACAGCTACAGTTTATAGTTGCTCTCTTAGTCTTTGTCTCCGTGTATCTTTCTTTTTTAAGGACTTGATTTGAGATGTAAAATAAACTCAAAAGTCATTGGCAAAGGCATGAAAATAAACCCAGAAGACTGAGCGATAATATCAAATAGGTTGGATGCTGTTGGAGAGTCAGAAGAGCCGTGAACTCAATAGGAGTGGCACTGAAAGACACTTCATTTGAAGAACTACAAAGAGTGCTAATATTGAATAAGAGTGAGAATCTCAGCACTACTCAACAAATCATACTTAACTGATCTCTCTGTTTTTAATGCATGATCACAAGCATTAATAAATTGCATTAATAAATAATAAACACACACAGGAACTTCCTCCTCTCTGAACTTCCTTCTGCTGTTGATTTAACTGCGTTAGATAACTATATTATTTTATTAGAGAATAAGAGAATGTTGTATATAAACAGATTTGCATGAGCTTTTACATCAAAAGCACCACGAGAAGCATGATATTTAAACCATTTCGATGCAGTTTTTAGCTTCCTCACTGTGCACAAAACATTACAGCGGTGATGATGGTGCACAGGCCATGTAGTATTTCTATAAGAAGCATTAATATAAAAAAAAAAAAAAAATCAACTCAATAAGTGCCAGTATAAAGTCACTTATCAGAAATATACTGCACACCTTACACTGACCTTTAGCACCAAGTTTTAATAAAGTTATTTTAATTTATTTATAATTTCAATTAATTATTTTAATTAAGGCTATAGTCGCTTAAAATATTTGATGCCTATGTTTTTCACTTTATTATGAGCATGGAAATATTAAGTAATGAAAATCTGAATAATATGTAATTTTTCTTTGTAGAGTTACATTTTTTGTTATATAATTTTTTAATGTATAAGTTTAAATTTTTAGTATAATTTTCACAATATAAATGTATAACGTAATGTTGTAGTATGATGTGTTCTCTTATTATATAGGATTAGAAACACTGCCATCCTGTGGCATACGTGAATCTGCACTATTTATTGCACATGAGAATCATTTGAGATGTTTTATTGACAGTTTTCTGAATTGCAGGTATTAAAGAGCAGCTTCATAGTGATTTAATGTAATTGTAATTTAATGTAATGAAAACCTTTCACATTGCACACAAATTTCATTCATCTCTGTCTCTGTGTTTCTCTCGTCTCTTACTGTAACAGGTTTTTGTAGAGAGCTGATGTGTTTCCTGTCACTGTGGGCTGCAGAGCACAGTAGTACAGAGCAGAGTCTGATACAGCAGCAGAGGAGATCTTCAGATCCACATGTTCTCTTTTTGAAATGTTAACAGAGAATCTTGGATCTACATCAGACTCCCGAGCTTCCGTTGCACTGCTGTAGGTGAGTACAAGAAATTCAGGTTTTGATCTTCCATACTGACGATACCAGTGGAGATTATCTGAAGCTCCAGAAGCAGAAAAACTACAGGATAATGTAACACTTGAACCCTCCTCATGAACGACATATGTTTGGTCTGGTTTGATGACATTTCCAAAGACAACAGCTAAAAATGAAAAAAATGTTTCTTGGTAAATTTGTAGTGAAACGTTTGAGTAAAATTATTAACAATAAATAAATAAAATAAAATAAATGCAAATAAATACACATACCAGCTGAGACAATGAGCAGAATAACTGAATGAAGATCCATTACAAGTGTGCACTCTGAGAAGAGTCAGACTGAATCCTTTCAACCACAGTCTCTGTCAAACATGATATGAACACTGAGTCCCTCCTCTCTGATATTATAACTCAGTTCAGAAGATCAGGAGAGAAGAAAGATCTAATCACATGAACAACTGCAACTGTATTATTAATCTGTCAAATTTATTTAGGAATATGATTGAAAAAGGTTATTGTAATAATTATTGTAAAAAATTATTACTATTTGCCAGAGTGTGGCAGATTTAATTAAAATGATATTTGACAGTAATAAGGGAAGTGGTTTACTGTTTTAGAGTTTTTCTCCATCAGATTCAGAAACATTTTGAATGTCATTTTGGGCCTGACTCACAACAGAGCATCATGTGAAACACATTTATCTTATTATATCTATTTGCCAAAAAAAAAAAAAACATGGTTACTGTACTTTTCCTATAATGAAAAGTCATGGTTAATTTTTGTAAGGGAAAATGACTCATGTTCAGGAGGCCTATTAGGATTTTTCTATAAAGATAATGATGCAGTTATTATTGTACTAATTTTGACATTTAGGCAATTTAGAAAGTATAGTTTTGTTAAATCTTGAGTATTAAAGTCATGTGAGAGACAGAGAGATATCAAGGCAAAATAAAGAGACTGAAAAGGAAAATGGAAGTGAAGGTGCAATTCACGAGAGAACTTTTAATTATTTTTGCATTCCCCCAGCCTAAGGATTTAAACTTTTTTATGTGATGTTGGCCGTTTAAAAAAATAGGGTTGTCCATGTTTTAGAGTTTGTTGTGGGTGTATGGGATAGGCTGGATGAGTGTGAGATTTCCCGGCCTGAAATTTTGTCCCAGTCCTCCCCTGTTCACATGTTTGCAAGACAATTATACTGTGCACAGCCCTTAAATAAAAAAATAAATAAATAAAAAACAAAACATTTTTAAGTTGAATTCATGGAATTAATTAAAATTAAAATCAATATAATATTACATTGCTGTGACCCTACAGAGGATAAGCAGTTTGGAGAATTGACGGATAATATTAAATTGATTTCATGATTATTATTGTAGTTCATTGACTATTACATTTAGTATGATTTTATTAGATCTTGTACATTTCAGAAATGTGTATTGTAAAGAAACAGTCATGCGCATGTTTATGCCTATGTGTTTTTGTATGTGGTTTGACTTGAGTTTTCTCACTGTGGGCTTCAGAGCACAGTAGTACACAGCAGAGTCAGACACACACACATCTTGGATCATCAGTGGAACTGAATTTACTGAACGTTCAGAGTGAAATCTCTCCTGGAACTCAGTGCCATTATCTCCTCCATATTTGCTTCTCCTCAGGATGTATCTAGGAAAATCATTTGGTCTCTGGATGTACCAGAATAAATCTTCTTGTGCTGAATCTGTTTTATAGTTACACTGTAATGTTACTGATCTTCCTTCAACTTCAGTCACATGTTTGTCTGGCTGATTAACTTCATCCTCTGATCTGCACTCTGTAAAGGTTTAAGAATATTTAATGTACAATACAATACAACATATAATCAACTTACATGAATATACAGCTGTATTAAATGAGAATTCATACCAAGAATGAATATTGTGAAGAGAAATATATTCCTCAACCTGTGTGACATGACTGTCTATGTTGAAGAAAAATCTGTAAATATAAGTCTTGCTTCTGGTATTATAATGACTATCCAAGGAGGAGCTTGTGGAGACCTATAAAATCTGCTGTTTTGTCAAATGAAATATTGAACACCTACTGCCCTCTTCTGGTTCACTGCAAGTATGGCATAACTGAAATTCTGCAATCTCATACAGATTCATGCAAATAAAGGTATTTATTTTCTGAATGGTAGAATATTCTAAAGTGACTGGTTAATTAAAGGACTGTATTGAATGGATTTGCTATAATTCACGTTTCATAAAGCCACACAAATTTGCATATAGTGTAAAAAAAAAAACTGGCCTTTTGACTAACTTTAGAATCTTAGACTTTAGAATCTTTGTTTCATGTTTTGATAATTTTTGCATTAGATTAATATTTGTATACTAGCTTCCTTTCATATCTCTGTGTTTCTCTCTTGTCTCTCACTAAAACAGGTTTTTGTAGAGATCTGATGTGTTTCCTGTCACTGTGGGCTGCAGAGCACAGTAGTACAGAGCAGAGTCTGATACAGCAGCAGAGGAGATCTCCAGATCCACATGTTCCCTTTTGGTCACATTAACAGAGAATCTTGGATCTACATCAGACCGCTGAGCTTCTTTTGCATTGCTGTAGATGAGTACAAGAAATTCAGGTTTTGATCTTCCATACTGACGGTACCAGTGGAGATAATCATTAGCTCCAGAAGCAGAAAAACTACAGGATAATGTAACACTTGAACCCTCCTCAGCAAAAACATCTGTTTTGTTTGGTTTAATGACATTCCCAAAGACAGCAGCTGAAAAAGAAGAGGGACATTTGTAATTTTTGTGAGATATTTTATACTTATTTTTAACAATAAAAATATACATTTATATAATAATAATTAACCAAATAAATACACACCTGCTGAGGCACAGAGCAGAATAACTGAACGAAGATCCATTGTACAAGTGTTCACTCTGAGAAGAGTCAGACTGAATACTATCAACCACAGTCTCTGTCAGACACTAAGATCATATGAACACTGAGTCCCTCCTCTCTGAGCTACATTATACCTGAATTTGACTTCGGATCCAGTCACATGAACTAATGTTACAACTGTATGATTACAGAACAAATAAACCAAATTTGATCTGCCATCCTTATTTAAGAATTTGACCTTATAATAATGGGACTATTGTAATGATATGTCTCTGCATTTGAGAGGATTTAACATCATTAAATGAAAAGATTTTGTCAAATTAGGTAGAGTATTTTGTGTTAGTTTTTCTTCCATTATAGTCAGGTTTTGAATGTTATTTTGGGCTTTACTTACAACAGCATACCATCATTTGAAACAATTTATCTGCCTATCATTAAGCATAAATAATATGTTATCCAGTTGTTCATGTTGGAAGACAATTCTACTTCACAGAGCCTTAAATCAAGAGAACACTATTACTAAATTATATTGAAATCATTACATTAAATCACGCAAACAATATAATAAGGTGAGTACAAGAAATTCAGGTTTTAATCTTCCATACTGACGGTACCAGTGGAGATAATCATTACTTCCAGAAGCAGAAAAACTACAGGATAATGTAACACTTGAACCCTCCTCAGCAAAAACATCATTTTGTTTGATTTAATGACATTCCCAAAAACAGCAGCTGAAAAAGAAGTTGTGAATTTTTGTGAAACGTTTTTAATATAACTCGTTTTCAACAACAAAAAATATAGTTACTAACCAAATAACATACCAGCTGAGCCACAGAACAGAATAACTGAATGAAGATCCATTGAAGTGTTCACTCTGAGAAGAGTCAGACTGAATCATTTCAACATTTCAGTCTCTGTCAGACACTAAGATCATATGAACACTGAGTCCCTCCTCTCTGAGCCACATTATACCTGAATTTGCTCGAATTTGACATCAGATCAAGTCACATGAACTAATGTTAAAAGTGTACGATTACCAATAAATAAATAAATAAATGAATTAACTAAATTTAATCTGTCATCCTTATTTAGGAATATGACCTTATGAAAATGTGATTTTTGTAATATGTTCCTGCATTTCTTCCATTACAGTCACGTTTTGAATGTTATTTTGGGCTTGACACATGACAGCGTACCATCATTTGAAACAATTTATCTGCCTAAGCATAAATAATATATTATCCAGTTGTTCATGTTGGAAGACAATTCTACTTCACACAGCCTTAAATCAAGAAAACACTACTGCTAAATTATACTGAAATCATTCAATTACATTAAATCATGCAATCAATATAATAATGATTGCATGATCAATATTGTAGTTCATTGTAGTTTATGATTGAAAGCGACTGCTTTTGATTTTAACATAGTTTTTAAACAACAAATATGTTTATCATGAAGAAACAGTCATGCGCATGTTTATGTCTCTGTGTTTTTGTATGGGGTTTGACTTGAGTTTTCTCACTGTGGGCCTCAGAGCACAGTAGTACACAGCAGAGTCAGACACAAACACATCCTGGATCATCAGTGGAACTGAATCTGATGAAAGTTTAGAGTGAAATCTCTGCTGAAACTGAGCATCATTATCTGCTCTTCCATATTTGTCTCTCCTCAGGATGTATCTAGGAAGGTCATTTGCTCTCTGGATGTACCAGAAGAGATATGGTTGTGTTGAGGTTGTTGTATATGTACAATCTAATTTCACTGATTTTCCTTCAACTGCAGTCACGTATTTCTCTGGCTGATCAACTTTGTCTTCTGATCTGCACTCTGTAAGGATTTAAGAATATTTGATGTAGTTATGATTTTTGATGTATATCATAAAATCCATATCAACAAACAGTATCAACACAAAGAGTGATTAAACTGCTTAAAATATGTAGAAATACATACCAAGAATGAATAGTGCGAATAGAAATATATTCCTGAACCACCTCATGATCTGTTTCAAACAATGAAGTCAAAATAAGACAGGTTTGCTTGCATAATATGATAGGACTTTAAGGAGGAGCTTGTGAAAAGTTAAAGGAAACCACTCTGTTAGTGTGATACTGAGAGATATTGCCCTCTTTTGGTTTCTTGCAAGTGTTACACAACTGAAATAAAGTCACATGATGTTAAACGTGTTTGCCATAAATCAAGTGAAAGTACATTCATTACACTTACAATCCTTCTACCTCCTTTTTATTCCTTTTGTAAAACATTTCTTCCCTCAACCTCACACAGGTGTTTGCAACTCTTAAAGCGCAGTAATAGAGAGCTGAATCTGACACAGTCACACTACTAATAATGAGTTCAGTGAAAATGCGAGAAGTACTTGACATAAATCGAGGATCGGAGCTGTGCCTTGTAAGACTTGATCGAGCACCTTGATGTAATAAATATTGAGGTTCTCCATTGTGATATTGTCTGTACCAGTACAGACGTACATATTCACTGTCTGAATCATAAGAGCAGCTCAGTGTTACAGTCTCTCCTTCTGTTTTGATCATATTGGTCCTTCTGTTTGGCTCAATTTTGTCCACAGCCATCACATCTGCAAACATTAAGCACAATATTAACTCTCATGTTAAACATTCTAACAATAAAGTTACTCTGCATTTGTTTTGAAAAAGGAAAAAATACCATCCAGTGTTTTATAGGGTCTTTAAAGCTGTTATTAAAAGATCTGAAGTAAATGACGCACCTGATGCCATAATGAAAAGCAGCATCATGTATTTATTCATGGTGAATATGATCAGATCAGTTGTGTGTTAATGCTCTCTGTGCTCTGACTGTGTGTTACTGATGCTTTCTGCTCTTCAGTTATCAAGACATTCAAGAACTTCCTGATCTCTGTGAGTGTGAAACCAGTGAAGGCTTTGTAACATTGATAATTGTTTAGGAAAATTACATAAAATGGTGGTATAATGTGTGATAAAAGTTTCAGACAATAGCAACAAGATTTATACTGATACATTTTATTTTATAGGGTGACCCAAAAATGACTTTAATGTCAGTTTTATCATGTGAATTTTTTGCTCAGGGAAATTTAGAGGAATTATATTATTCTGGAAGGTTTTTTTTTTTTTTTTTTTTTTTTTTTTTAATAAATCAAAGTGTTCCTCTCTAAAAATGTTAAAATGTTGAAGAAGTATTAAAAATGTCATCCATCACTTCAGTTTCTAATGAAAGTTTGAGAACACTGCCACCTTGTGGAGCTTTGTGATTGAAACGTAAACCATAGGCTACTCTACTTTTGAATGAATCTAATGGAATTAACAATATTATGATTCTGCTTTAAGTTTTCATTTGTTATATTGATTCATATGTTTAACATTTTATCTGTAATTTACTTTTTTTTTTAAACTATTGATTCCCTTATTGCTCAGCTTTAGGCTACATATTAACATTTCACAGCTAGAGCTGACAGTTTCTCTGTCAGTCTTTGATTGTGTCTCTTTCCATGTTGTCTCTTACTGTGTAAGTTGACATTTACTGAGTTTGACATTACGTTGAGTTTGCTGTCACTGTGGGCTGCAGAGCACAGTAGTACAGAGTAGAGTCTGATACAGCAGCAGAGATCTTCAGAATCACATGGTTTTGTTCACTGTTGGAGATTTTGATAGAGAGTCTTGAATCTACTTTAGACTTCCGTGTCTCTTTTGTCCTAGTAGGGGAGTACAAGAAATTCAGGTTTTGATCTTCCATTCTGACGATACCAGTAGAGATCATTTGCAGAGGAATAATTACAAGATAACGTAACATCTGAATTCTTCTCAGCACATAACTATGTTTCATTTGGTGTGATGACATTTCCAAAGACAGCAGCTAAAAGAGAAAATGTACATTTAGTGTTTTAGTGAGTTTTCTTCAAAAAAAAAACTTTATTAAAAACAGATAAATAAAAATTTATGTACATACTGACTGAGACACAGAGCAGAATAAGTAAATGAAGATCCATTGTACAAGTGTTCACTCTGAGAAGAGTCAGACTGAATACTATCAACCACAGTCTCTGTCAAACACATTCGATCATATCAGATCTGTGAACACTGAGTCCCTCCTCTCTGAGCCATGTCATAGCTACATTTCACACCTGGGTACCAAACGAAAGGGCTCATTAATGTCTTCTCTTGTTTTCTCTGTGCTATTAATGTGTTTTATGTGTGATTTTCAAATATATTTTGTTTAGTAAATCTGTTCACCCTGGAAAAGATATATATATTTTTTAATTGCCTTTCAGATTCCGCTACATTTAATAAAATAAATACTATGTTTGAAAAGTTCAAGAAATGTACATTTGCACTCTGGTTTTTTAATTTTACATTCCTAACATGATATTAGGTATATAGTGGACTTTATGTATTAAATAAAATTAAGTCAAACAGCTTTTGGAGCAATTCAGAATTTAAAAAACTGGCTCCCATTCATGAATTTTAATTAAATTGATCACAACTCATTGGAAGCTGAATTGGAATTTGAATCAGAAAATCAGGAATGTAATTAAACTCCATATAATGAAAGTTAGTTTATTCATTTTTAAAAAATTTAAAGTGTTTTTACATTTAAGAGATTAATAAAAAGGTATTCTGTTTCTGCCGGAGAATGGAGATTACATGACCATATAAAAGTGGTTTACATGTACATGTCATCTGGACATGTTAATGCTACTTTTCTTAAGTTTCTAATTTACAATTTATGCCTCGCAACAAAGATCTAATTCTGTCTTACACAGGTGTGACCACATATTTTATTACATTCAGAGCCAGATAGATTGAGGTTTTGATTGTGGTTTTCACTAGACTGGTTCAAAGTGAAAAGAGCTTCAGGTTTTTGTACGACATGTCTCATGTTTTGTATCACTGGGCTACTACTCTTAGAGCACAATAATAGAGAGCTGAATCTGACAGACGTACATCAGTAATAGTGAGTTCAGTGGATGTACGTGATGTAGTCGACTGAAACCGACGATCAGAGGTGTGTTCAGATCTACTCGCTGACGGTGCATTTTTGTGTAATAAATACTGTGGTTCTCTGTTGGGATACTGTCTGTACCAGTAAAGCCAAACATATGCACTACTTGTATATGAGCAGCTCAGCTTGACCATTTCTGTTTCTTTACCAGTTTTTTCTGTCCCTTTATCTGGCTCAATGTTGTCTCCGGCCACCAAACCTGTCAACAATAAGCACATATGACCAAAATAATAAACACATAATAAAAAAAAAATAATAATAATTTTGCAAATACAATTTACTTTTATGGAAAAAAATCAGTCAATTAAATTATTTAGCATTTGGGGTTTTATGTTTTAAAACTGTTCAGTTTCATCAGTTGCTCAGTTAATAATATACCTGTTCCCACAGTGAGAATCAGTATAAAGCATCTGTCCATGTTCAATCAGATCAGTTCAGTTCTCTGTTGAGTCTCTCAGTGCTCTGAGCTGTAAGTCACTGCAGATCAGTCAGAAATACACACAGGAACTTCCTCCTCTCTGAACTTCCTGCTGCTGTTCACTTTCATCCATAGGTTGTCGTATATGGTATAATATATTTATTTGTATTTAATTGTTAGATTATTACACTTTTTTATAATAAAATTTTGTTCATAAAATGAGTATTCAAAACCATAGGCAACATTTCATATTCTAAACAGGAGAAGCACATGTTATGTCTGAGTGGAGACGTGCTGAAATCGCGTTTGGTCTCGTACTGTATGGCGTACCTTGTTAGTGTCTGCGCTTGCGTGGCCATTTATTGTGATTAACAGGAAAGTGCGTCCAGCTGAATTCAATTAGTGTTTTGTTAGACGGGTATAAAAAAGGTTATTATACCGCAGCAGCGGTCGCAGCAGACCTCGTGTGAAGCCCTCGTGTGAAGACCGAAGTGTGTAAAGACCATGGACTCTACTGAGCGACTCCACCGGACAGGGACACCGGCAAGGGATAAGTATCGCTTTTCATTTATTCTCTTTCCTATTACTTGTTTCACTTCTCTTTAAGTTTTTATAACCATTTCTTACTTGTATGTTTGGCACAGTTATTTTTTTAGGATTACTGTTAAACTAATGTAGTTTGATTTGTATATGTTATCTATTTTAATTTTAGTTACAGTTGTAGTTATGTTTGTCATTTTATTAGTTTTCCTATTATGTCTGTATAAGTTATTAAGTTTTAGTTTTATTTAATTTGAGTTATTTTAGTACTTCAACAAACTACATGGAAATGAAATAATATTGAATTTATGGATATGTGTGTGTGTGTGTATGTGTGTGTACATACACATAGTTGTTTTTGGTGTTTGGCTTAGTTTTATGTTAGAATCATTATTACACTCTTATACCTTTTGTTCTCTTAATATTTTGAATTGTTTGTAGCTTTATTTTGTTTTCATTTAAATGTTAAGTTTAGAAATTTTGTCACATGCATTTCACATTTTTATTTAATTTTTTAATGTGTGTGTATATATAATATTTATAAAGTTTTAGCTTTTAGTTTTGGATCAGTTTTAGTTGTTTTAATACTACAATTGATTGTTTCTGTTCTCCTCATTTGTAAGTCGCTTTGGATAAAAGCGTCTGCTAAATAACTTAAAGTAAAAGTTATAATTTCTTGACTGAGATTCAGCTCATGTGTTTTTCTATATGGTTTGACTTGAGTTTCTCACTGTGGGCCTCAGAACACAGTAGTACACAGCAGAGTCAGACACACACATCCTGGATCATCAGTGGAAGTGAATTTGATGACACTTCAGAGTGAAATCTCTCCTGAAACTGAGCATCATTATCTTCTCCTCCATATTTGCTTCTCCTCAAGATGTATTTAGGAAAATCATTTGCTCTCTGGATGTACCAGAATAAATCATCTTGTGCTGAATCTGTTTTATATTTACTTTAATTCTACTGATCTTCCTTCAACTTCAGTCACATGTTTGTCTGGCTGATCAACTTTGTCCTCTGATCTGCACTCTGTAAAGATTTAAGAGTATTTAATGTAGAATACAATACAACATATAAACAACTGAATACGCAGTTGTATTAAATGAGAATTCATACCAAGAATGAATAGTGCAAAGAGAAATATACTCCTCAACCTGTGTGACATGACTGTGTCTATGTTGAAGTCCTGATAAATCAGTGAATATGACAGTTTTGTTTTTGGTATTCTAATGATGATCCAAGGAGGAGCTTGCAGAGACCTATAAAAACTGCTGTACTCTCAAATGTAACAGTAAGCACCTGCTGCCCTCTTCTGGTTAACTGCAAGTATATTGCATAAGTGTCATCTCAAGTTTAAGTCAAGTCAGGTTTACTGTCATCAGGTTTACATATATGTTGAGACATAGTACGGAACAAAATGTTGTGCCTCACTGGACCACAGTGCAACATATATAAATATAAACCTGTACAGACAGTATTTGAACAGAGACCTGCAGTAAACTTGACTTGACTTAAACAGTTTATATACAGCAGGCAATGTTAGTCTTTTCAGTTTTCAAGTGCAAAACTGTTTGCAGACGTTACACACCGCAGAATCTTAACTGAATAGTTCAACATCATAGATAATTGCCATCTTCTGAAATTGTTGTTTTCACTAGATTAAAAAAGTTTTTTTTTTTTTTTTGTTTGTTTTTTTAGCAGACCTGATTCAAACTGGCACAGCTGTGACAACATGTTTTATTACATTGGGGCCTGAAAAGGTTGTGGTTTTCACATCATGTAAATACACTTTTATTTGTTTCCACTCCATAAATAATGTACCTGTTCCCACAATGAGAATCAGTATAAAGCATCTGTCCATGTTCAATCAGATCAGTTCAGTTCTCTGTTGAGTCTCTCAGTGCTCTGAGCTGTAAGTCACTGAAGATCAGTCACAAACACATACAGGAACTTCCTGCTTTATAAAGGCATTGCTCAAATACTTGATGTCTACGTATTTATAATTTTCATTTCTGACTGATGAAAATATGAAGAATATTTATTATTTATAATCTAGCTATTTTTATATGAAATGTAATCAGAATTTTGAACAAGCAGAAACTACATGTGAATGTACAGTATGTTCTATATACTGTATTACACATGGGAATAATTTGAGATAATTTAACAATTATTTGCTTTATTTCTTGCTGTTTTTTTCTCCTGTCTCTGATTGTAACAAGTTTTTGTAGATAGCTGATGTGTTTCCTGTCACTGTGGGCGCCAGAGCACAGTAGTACAGAGCAGAGTCTGATACAGCAGCAGAGGAGATCTCCAGAATCACATTTTCCCTTTTTGGAATGTTAACAGTGAATCTTGGATCTACATCAGACTGCTGAGCTTCTTTTGCATTGCTGTAGATGAGTACAAGAAATTCAGGTTTTGATCTTCCATACTGACGGTACCAGTGGAGATAATCTACACCTCCAGAAGCAGAAAAACTACAGGATAATGTAACACTTGAACCTTCCTCAGCAAAAACATCTGTTTTGTTTGGTTTAATAACATTCCCAAAGACAGCAGCTGAAAAAGAAGAATGACATTTGTAATTTTTGTGAGATGTTTTTCATATAACAAATTTTTAACAAAAATACATTTATATAATAATAATTAACCAAATAACATACCAGTTGAGGCACAGAACAGAATAACGGAATGAAGATCCATTGTACAAGTGTTCACTCTGAGAAGAGTCAGACTGAATCATTTCAACCACAGTCTCTGTCTAAGATCATATGAACACTGAGTCCCTCCTCTCTGAGCCACATTATACCTGTATTGGACATCACATCCAGTCACATGAACTAATGTTACAACTGTATGATTACCAAATAAATAAATAAAAATTGATCTGTGATCCTTATTTAAGATGAGAATGGGAGGATGGAACTATTGTAATATGTTCAAGAGACCAGGTAGAATATGTTCCTGTATTTGAGGTGTTGTAACATCTTTAATGTAACGGGGCAAACAAGACGTGAGACGTGCGGATCCATGTGCAAAGCTTTTATACACAGTGACGTGGTCAGAACACAGGCAGGGTCAAACAACAGCAAACAGGTATGGCATGGGCAAGACACAGAGTACAAGAGCAAAAGTCCAGGCAGGGCATAAACAGAGTCCGAACAGTGAGACAAGGGTAAATACAGGGCACACATACTAGAAAGCAACAAACAGGTTCCATAATCGCAGCTAACACTAGGGGAGTGATAAACGCAGGACAACACTGGAACTGAACAGAAACACAGAATGGCACGGTAAGGCAGCTAGCGCTAGAAGAGAGCTATACGCAGATCAATACTCGGCAGTGACTGAAAGGAAGTCCATGGTTTAAGTAAGGCGTGTAATCAGTGCAATCAGCTGTGTGATCAGTGCAATCAGCTGTGTGTGTTGTCAGTGTAATGGATGATGGGTATTGTAGTTCGTGGGTGACATGCAATAGTAGTGTAGAGCAAGAGTCAATGTGGTGGAAGGGCGACCTCTGATGGTGAATGGACGGAAGACCATGAACCAGATTCGTGACAATTAACTGGAAAGATTTTGTCAAATAATGATTGTTGATTTAAATTAGGTAAAGTATTTTGTGTTAGTTTTTCTTTCGTTACAGACACATTTTGAATGTTATTTTGGGCTTGACTGACAACAGCATATCATAATTTGAAACAATTTATCTGCCTATCAGTGTTAGTGTAAATATAAATAATGTTATGCAGTTGTTAATGTTGGAAGGCAATTCTACTTCACACAGCCTTAAATCAAGAAAACACTATTGCTAAATTATATTGAAACCATTCAATTACATTAAATCATGAATTCAGTATAATAATGATTGCTATTAACTTCATTTTGATTTCATTATAGTTTTTAAATATCAAAAATTATTTTAAAATTATTTTAAATAAACAATCACATACATGATATCTGGATAAGCTGTTAATGGTTCTTTTCTTAAGTTTCTCATTTACATTTATGCCTCATAACAAAGGCCCAATTCAGTCTTACACAGGTGTGACCACATATTTTATTTAATTCAGAGCTAGATTGATTGTGGTTTTCACTAGATCAGTTCAAAGTGAAAAAAGCTTCAAGTTTTTGTACGACATGTCTCATGTTTTGTGTCACTGGGCTTCTACTCTTAGAGCACAATAATAGAGAGCTGAATCTGACAGACGTACATCAGTAATAGTGAGTTCAGTGGATGTACGTGATGTAGTCGACTGAAACCGACGATCAGAGGTGTGTTCACCAGAACGTGATCGGGCACCTTTGCGTAATAAATACTGTGGTTCTCTGTTGGGATACTGTCTGTACCAGTAAAGCCAAACATAATCACTACTTGTACTATATGAACAGCTCAGCTTGACAGTTTCTGTTTCTTTAGAGTTTTTTTCTGTCCCTTCATCTGGCTCAATGTTGTCTCCAGCCACCAAACCTGTCAGGAAAAAGCACAAATAACCAGATTTTTGATCTGTGAAAGAGATTTTTGATCAAAAAAGTAAATAAATCCCCCCTCTTCAAAAAAATAAATTAATAATAATAATAATGATAATGTTTTAAAACAAATTAAATTATTTAAAGATTTTCATTAATTGTTCAGTACATAACGTACCTGTTCCCACAATGAGAATCAGTATAAAGCATCTGTCCATGTTCAATCAGATCAGTTCAGTTCTCTGTTGAGTCTCTCAGTGCTCTGAGCTGTAAGTCACTGCAGATCAGTCACAAACACACACAAGAACTTCCTCCTCTCTGAACTTCCTGCTGGTGTTCACTTACATCCATATGTTGCCATACTGTATAATATATTTGCATTTAACTGTTAATTACACTTTTTATACTAGAATTTTGTGTATAAAATTAGTATTCAACATTTTGTATTCTTAACAGAATCATGTTATAATTTGTTAGAATTTCTTGACTAAGATTCAGCTTCCATTAAAGTCACGTTTAGAATGTTATTTTGGGCTTTACTCACAACAGCGTATCATTATTTGAATCATCTATTCATGTTGAAAGACAGTTCTACTGCACACAGCATTAAATCAAGAAAACACTATTACTATGTTATATTGAAACCATTCAATTACAGTAAATCATGCAATCAATATAATAATAATTGCATGATCAAGATTGTAATTTATGAGTGACTGTTACCTTCATTATGTGGTTTGACTTTTTTCTTGTTTTCTCACTGTGGTCCTCAGAGCACAGTACACAGCAGAGTCAGACACATGCACATCCTGGATTGTAAATGGAACTGAATTTACTGAAAGTTCAGAGTGAAATCTTCCCTGAAACTCAGTGCCATTTTCTCCAATTCCAAACTTGTCTCTCCTCAGGATGTATCTAGGAAGGTCATTTGCTCTCTGGATGTACCAGAAGAGGTATGGTTGTGTTGAAGTTGTTGTATATATTAAGTGTATAGCGTTAGTTCTGGCAGGTCACGTGAGTCAAGCTTGTATCAGCTGATTCTCAGCTGATCACATCTACCTATAGGAGTACGACACCTATCACAGCATAAGCTCTGTTCAATATTATACAGCAGCTCTTTGCTTGCTTAGGAGCAAATTACCCTCCTCCATCCCCAACTCCTCCTTTCGCCACAGTCAGGACTTGGCTTTCTGATATTCCTTTTTGAATCAGACTCCTTTATCTTGAGTAATGTGTTACACTTAAATATCATTAAGTACATTAATGATATCTGCTTTGTTCTGTTCTGTTAACCCTATAGGGGGGTTATTATTGCTGCTTTCCCTGCTCATTCATGACCGGCTGCATGGATGGGCAGGCAGTTTCTGCCCAGAACAGAACCATACCGCCAAACCAAACTGTATGCTGTGTCTATCAATTTGACGATAGTGGTCCTGACAGAAGTACAATCTAAGGTCACAGATTTCCCTTCAGCTTCACTCACATGTTTGTCTGGCTGATCAACTTTGTCTTATGATCTGCACTCTGTAAAGATTTTTAAATATTTGATGTAGTTATGATTTTTGATGTATATCACAAAATTCATATCAAGAAACAATCTCTAAATATTTAAGAGTGATCTATCTGCTTAAAATGTAGAAATGCATACCAAGACTGAATAGTGCAAATAGAAATATATTCCTGAACCACCTCATGATCTGTTTCAAATATACAGTGAAGCCAGAATAAATCCTTCATTAAGAGAGTTTTGCTTTCATAATATGATAGGACTCTGAAGAGGAGCTTGTGAAAATCTAAAGGAAACCACTCTGTTTATTGTATATTGCCCTCTTTTGTTTTCTTGCAAGTGTTACACAGCTGAAATAAAGTCACATGATGTTAAGGGTGTTAGCCAAAGCAAGTTAAAGTACACTTATTATAGTTACAGTCCTTCAACTTATTAGATACTGTTCCTTGAAATTGCAAATTATTCAAAAGCTTAATGTTTGCCCTTTTATTACTTTTACAATACATTTTCCCATCAGCCTCACACAGGTGTTTGCAGTTACTATCTCTCATTGAGGTTTTGATTTGGTTTTCATAAGAGCTTCAAAGTGAAAACGGCTTGTAGTTTTTGTACGACTTGTTTCATGTTTTGTATCACTGGGCTTCAACTCTTAAAGCGCAGTAATAGAGAGCTGAATCTGACACAGTCACACTACTAATAATGAGTTCAGTGAAAATGCGAGAAGTACTTGACATAAATCGAGGATCGGAGCTGTGCCTTGTAAGACTTGATCGAGCACCTTGATGTAATAAATATTGAGGTTCTCCACTATGATATTGTCTGTACCAGTACAGACATACATATTCACTGTCTGAATCATAATAGCAGCTCAGTGTTACAGTCTCTCCTTCTGTTTTGATCATATTGGTCCTTCTGTTAGGCTCAATTTTGTCCACAGCCGTCACATCTGCAAACATTAAGCACAATATTAATTCATTATTTCTCATGTTAAACATTCTAACAATAATGTTACTCTGCATTCTTTTTGTAAAAGGAAACCAGTAAAATACCATCCAGTTTTTATGGGGTTTTTAAAGCTGTTACTAAAAGATCTAAAGTAAATGACGCACCTGATGCCATAATGAAAAGCAGCATCATGTAATTGTTCATGGTGAATATGATCAGATCAGTTGTGTGTTAATGCTCTCTGTGCTCTGACTGTGTGTTACTGATGCTTTCTGCTCTTCAGTTATCAAGACATTCAAGAACTTCCTGGTCTCTGTGAGTGTGAAACCAGTGAAGGCTTTGTACTGTTGTTATTTGTTTATAAAAATTACATAAAATAATTATGTAATGTGTGATCATTTCAGACAATAGCAACAAGATTTATATTAATACATTTTATTTTATAGGGTGACCCAAAAATGACTTTCATGTCAATTTTATCATATGAATTTTTTGCTCAGAGAAATTTATAGCAATTAATCTGGAAAGTTTTTTTTATTATTATTTATTACTATTACTTTTTATGACTACAAATCAAAGTGTTCCTCTCTGTCCTCATGAGCATGAAAATATAAAAATGTTTTAGAAGTATTTAACAAATGTCGTCCATCACTTCAGCTCCTAATGAAAGTTTGAGAACACTGCCACCTTGTGGAGCTTTGTGATTAAAACATAAACCATAGGCTACTTTTGTATGAATCTAATGTAATTAACAATATTATGATGCTACTTTCATATTTCATTTGTTATATTGGTTTATATGTTTAACATTTTATCTGTAATTTACTTTTACCCCAAAATTTATATTTTTGTGAATTTTTTTTAACCTATTGATTCCCTTATTGCTCAGCTTTACGTTTTAAGATTTCACAGCTAGAGTTGTCTTTGTTTTTGTGTATCTTTCCATTTAGTCTCTCACTGTGTAAAACGAGAAAATGTTTTTGTACAGTGTTGATGTGTTTCCTGTCACTGTGGGCTGCAGAGCACAGTAGTACAGAGCAGAGTCTGATACAGCAGCAGAGGAGATCTCCAGAATCACATGGTTTTGTTCACTGTTGGGAATTCTGATAGAGATTCTTGAATCTATTTTAGACTTCTGTCTCTTTTGTGCCATAGTAGGTAAGTATGAGAAATTCCGGTTTTGATCTTCCATTCTGACGATACCAGTAGAGATCATTTGCAGAGGCATAATTACAAGTTAGCATAAAATCTGAATTGACCTCAGCACATAACTCTGTTTCATCTGGAGTGATGACATTTCCAAAGACCGCAGCTAAAACGAAAATGTACATGTAGCATTTTAGTGAGATTTCTTTCAAATAAAACATTATTAAAATGAGATAAATAAACATTAATGTACATACTCACTGAGGCACAGAACAGAATAACTGAATGAAGATCCATTGTACAAGTGTTCACTCTGAGAAGAACCAGACTGAATTGTTTCCACCACAGTCTCTGTCAGACACATTCAATCATATCAGATCTGTGAACATTGAGTCCCTCCTCTTTCTGAGCCACATCATGGCTACATTTCACATCTGGGTATCAAATGAAAGGGCTTATTAATGTTTTCTTTTTTTCTCTGTGATATTAATGTGTTTCATGTTTGATTTTGAAATATAATTTGTTTAGGAAATACTATTTTTCCTGAAAACTTATTTTATTTATTTTTTCTTAAATTGCCTTTTAGTTTCCACTGCATTTATTAAAATAAAAACTGTGTTTCAGAAGTTCTAGAGATGTGAATTTGCACTCTTGGTACATTCCCAACATGATATTAGGCATATAGTGGATATTTCTGTATTAAATAAAACTAAATCAAGCAGCCTTGGGCACAGTTCAGAATTTAAAAACTGGCCTTTTTCATGAATTTGAATTGGTCACACCGCAAGCTGAACTGGAATTTGAATCAGAATATCAGGAAGTGGAATGACAATTCATATAATGAAAGTTAATTTATTCATTTTTAAAGAATTTAAAATGGTTTTACATTTACGATATTAAGATAAAGCAGTTGTGTTTCTGCTGGAGAACTAATATCTGGACATCTTAATGCTTTTTTTCTGAAGTTTCTAATTTATAATTTATGCCTTGCAACAAAGATCTAATGCCATCTTACACAGGTGTGACCACATTTCGGGGTGTATATATTAGGGGTTTGATTGTGGTTTTCACTAGATATTTTCAAAGTGAGAAGAGCTTCAGGTTTTTGTATGTCTCATGTTTTGTATCACTGGGCTACTACTCTTAGAGCACAATAATAGAGAGCTGAATCTGACAGACGTACATCAGTAATAGTGAGTTCAGTGGATGTGTGTGTTGTAACTGAACGAAACCGATGATCAAATGTGTGTTCACCACAAGCTGTCCGTGCATTTTCTTATAATAAGAATTATGGTTCTCTGTCGGTATGCTGTCTGTATCAGTAAAGCCACACATATTCACTATTTGTACTACATGAGCAGCTCAGCTTGACAGTTTCTCCTTCTTTAGAGTTTTTTTCTGTTCCTTTATCTGGCTCAATGTTGTCTCCAGCCACCAAACCTGTCAACAATAAGCACATATGTCCAAAATAATAACAAACAAATAATAAATATAAACAAAATAATATTGCAAATACACTTTTTTATGAAAAAAAAAACAATCAGTTAAATCATTTAGCATTTGGGGTTTTATGTTTTAAAACTGTTCAGTTTCAATAGTTACTCAATAAATAATGTACCTGTTCCCACAGTGAGAATCAGTATAAAGCATCTGTCCATGTTCAATCAGATCAGTTCAGTTCTCTGTTGAGTCTCTCAGTGCTCTGAGCTGTAAGTCACTGCAGATCAGTCACAAACACACACAGGAACTTCCTGCTCTCTGAACTTCCCTCTGATTTTCACTTTCATCCATATGTTGTTGTATACTGAATAATATATTGTATATATTTGTATTTAATTGTGTTGGATAATTACACTCTTTTATTGTATAATTTTTTTTAAAAAATGCAACATTTCATGATCTGAGCAGAAGCACCTGTTAAACTGTCTTTGCTGAGATTCAGCTCATGTGTCTTTGTATGTGGTTTGACTTTATTTTTCTCACAGTGGATCTCAGAGCACAGTAGTACACAGCAGAGACACACGCAGATTCTCGATTGTCAGTGGAACTGAATCTGATAAAACTTCAGAGTGAAATTTCTCCTGGAACTGAGCGTCATTATCTTCTCCTCCATATTTGTTTTTCCTCAGGATGTATTTAGGAAAGTCATTTGCTCTCTGGATGTACCAGAATAAATCTACTTGAACTAAAACTGTCTTGTATTTAAACTTTAATTCTACTGATCTTCCTTCAACTTCAGTCACGTGTTTGTGTGGCTGATTAACTGTGTCCTATGATCTGCACTCTGTAAATATTTATAAATATTTAATGTACAATACAAAATAAAATATAAACAACTTACATGAATAAGTTATACTAAATGAGAATTCATACCAAGAATGAATAGTGTGAAGAGAACTATATTCCTCAGCCCGTGTCACATGACTGTGTCTATGTTGAAGTCCAGATAAATCAGTAAATATGAGTTTTGCTTCTGGTATTCTAATGATGATCCAAGGAAGAGCTTGTGGAGACTTATAAAAGATGCTGTATTTTCAAATGTAATATTGAACACCGACCGCCCTCTTCTGGTTAATTATTGCGTAAGTGGCATCTCAAATTTAATGTATTTAAAAAAAAAAACTGAACTATTTTCGTTTTTGTTCCTCTGTTAATGTATGAACCAAATTTGTCTATAAAGTGACTCATCATGCCTTAGTGCATTGCTCTTTCAAGAGTTTTATCATAAGCTCGAAACTACAGTATTATGAAAATATGAAGGATATTTCAATTCTATTTAGATCATTTAAATTCTGTTCTATCTAGAGTTATGTTTTATGCTATGTAGCTATACTATTTTAATTAGTATAATATAAATGTATAATATCATTATATAATATGTATCCCTGTGTGAATATGGTTACACTGCCATACTGTGGCATACCTGCACTTTATATTACAGTTACAGCTTTTTCTTACTGTCTCCATGTTTCTCTCTTGACTGTCATTGTAACAGGTTTTTGTACAGTGTTGATGTGTTTCCTGTCACTGTGGGCCTCAGAGCACAGTAGTACAGAGCAGAGTCTGATACAGCAGCAGAGGAGATCTCCAGAATCACATGGATTTGTTCCTTTTTTGTTACTTTAACAGAAAATCGTGAATCTACTCCAGATACCTCAGTCTCTTTTGCAGTACTGTATGTAGCTACAAGAAACTCAGGTTTTGATCTTCCATACTGACGGTACCAGAAGAGATAATCTGTACCCCCAGAGGAGGAATAACTGCAGGACAGTGTAGCTTTTTGACCCTCATCAGCATCAACATCGGTTGTATCTGGACTGATAGTATTTCCAAAGACAACAGCTGAAACAGAAGAGAAATGGGTAGCATTTTATAGAGATTTTATGCAATGTCATATAAAAAAATCATTCACTTAATAGAAATACACACCTGCTGAGACACAGAACAGAATAAATGAATGAAGATCCATTTTACAAGTGTTCATTCTGAGAAGAGACAGACTGAATCCTTTCTACTACAGTCTCTGTCAAACACATTAGATCATGTCAGATCTGTAAACACTGAGTCCCTCCTCTGAGCCACATCACGGCTACATTTAACACACAGGTACTAAATGAAAGGGATTATTAAGGTCTTATGTTGTTTTCTCTGTGCTATTAATGTGTTTTATGTGACTTTGAAATATATTTTGTTTAGGAAATTCTGTAGGCTGAAAAAATTTTTTGCCTGAAAAAATATTTTTTGAAAAATTGCCTTTCAGTTTCCACTGCATTTAATAAAATAAATACTACATTTGAAAATAAATGATCATTTTCTCTCTGATTATTTAATTTTACATTCCCAACATGACATTAGGTATAGATATAGTGGGTTTTCTGTCTTAAATAAAATTAAATCAAGCAGCTTTGGACACAATTAAACATTTAAAAACTGGCTTCCTTGATTTTTGAAACACACCTTACAGATGCATCCTAGACACATCATCAGTGATGTAACCTGGGGTCATCGGGTGTTTTGGGTCTTTCAACATCATACACCCTTGGCCAGGTGACCCAGCCAAGGGTGATCAGTCCTAGACTTGTGTCTAGGTAGCTTGTATGGTCCACGGATCGCCCCTTTTGATCCACAGCCATCTAGATGCTTTCTTAGTGGTATCCATGATGTTTCTGATGGCTTTATTCTTGTGCAGTCCACTGATTCCCAAGAGCTTGAGGGCCCTGCAGAGCGACTGGCCAGCAAACCCTCAGCCGCCAACCTCAATGGGGAGGAGGCATGTCTTCCATCCCCTGCTACAGCATTCACCTGCCAATTCCTCGTACTTGGCCCTCTTCCGTTCAAACACCTCTTCCACCTGGTCTTCTCAGGGCACAGTCAATTCCAGTAGAACCACTTGCCTTGATGATTCTGAAAATAGGACCATGTCAGGTCTAAGCGTGGTCGTGGCAATGGTTTCTGTGAATTTGAGCTGCCTTGCAGGTCAACATTTAGCTGCCAGTCCCGAGCTGTTGCCAGAGGTCCCCCCGCTGAGTTCCTGCTCTGTGGTGGTTAATATGTGCTCCAAGGATCCTCTTTTTTTTGGAATAGGAGGCATGCTGGGGTGTCATAGGTGTTGGCAAGGTCAAGCCACAGCACTGCCAGATCGGCATCACCTTCTCGAGCCTCCCGGATTAACTGGGTGATAACTCCTGTGTGGTCAGTTTACTCATTCTGCCGGAGGAACTCCATCATACATTGGGCGACAATACTTTAATGAATTTGAATTAAATTGGTCACACCTCACCAGAAGCTGCACTGGAATTTGAATCGGAATATGAGGAAGTGGAATGACAGTCCATAAAATGAAAGTTAATTTATTCATTTTAAATTAATTTAAAATGTTTTTTCATTTAAGAGATTAAGAGAAAGCTGTTCTGTTTCTGCTGGAGAGTGGAGATTACATGGCCATATAAAATGGTTTAACATGTAGAACTAATATCAGGACATACTCATAATGTTTTTTTTCTTAAGTTTCTAGTTTACAATTTATGCCTTGCAATAAAGATCTAATTCCGTCTTACACAGGTGTGACCACATATTTTATTACATTTAGGGCTGAATAGATTGTGTTTTTGATTGTGGTTTTCACTAGATGGGTTCAAAGTGAAAAGAGCTTCAGGTTTTTGTACGACATGTCTCATGTTTTGTATCACTGGGCTACTACTCTTAGAGCACAATAATAGAGAGCTGAATCTGACAGACGTACATCAGTAATAGTGAGTTCAGTGGATGTACGTGATGTAGTCGACTGAAACCGACGATCAGATGTGTGTTCACCACCCGCTGACCATGTACTTTTGTATAATAAATATTGTGGTTCTTTGTCAGCATACTGTCTGTACCAGTAAAGCCGAACATATTGACTACTTGTACTATATGAGCAGCTCAACTTGGCTTTTTCTCCTTCCTTAGAAGAATTTTCTGTCCCTTTATCTGGCTCAATGTTGTCTCCAGCCACCAAACCTGTCAACAATACGCACATAATAGTAAATTAACAAATAATAAACAAAATAATTTTGCAAACATAATGTACTTTTTTAATAAAAAAGTCAATCAAATCATTTAGCATTTGAGGTTTTATGATTTTAAACTGTTCAATTTCATCAGTTGTTCAGTAAGAAATATACCTGTTCCCAGAATGAGAATCAGTATAAAGCATCTGTCCATGTTTAATCAGATCAGTTCAGTTCTATGTTGAGTCTCTCAGTGCTCTGAGCTGTAAGTCTGACTGAAATGTAACACTGAATCTTTTCAAACACAGTCTCTGTCAGACATAATTAAATCATGTCAGATCTGTGAACACTCCTCCTTGAGCCATGTCATTCACACCTGGGTAACAAAAAAAGGAGTCAGTTACATTTGGGGAGGGCAAAAAAAAAAAAAACATGTATTCCTTTTTTTTTATCCCCAGTATGATATCTAACAAATACCATAGTGCCATTTTTAAATAATAAAACATGGTACAGCCTTGGGCAAAAGTCATAGTTTAAAGACTTGCTCCGTTTCATGAGTTTGAATTTTAACCACAACATTTTTCATTTGAATAAAAATCCATGAAATTTAAAGTAATTTAACATTTTTTAAGACATTTTAAATCTATTTTCATGTTTGAGAGATAAAGAGAAAACAGTTTACACACACCTATGTTTACCTGAGATCACTTTTCATGTCACATAAGCACATATTTGGCAAGTTTTGAAGAATGCATTGAAAGAAAATTAGGGACAAAGCTGCTACTGACAGAGCCACATGTGCATAATCGTGTCAATCATCACTCAATTGTATATAAGCAGCCATGAATTCTGGCTCCACAGTTCATGAATGAATGACTAGGGACATGGATTAAATTATGTCTTTTAGTTCTTAAATTTGGTTGCACTCAGTCTGTTTTATATATATATATATATATATATATATATATATATATATATATATATACATACATATATATATAATATATATATAATATATTCAATAAATATATTCATATATTAACATATATGAAAACAACGATAGCTTGTTTTATCCAATGTGTCATTTTTCTGCTTCAGGAATCAAGTATCATCTAAATCCAGATCTTATTCTCACTCCTGATCTAGACTGTGATAGAGTGACTGTATACTCGAGTGACTTTGCTCGAAGAGGTTTCTTTGACTCCTCCCTCTGACTTGGCTCATAGATTATTTCTACCTTTGTTGTGGTAGACAATGGGAAACAAACCTTGCAACCTTTTGTGCCCATAAACTCAGAATTCATTTTCTGCCTGTATTTGTATTGTTTTCCATATTAGTTTCACATTATAATTAGTTAAGGTGTTTTAAGATTATTTGTGCAAAAAAGGAGCCATGTGGAACATGATATCTTAATGTTTCTTTGAAGTTTTATAACAGTACTTAACGCAGGTGTTACAACGTTTTTTATTACATTGGAGGTTGGATAGATTGTGGTTGTGATTATGGTTTTACTAGATAAGTTCAAAGTGAAAAGAATTTCAGGTTTTTGTATGACATGTTATATGTTTTGTATCACTGGGCAACTACTCTTAGAGCACAATAATAGAGAGCTGAATCTGACAGACGTACATCAGTAATAGTGAGTTCAGTGGATGTACGTGATGCAGTCGACTGAAACCGACGATCAGAGGTGTGTGCATCACTCGCTGACCGTGCGTTTTTGTATAGTAAATACTGTGGTCCTCCATTAGAATACTGTCTGTACCAGTAAAGATAAAAATATTCGCTACTTGTACTACACGAGCAGCTCAGTTTGACAGTTTCTCCTTCTTTAGGGTTTTTTTCTGTCCCTTTATCTGGTTCAATACTGTCTCCAGCCACCAAACCTGGGAATAATAAGCACAAATAAACTGATTTTTAAACTGTGAAAGCAATGTTGATTAAATGCTATTGCAGACCCATTTTACAGCATTTCTTACCAAAGTAAATATTTTAAAACAAAAAGTAATTATTTAAAACAATGTAATTACTGTATATAACAATGTACCTGTTCCCACAATGAGAATCAGTATAAAGCATCTGTCCATGTTCAATCAGATCAGTTCAGTTCTCTGTTGAGTCTCTCAGTGCTCTGAGCTGTAAGTCACTGCAGATCAGTCACAAACACACACAAGAACTTCCTGCTCTCTGAACTTCCTGCTGCTGTTCACTTTCTTCCATATGCTGTATTGTATATTGTGTTTCATTTAATTGTGTTTGATAACTCTTTTCCCCACCATTTTTAAATGACTGTTCAAAAGCACCAGAATAAAATTCACAGTTCAGAATCTCTTTCATTACTGATCTTTGCTCAGTCTCAGTCGTATGTTTGGTAAGGGATTAAGTAACTACTGCCATTTTATGGTTAACTGCAAGTATTGCATTAACAAAACAGCGCAATTTCACTAATTGTCAGATTAAAAATAATTTGACTCATTTTAGAATATTCCTTTGTTTCATGTTTTCATGCTTTTTGCATTAGATTGTTTAAACATTTGTATACTAGCTTTTTTTCTCATAATTTTTTCTCTCTGTCTCAGTGTTTCTCTCTTGTCTCTCGTTGTAACAGATTTCTGTAGAGAGCTGATGTGTTTCCTGTGACTGTGGGCCTCAGAGCACAGTCTGATACAGCAGCAGGAGATCTTCAGAATCACATTTTACCTATTTTCAGCTTTAACAGTTGAATCTTGGATCTATCTTAGACACCTCAGCTTCTTTTGCACTACCGAAGGGGAGTACAAGCAATTCAGGTTTTGATCTTCCATACTGACGGTACCAGTGGAGACAATCATTAGCTCCAGAAGCAGAAAAACTACAGGATAATGTAACACTTGAACCCTCCTCAGCAAAAACATGTTTTGTTTGGTTTAATGACATTCCCAAAGACAGCAGCTGAAAAAGAAGAGGTACATTTGTAGCTTTGTAGGGCTTTTTATTTTGTTTTGTGTGTGTGTGTGTGTGTTTAGATAGATAGATAGATATATATATATATATATATATATATATATATATACATACAGTAGGTACGGAAAGTATTCAGACCCCCTTAAATTTTTCACTCTTTGTTATATGTACACACAGCACCCCATATTGACAGAAAAACACAGAATTGTTGACATTTTTGCAGATTTATTAAAAAAGAAAAACTGAAATATCACATGGTCCTAAGTATTCAGACCCTTTGCTCAGTATTTAGTAGAAGCACCCTTTTGATCTAATACAGCCATGAGTCTTTTTGGGAAAGATGCAACAAGTTTTTCACACCTGGATTTGGGGATCCTCTGCCATTCCTCCTTGCAGATCCTCTCCAGTTCTGTCAGGTTGGATGGTAAACATTGGTGGACAGCCATTTTTAGGTCTCTCCAGAGATGCTCAATTGGGTTTAAGTCAGGGCTCTGGCTGGGCCATTCAAGAACAGTCACGGAGTTGTTGTGAAGCCACTCCTTCATTATTTTAGCTGTGTGCTTAGGGTCATTGTCTTGTTGGAAGGTAAACCTTCGGCCCAGTCTGAGGTCCTGAGCACTCTGGAGAAGGTTTTCGTCCAGGATATCCCTGTACTTGGCCGCATTCATCTTTCCTTCGATTGCAACCAGTCTTCCTGTCCCTGCAGCTGAAAAACACCCCTACAGCATGATGCTGCCACCACCATGCTTCACTGTTGGGACTGTATTGGACAGGTGATGAGCAGTGCCTGGTTTTCTCCACACATACCGCTTAGAATTAAGGCCAAAAAGTTCTATCTTGGTCTCATCAGACCAGAGAATCTTATTTCTCACCATCTTAGAGTCCTTTATGTGGGCTTTCATGTGTCTTGCACTGAGGAGAGGCTTCCGTCGGGCCACTCTGCCATAAAGCCCCGACTGGTGGAGGGCTGCAGTGATGGTTGACTTTCTACAACTTTCTCCCATCTCCTGACTGCATCTCTGGAGCTCAGCCACAGCGATCTTTGGGTTCTTCTTTACCTCTCTCATGTAGGATCAGAATGAGTCAGACAAAGTTAAGATTCGATCCGAACATTGAAACACGAGGAGCCGAAATTCCAGAGAGGATCCCAAGGCTGCAACAGGATGTTCGTCATAAATCAGATTCCTAGCTCCAGCCCTCTGAAGAAAGCAAACCAACAAGCCTCTTTCACAGAACAGCTTGCAACATTCAAACAAAAGAACACTTTTTGATAATTCCAATTCAGGAAGGAGACGATCATATTTGGAGCATGTAATCAGGACTGATGGTCAAAGATATGGCTGTCACTTGAAAATCTGTGATCAAAATCACGAGCTAGAGACTTCATTGGGTGGGTCAACCCAGCTCTCCACATAGAAGACAGACGGAGACTGAAATTCCTTAAGAGACCTTTTAACCTCTCTAGTCTTCACAGAGAACATGTCCTTATGTTCACAGAACGGTACAGAAACTGCCTTTTCACATATAGATGCACCAAAATCATCTTAAAAGGACTTATCATGTTTATGCATAACCCCATATCATGTATGTAACCCACACGATTAACCATCATGTTTTAATCACATATGATGTATGTCTTTTAATAACTAGGGAATAGTTTTAAGACTTAATACTCATGTTTGGTATGTATGAGTTTGAAAAATCATGCTTTAAATGTTTCTTCCAATCAATTCTTTGTCAAATGTACCACAGTCTTGTTAGAGAAATCATGTCCAAAATTGTACTCTGTAAGAGCGGGAACATTTGGACCATATGACTGATAAGATAACATGAATGGGGAGGAGAAACATACAACACCACGAGCCAAGATCATTTCTAATTGGTCAAGACATCCAGATAGGATGGTCTAGAAGCTGAGTTTAAATAATCAGGACGGCTCTCTTGGCTCTTCCTCTTTCTCTTCTTCTCTTTTGCCACCGCGTTTCGACGCTGCTCTTTGAGCGTGCTCTGGCCTACATGCCAGCTGCTACCACAATGAGAAGAAAAACCACCTAGTCTCGTTACATTCTTTTATTCTTTTACTTTAATTTCTTGTCTTTCCGTGAGAGTTTTGTTAAGTTAAGTTTGCCGCAAAGTCCAGCTTCGACTGCACCCGCCCAAACTTCAACCAGACCAACTCCGCATTAAGAGCCAACTCCCAAGACTTCACTACGAAAGACCACTGAACTCAGCCAATCAGCAACCTCGGGAAACCCCTTTCTCCAAAGACGACAAGGACACAAGGGAATCCCTTAAGGCAACACAAGCAAGTACAACCTCCAGACTTTTGCTGAGTCGGTGCAGTTTAATATAAATTTTAGCCTCATTGAGAAACTCAATGCGAGGGTCAAATGATTGATGGTTCAGGTCTGTAGGCAATTGCACATATTGCTGTAAACTTGGGATTTCACATTTCATTCTGTAAACTCATCCTTTCCTCTCTTTCTGCAACGTGTGAATGTGTGAATGCGTGTGTTCATGTGTTAGATTAGATTAGTTTACATGTTTTAGGTTTATATAAATAAAGTCTTATTTATATTGAAAAGAGAAGTATCTTGTGTTTTGTGCTTACAAGTTAATGTCTTAATCTGCCGATCTTGTTACTGTGCTTATTAATAGTGTTTTCACTATATTTTGGATTGTAATATCCAGTGCAGAGTTGATGTTATACGGCTCGTTCAGTGACTCGCTGCCGATTCAGTGATCAGCCGTGAAACAGTGATTCTGTTCAAATTCCCTATAAAATCATAAATGATTTCCTTTGAGCTAAACTGACTTGTTTCCCTTATGTATATTACTTATATATTTACAATTTCTACACTCACCATTGCTCTTCTCCCCCGATAGCTCAGTTTGGCTGGATGGCCAGCTCTAGGAAGGGTTCTGGTTGTCCCAAACGTCTTCCATTTAAGGATTATGGAGGCCACTGTGCTCTTAGGAACCTTAAGTGCAGCAGAAATTTTTTTGTAACCTTGGCCAGATCTGTGCCTTGCCACAGTTCCTTTGACCTCATGATTCTTATTTGCTCTGACATGCACTGTGAGCTGTAAGGTCTTATATAGACAGGTGTGTGGCTTTCCTAATCAAGTCCAATCAGTATAATCAAACACAGCTGGACTCAAATGAAGGTGTAGAACCATCTCAAGGATGATCAGAAGCAATGGACAGCACCTGAGTTAAATATATGAGTGTCACAGCAAAGGGTCTGAATACTTAGGACCATGTGATATTTCAGTTTTTCTTTTTTAATAAATCTGCAAAAATGTCAACAATTCTGTGTTTTTCTGTCAATATGGGGTGCTGTGTGTACATTAATGAGGAAAAAAATGAACATAAATGATTTTAGCAAATGGCTGCAATGTAACAAAGAGTGAAAAATTTAAGGGGGTCTGAATACTTTCCGTACCCACTGTATATATCTATCTATCTATCTATCTATATATATATATATATATATATATATATATATATATATATAAACAAATAATCAACCAAATAAATATACATACCGGTTGAGACACAGAACAGAATAACTGAGTGAAGATCCATTGTACAAGTGTTCACTCTGAGAAGAGCCAGACTGAAGAGTTTCTACCACAGTCTCTGTCAGACATAACTACATCATGTCAGATCTAAGTCCCTCCTCTTTTGATACTTCAAGACAAAAGAGAAGCTTTATTTTTTGGAACAGTTTTTAGTGGCCTGCGCTCATTACTGATACTGATTTTTGTAGCACACACAATTGCAACCCTAAACCCTTTTAAGCATTTTTACCTTTTTGAAAAGCTTTTTTGTTTTCTTCTTCTTCTTTTTTTTTTTTTTTGCCTTTTGTTCCTTTTATAAAACATTTCTTCCCTCAGCCTCACACAGGTGTTTGCAGTTATTATCTCACATTGAGGTTTTGATTTGGTTTTCATAATAAGAGCTTCAAAGTGAAAATGGCTTGTAGTTTTTGTACGACTTGTTTCATATTTTGTATCACTGGGCTTCAACTCTTAAAGCGCAGTAATAGAGAGCTGAATCTGACACAGTCACACTACTAATAATGAGTTCAGTCAATATGCGAGAAGTGCTTGACTGGAATCGAGGATCAGAGCTGTGCTTAGCACTGTTTGATCGTGCTCCTTCACGTAATAAATATTGAGGTTCTCCATTGTGATATTGTCTGTACCAGTACAGACGTACATATTCACTGTTTGAATCATAAGAGCAGCTCAGTGTTACAGTCTCTCCTTCTGTTTTGATGATGCTCGTCCCTTTATTTGGCTCAATTTTGTCCACAGCCGTCACATCTGCAAACATTAAGCACAATATTAACTCATTTTGTCTTACTTTAAACACTGTATATCGCTAAAGATATAAATTACAAGTGTTTTGAAATAAAATCAATAAAATATCCAATATAGTAGCTAAATGATCTGAAGTAATCATAAATGACGCACCTGATGCCATAATGAAAAGCAGCATCATGTATTTGTTCATGGTGAATATGATCAGATCAGTTGTGTGTTGATGCTCTCTGTGCTCTGACTGTGTGTTACTGATGCTTTCTGCTCTTCAGTTATCAAGACGTTCAGGAACTTCCTGATCTCTGTGAGTGTGAACCAGTGAAAGCTTTGAGCCTTCATAAATATTGTTTAATTGTGTGATATATGAAAAAAGAGACAAAGAATATTTCTTATAATATTATTATTATTAATATTATCTTATTTCTTATAATATTAAAATGTAGTATAAATATTCTGATTTCTGTTGTTCATTGCTGCAGTTCCTAACTTCCTAGTGAATGTCTGAGAACACTGCCACCTTGTGGTACATTATACCTGCTCATTCTGTTACACATGATAATGGATTGAAACTTACAGTTATTTTTAAACTTCTTATCTTTACTTGTCACACAATTTCTGAAACCGGACACTCAGGCACCAGAACCACACACCAAATCTGCAAAACCATACACTAATTTTCGGCCTTTGACTTATAAAATGGTTAAGGCTAGAAGGGATATGTATGGCGCTACTGGACATGTGCACATCAATACAGCCAGCGTCATTTTTGTCACACTGTACAACAATAATTACTATTTTTTCATTATTGTTAGGGGTTATTATTGTAGGGCTATTACATTATTGTAATAGGTAGAAAATTTATTTCATTGTTCGTTTCCAGTCGGAGATGTATCCCTTTAGCCACAACCTTATAACACACAAAAATCTAACAAGAAGTATCTTGATTTCCTTTTTCAAACACAACCAATCAAAATGCCACACTAATTCATCAGTGCCTCACGTGCAAACACTCGTTGCTTTACTTAACACCAACCAATCATGGCTTTAGAATAGGCCTGTAAATACACAACTGCACATGGTTGATGTATTTCTTTTCTTTTGTACTGTGTAATACTGTATTCACAACCACAAATGCTTACAGTAAAAAAAAAAAAAAAAAAAAAAGTTTGGTTTCAATCTTGCTTCCGTGTTTAAGGTGAATTTTTCAACAACTCTCTGCCAATTACTTTCAATCTTGTACAGAAATGTTGGATCTCATGAAAGAAGAGCATTAGGTTTTGAACAACTGTGTGTATATGATGCATTCAAAAATATAATATTATGGCAAAGGTGTTTGCAACGTAAGATAAATGTTTGCTTTTTAGATGTGTTTGTGATATTTTGAATGCAGTGCTTCATTTTGAAAGAGATATGAGACATTTTGCATTTTGTGTCTGCAAAAGTTTTGAAAAAAGAGGCAAAGTTTTGAAAATGTGTGTAAGCAGCTGAAAAAAACCTGTAAACAATAGTCCGTTTTATATGGGATTAATGCAATTAACAATATTAGGATGTTTTATTTGAATTTTTTTATGTCATTTATTTTAAATATGTCATCTTTTTATCTGCTATTTTACATAAGTACACTTGGATTCAGCTTATTTTTTTCTTCATTTCTTTTCATTCACTTATTTTTCAGCTTACTTACAACTGCAGTTTCTCTTTTAATCTTTGACTCTCTGTCTATTGCTTGTTCTTACTGGATTAAATAAGGAAAACATTTTTGTACAGTGTTGATGTGTTTCCTGTCACTGTGGGCCGCAGAGCACAGTAGTACAGAGCAGAGTCTGATACAGCAGCAGAGGAGATCTCCAGAATCACATGGATTTGTTCCTTTTTTGTTACTTTAACAGAAAATCTTGAATCTACTCCAGATACCTCAGTCACTTTTGCAGTACTGTATGTAGCTACAAGAAATTCTGGTTTTGATCTTCCATACTGACGGTACCAGAAGAGATTATCTGTACCCCCAGAGGAGGAATAACTGCAGGACAGTGTAGCTTTTTGACCCTCATCAGCATCAACATCTGTTCTATCTGGACTGATAGTATTTCCAAAGACAACAGCTGAAACAGAAGAGAAATGGGTAGCATTTTAGAAAGATTTTATGCAATCAGTCAAGTAAATCAATCTTTCACTAGAAATACACACCTGCTGAGGCACAGAACAGAATAAATGAATGAAGATCCATTGTATGTGTTCACTCTGAGAAGAGTCAGATTAAATTGTTTCTACCACAGTCTCTGTCAGAAACATTAGATCATGTCAGATCTGTGAACACTTGAGTCCCTCCTCTCTGAGCCATGTCATTCACACCTGGGTAACAAAAACAAGAGCAGGTTACACTCATTAATGTATGTTCATGTGTTTGTAATGTGTTTTATGTGTTATATTGTATGTAATAAATAAATATTTCTGTGTGCTCTAAATGCATCTACTGTGTGATTCCATAAAATACCCTATTCAAAAGTTTGAGGTTAGAATTTTTATTTATTTTATTTTATTTTATTTTAAATAGGTCTCTCTCCAGTATTCAGTGTCACATGATGTCACATTATTCTAATATGCTGATTTGATGCTCTAAATCATTGAACTCAAACTCAAATCCTGAAGGGCCACAGCTCTGCACAGTTTTGCTCCAGCCCTAATCAAACACACCTTATGGTGGCCGAGAGAGCTCAATGCGCTACAAATAGAAAAAACACCTGCAAATTTAGAAAACAGCTTCGTCAATTTTACAACACATGCGCTGCAAATGCTCACAACACAACACAACCAAATAAAGAAACGCACTGCAAATAGAAAAAAAAAACACCTGCAAATTAAGAAAACAACTTCATCAATTTGACAACACATGCGCTGCAAATGCTCACAACACAAACAAATAAAGAAACACACTGCAAATACTCACAACACAACCAAACAAAGAAACGCGCTGCAAATAAAGATCTTTATTTGGTTGTGTTGTGAGCATTTGCAGTGCGTTTCTTTATTTGTTTGCATTGTGAGCGTTTGCAGCACCTGCTGTCAACCTGATGAAGATGTTTTCTTGATTTGCTGGTGCTTTTTCTATTTGCATGTGTTTTCTGAAGTTGCAGCGCATTGAGCTCTCTCGGCCTCCGTAACACCTGATCCAGCTAACTAAGGTCTTCAGGATCACAAGAAACTTCCAAGCAGGTGTGATTTGGAGCTGGTTGGAGCTAAACTCTGCAGAGCTGTAGCCCTCCAGGAATTGAGTTGAGACCACTGCTCTAAATACATTTCTTATTATTTTCAGCGTTGAAAACAGTTGTAGCTACTGCTTGATATATTTTTGGAAACCATGATGCATGTTTTTTTCGGGATTCTTAAATTCTTTAGAACAACATTTGTTGGAGCCATTTCTTTTTCTATTATCATATTTTGGACTGAATGGACTAATTTGATAATTTGAATATAATTAAGTTTATGTTTGATTATTATTATTTGTGTATTAATTGTGTCTGAGTATTTGCTTTAATGTTATAAATTTGTGAATGAAGATTCTTATTATATCAAATATATATTACATTTATTTGAGGGGGGGGGGGGTGTTTTTGTTTTGTTTTGTTTTGTAACAATTTAATAGTTTTTACTGTCACTTTAAGGCATCAAATAGCCTATATTATTTATGCCCTGCAAATGAAACAAATTCTAAACTTGTCTCTCAGTTTCCACTGCATATAATAGATATTGAGGAATGCTCCTGTCCAAATGAGAAAAATCATGTTTGTGAGATATCCGTTCATTATTTCTATTCAGGCTTTTCAGAATTGAAATTAAAACTTAAAAACACACACAATGTGTGGTCAGCTTTGAAAATTAAAGTATTTGAACATATTTTTCCTTATTATTCCATATTTTTCCAATTATTTCTTGCAAAATATTCATCTGTTATTTAATTGTTTATATCAAAACAGTATTACTATGCACAATCTTTAACAAAGTATCATTGCTTATGTCATTTTATTGATTATGATATAACTAAAACAAGACTATGGGCAGCATAAACTTTATTTGACCATGTTACATAACTTCACTAAATCAGAAAAAGAAACAGCCATCTGAGAGCATATTTCTGCTCCTGTGTTTTTGTATGTGGTTTGACTTGAGTTTTCTCACTGTGGGCCTCAGAGCACAGTAGTACACAGCAGAGTCAGACACACACACATCCTGGATCATCAGTGGAACTGAATCTGATGAAAGTTCAGAGTGAAATCTCTGCTGAAACTCAGTGCCAGTTTCTCCAGTTCCGAACTTGTCCTTTCTCAGCATGTATTTAGGAATGTCATTTGCTCTCTGGATGTACCAGAAGAGATCTGGAGCTGTTGAAGCACTGCTATATTTACAGTTTAATGTCACTGATTTTCCCTCCAATTCAGTCTGATGTCTTTCTGGCTGGCTGACTGTTTCTTCCCCTCTACATTCTGTAAACATATTAAAATATTTAAATACAAAAAAGTGACACATCATCTAGAAATGCTCATGGATATGTAAGAATTTTATTGCCATACCTAAATGAAGTACAAAAACAAGAAACAAATTCCTTAGCCATTGCACCATGGTTTCCCTTATTTAGTAGTTTGAGTAGTTTAGAAATCACCATCCACAGACTGTTGGGAGAAGAAACATCCAACAAAGTCAATATCTGTGTTGGTCTCTTTGAATATACTTTTGATAACGCATAATATAACTCCTCCCATTCTCAAGTTTGGCTGTGTGATATATTCTGTCTGGTACTGCCAATTATTACAACACAGTCTCTAGATGTTTTTGCTCCATTCCACAACCTTACTAATATTATCATAAAATGTGTTAATGTTTTATATATAAATAACTTTCAAAAAGGAATTCATATCCTAAATGCAACTTCAGCTCCTTGATGTAATTTACTACATATGATTTGCATGTAAATTTCTGCCAAATGAATACATTTAAATGTAACTTTTAAATGTTGCAATATATTTCCACCAAATAATACTTTAGAAATGGGGTAACAGGGGTTATTGTCTTGGTGTTGAGTGTGTTTCTGTCACTGTGGGCTTCAGAGCACAGTAGTACACAGCAGAGTCAGGCACACGGAGATTCTTGATTGTAAGAGGAACTGTTAATGTAGAAGTGTTGAGATATGCATTAAATCTGTCCTTGAACTCTTCATCATTGCTGCTAGATCCAGAAAGTATTTCGGGGAACCATTAGTCTTCTGTTGGTACCAGAGGAGATTTGGATATTGAGTGCTTGTTGCTTTGTAAGTGCAGTCAAGAGTGACTGTTCCATCTTCATAAGCTGTCATAACTGGTTTGGACTGTATTACAGTGTCCTGTGCTGTGCATCCTGTTCAAACATCAATAATTGTATACGTTGATCTTTTATGATTAAAAAAAAAAGTCAAGAAAGAAAAAATACATACCTAGGATAAATGTTGTCACAAAAAGTGTACTGTAACACAATGCCACCACTGCAGTGTTAATATATGCAAAATGAGATTCACTAAAGCTTATGTCTATGTCTTGTTACTGCTTCTTACAAATGCTAAATACAAAACCTGGGAGGAGTCATTTACATAGACTATGCTTATTGCCTCATAGGGTTTACACTTAGGCTAAATATTATATATTGGAGCTGTCTAGTCCAATATATTTTCCCCTCAGTCCCATACGGAAATATGATAAGTGGCCATATATGAACATAATATAGTTATGGCCAAATATCATGAATATAAAATGATAATATATATATATATATATATATATATGTGAACATATATGTAGATACAGGTGCATCTCAATAAATGAGAATGTCGTGGAAAAGTTAATATATTTCAGTAATTCAACTCAAATTGTGAAACTCATGTATTAAATAAATTCAATGCACACAGACTGAAGTAGTTTAAGTCTTTGGTTCTTTTAATTGTGATGATTTTGGCTCACATTTAACAAAAACCCACCAATTCACTATCTCAACAAATTAGAATATGGTGACATGCCAATCAGCTAATCAACTCAAAACACCTGCAAAGGTTTCCTGAGCCTTCAAAATGGTCTCTCAGTTTGGTTCACTAGGCTACACAATCATGGGAAAGACTGCTGATCTGACAGTTGTCCAGAAGACAATCATTGACACCCTTCACAAGGAGGGTAAGCCACAAACATTCATTGCCAAAGAAGCTGGCTGTTCACAGAGTGCTGTATCCAAGCATGTTAACAGAAAGTTGAGTGGAAGGAAAAAGTGTGGAAGAAAAAGATGCACAACCAACCGAGAGAACCGCAGCCTTATGAGGATTGTCAAGCAAAATCGATTCAAGAATTTGGGTGAAGTTCACAAGGAATGGACTGAGGCTGGGGTCAAGGCATCAAGAGCCACCACACACAGACGTGTCAAGGAATTTGGCTACAGTTGTCGTATTCCTCTTGTTAAGCCACTCCTGAACCACAGACGTCAGAGGCGTCTTGCCTGGGCCAAGGAGAAGAAGAACTGGACTGTTGCCCAGTGGTCCAAAGTCCTCTTTTCAGAAGAGAGTAAGTTTTGTATTTCATTTGGAAACCAAGGTCCTAGAGTCTGGAGGAAGGGTGGAGAAGCTCATAGCCCAAGTTGCTTGAAGTCCAGTGTTAAGTTTCCACAGTCTGTGATGATTTGGGGTGCAATGTCATCTGCTGGTGTTGGTCCATTGTGTTTTTTGAAAACCAAAGTCACACCCGTTTACCAAGATATTTTGGAGAACTTCATGCTTCCTTCTGCTGACCAGCTTTTTAAAGATGCTGATTTTATTTTCCAGCAGGATTTGGCACCTGCCCACACTGCCAAAAGCACCAAAAGTTGGTTAAATGACCATGGTGTTGGTGTGCTTGACTGGCCAGCAAACTCACCAGACCTGAACCCCATAGAGAATCTATGGGTTATTGTCAAGAGAAAAATGAGAAACAAGAGACCAAAAAAATGCAGATGAGCTGAAGGCCACTGTCAAAGAAACCTGGGCTTCCATACCACCTCAGCAGTGCCAGAAACTGATCACCTCCATGCCACGCCGAATTGAGGCAATAATTAAAGCAAAAGGAGTCCCTACCAAGTATTGAGTACATATACAGTAAATGAACATACTTTCCAGAAGGCCAACAATTCACTAAAAATGTTTTTTTTTATTGGTCTTATGAAGTATTCTAATTTGTTGAGATAGTGAATTGGTGGGTTTTTGTTAAATGTGAGCCAAAATCATTACAATTAAAAGAACCAAAGACTTAAACTACTTCAGTCTGTGTGCACTGAATTTATTTAATACACGAGTTTCACAATTTGAGTTGAATTACTGAAATAAATGAACTTTTCCACGACATTCTAATTTATTGAGATGCACCTGTATGTAGCCTATATGTACAAGTATCAGACATATATTTTCGTATATGCGAGATACCCATATATGAGCATGCATTTTGCAGGCATATATGTTGCATGATACATGTATCAGACAAGTATGTACAAGTATCAGACATATTTTCAAACATTCAAACATGAACCGTTTCACCTTGTCTACTGTCAGTGGTCTATCAGTTAAGCCATTTGTTGTATTTCACATGATATGAGGCGCAATCTGTCACTTTCATAAGACGACACCGCCACCTTGTGGTAAATTCTGAACATTTTACAGTATATATTATGAAGTTGTCTTGTTCCTCACTTTTTAAACATCATCAAAAACGACATAAGGTTGCAGTTAATATTAAGAAACCTACAACCGAGTATACGACATATTTAAAGCTGTATAATACCAACTGAGATTCCCTGGATAATCTTGCTTTTTAACAGAGAGCGAAGCAGCGGGCTGCAACTCCACTGCAGTAGATAGCGATGTAGAGCACGTTGTTATTTGATGCACTACAGATGAAGAGGTTACACTAATCTATAAACCGCGTATATAGTCTAATGTGTTTACTTCATAGTAGTACAGTTGATCGTTTTCATATAATAATCGAATAACCTACACAGCGACTTTATTCAGCGCGCGCTAAATAAACCAGCGTACACGCCTGCAGTACAAAACCTATACTAACAAGAATGGCGAAAGGAATGTACTTAGAGCATTATTTAGACAGTAAGTTTTTTTAAACGGTGTTCTTAAAAACCTTGTTGCAACATTTTAAATGTTGTCAAGTTGTATGAAGTGTGATGAGGTCCTCTTGAGTAACTTACCCCACTTGTGAGTTGAGTTGTTGTTTCAGCATTACAAGTTTATCAGTCTTATGTGTTACATTACGATAAAATGCTGAAATGTATATGACTGAGTGCCTGAATAATGTTTTGTGTCTTATAATATCCGTGGTTAGTATGTAACGTTAAAGTTAACTTCCTGTAGCATATGAATGCATGTTTATTTTCCAGTCATGTTAATACAGTTTGCACGATTTTTTATTATAATCATTCGCTCCAGGCATCGAGGGACTTCCTTGCGAGTTACAGAGAAACTTCTCATTAATGGAGGATTTAGATAATAGAACTGAAGGTATGAATGTTTGGACCACTTTGTATCGGAGGCCATTACAGTTAACTTTTTAAAATTATGACTGATGAACAATTATATTCTCACTGTTGTTCACAGAGAAAAAAGCAGAGGTAAGTGACCTAGCTTCTGAGTATATTGCAAAAGTTAAAAATCTGGCATCCGAGGAGCGTGTCCATCATTTAAAGAAGATTGAAAATGCCTACAACAAATGCAAAGAGTACAGCGATGACAAAGTTCTGCTTGCAATGCAGATTTATGAAATGGTGAGATGCAGTGTCCTCAGTTTTATATTTGCATGTACCACTGGATGCATCAAGTAAAAACAAGTCTGCTTGCATTTCCAGGTGGATAAACACATTCGGCGGTTGGATGCTGATCTTGCACGCTTTGAGAACGATCTGCAGGAGAAACTGGACTCAGGTAGCCTGGATAGCTCAGATGAAAAGCAGTCTCGAAGTAAGTCTTATTGCTCAGAGCTTGACGTCATGTATGTATCAATACAATCCATGCCCAGTGTATCCCTTTTGCTGTAATTTGGGGTGAGCCTAAACAGACTCATTTGTTGTTTCAGAAGATAAGAATATAAAAGACAAGAGGGCATCCCATGGAAGAGACAAGAAAGGATCAGATCAAGACTCACCCAAGCAGAAAAAACAGAAAAATGGGTAACTGTCACATTAAAAGGACACATTTGATTGATCCATATTATTTTAAGGCTTTGTATTAAACTTTTTTTGTGTGTGTTTTGTCTCTCAAACACTAGTGCAAACATAAGTGAAGATGTCCTGGATATGCCAGTGGACCCTAATGAACCCACATACTGTTTATGTAGTCAAGTATCATATGGAGAAATGATTGGATGTGACAATTCTGATGTGAGTAATAGTTATTTAGTCATTTAAAATTTTTTTAAGCCATTGTTTGAGAAAATACAATTGTCACACAGAAACAAGTACCGTTTACATAATAAAATAAGGGGAAAAAAGTAAAAGAATGAAAAGGAAGGTTTCTTCTCTTTTTAACAGTGTCCAATAGAATGGTTTCACTTTGCTTGTGTTGGCCTAACAACCAAACCAAAAGGAAAATGGTGAGCCAAATTCCTTTACTTTATATTTATTTTATTTGCACACTTCACATATTGACTGACTTCTCCGTGTACTTAATATTGCACTTTTAAAGTATTGTGTTCTCCATTTACAGGTACTGCCCACGATGCACCCAAGAGATGAGAAAAAAATAGTCTACTTCTACAATGCATCCTAAATCAAATTTTCAGTTATTACAGCCTATTCAGTGGAAATCAATTATCTTTTTGAAAATGTGCCTTTGCTATGTAGACGACCATGAATGTAACAACAGGGAAGAATATTAAATGTATTTTCCAGTTGGTGCCAGCAGAGGGCTTAGATCTCTTTCTTTTTATTTTGCCTTGGAATAAAGTTTTTTTTTTATGTTGTTACTTTTATGCCTTGTCTTACTAAATAACTTGCATCTTACTATCTATAATATATAAATTAAGTTTTTATATGTTTATCTAAACGCATGGCTCTCATAGGACTGAAAAACATACGTTGGCATACCGGGTGAATCGTAGAATGAAATCATTCAGCAAAGTTAGAATCAGATCAGTGTAGGGAAATGTAGTTTTTAGAGTACTCCACCTCAGTGCAGTGCAATCACATATAGACTACATTTCCCGTCATGCAACAGAACCGTCAGCACTCATGGACGGAACGCATTTGCAAACTAGTAGTTTGAGGTTGCAGAAAGCTTCTTATCACAGTTAGTTTTTCGCGAAGTTTAATAATATTAATTCAAATTTTTATGAATAATAGATTGGCTTAAACACTGTTCAACCTAAAAAGCTACGTTTAGTGAAGTCCAAACACTGGGCTGGGTCGATAGTTCCGCTTCCCCTCCGCCATAGCAGACAGATCCTGTGTCCAAGAAGAAGTTAACTCTAAAAACTTACAAGCACGTCGACACGGCGTCGCAAATCATAATCTCCAGGGAGATATTCTCATTATAACTGCAGCAAAATCAGTTTATGAAACTGAAAAAGGCGGAGCCAAAACTTTGAAGAGATTTGCGGGAGTTCTGGTGAGTTGAAAATGCAAAACTGGTCTAATCCTGACATCTGCTCGGCCAGCAGTGCGCAGATCTCTTGATGTGTATTGATGATTTATCACTGAGCTTTTGATTTTATTATACGTGGACAACCTTGTTTTGAAAATGCAGAGATGTTTGCCCTTTCGATTTGGTGTTTTCTGGGTTGTTTTTTTCCAAAATAATATACATTAGCTTAGTAGTCAACAAAAGCAAGGTGAAGTAAATCTTAAACTTAAGAATTTTTACATCAACTTGTTTCATATTAGTGTTTGTTGAAGTACTTTCGTGGGAAACAAACAATACTGTAAATCAAAGTCCCATCTTATGGGCATTTCTTTCATATTTTTGCTGGTATGTCATGTGACAATTATTTCTTTTCTTCATGGAAAACAAAGTAGATGTTTGGCATAAATCACAATATAAGTCACCATTCTCTTTCATTGTATGAAGATGCAGTAAATAAATGGTGACTGAGTCTAATAGTTCTCATAGCATTCTGTCTAACATCTCATTTTGTGTTCCACAGAAGAAATGAAGTCATGAGGGTGAGTAAATGATGACAACATTTTCATTTCTTCGTCAATAAGCAAGAATTTAGCAGTTAGAAAGTTGGCTGCTTCTTCACTGGACCAGCAACATGCCTTCATTCTCCAATAGCATGGAGGACGACAGCTAGGCTTAGTTCAGGAAGCCTTGCTCAGTATTTCCTTTTATAGAAGCTGCAAATACAAAAGGCCCCTGGTCTGTCTTCCTGTAAACAGTTCCTCTACACAACCACACATCTGTAAAAGAGAGGCGTGCTCCGATATCTTTGTTTTGGTCCAGTTGGTCAGATTAAGTGCAAATTTGTGACCTATAGTGGTCGTGGCTGGTAGGATCAGGAAATGCTTCAGTTATCCGTCCACCAATCAGAAGAGGAGGGATGTGAGTAATAGGAAGTGGAGGCACTCTGCTGATTAATTTTTTTTTTCTTCACTGTCTCTCTAGTGGTTGCTTGAAGATTGTAATCAGCACTATTAGAAGTAACATAGCTAGATTTTTTTTGACCAAAAATGTTTGATAGATTCGGTCCACGGGACTTGTGTCAGTGCATCATGAATACTGGTTGAATGCTAGTTAGTGAATAGTGATGTTCTTGCATTCATATGGAGGGCCCACATTGCATGCATAGTCACTGGCACCTTATGTTTACTTCTGGCCCGCCAGTCTGTAACTGTGAAAAACAAATATATGCTGGTTAGTTTAGGCCTGGCGCGGCTTGTATCAAAGAAGCTCAGGGGAGCAGACGGGAATGTCCAGAGTCGCGCTTCCCATGAGCTTTCTCTGGCATTTTCATCTCACTTCCCCTGTTCGTTCACACAAACTGAGAGGACAGCTTGTAGCCTTTGGCTGAAGTCCTACTTACTTTTTACGCATGCAATAAATGGAAAAAGAATATCTTGATGTTATTGGAGAAAATCCTGTAATTTGTAACAAATGGAGTTTTCTGTGATATCACTGTGCATTTATGCTTTTGGCAGATGCTTTTATCTAATAGAACTTATATTGCATTTATTTATTTATTTTTTTCGGTTCATGTGCTCCCTGGAAATCAAATCCATGAATTTGGTCTTACTAGTGTCATGCTCTTCTTTTAGTCTTGAATTCATGTCTTAGATTAGTCTGTCACTGTGTGTTGATAATGCATAAATCAAAAGAGAAAGTAAAAATAAAAAATTTAAGTTGACTCACCATTGCTGTTAAGTATGCATGAATTTTAATCTCGTCACAGCAGTGGCAAGTGAAAAGCCAGTAGTTGTTGTCAAGCATAGATCATACAGTACATCTATTTATTTGCGCTTTTTCATTTACCAAACACTTTTGTCTGCATACTGAAGATATTCTCTCAGGTCTGTATAAGTATTAGCATTTCATTGAGATTTTTTACATGATAAAATGATAACGATACTTATCGCGATATAAGTTTCCTTGATAAAGCAATAACAAGAGCTCGATGTAATGTTTATGCACCAAAATTGGAACAAAACAGTGCTACTTATTTGAGCCACGCCACACAGACCGTTTAGCCGCTTGACTCAATGTTCAAACGGCAGCGCAGCACCAGCAGCTCACTAGAGCAGATGCGTTTACTCGCTGATGAGTCTTGGTCACAGAAGCACTAAAAAGTGCTGTGAGATCCAGTGTGAAGCACTTGAATTCAGTGAATAACACAATTAAGTCGTTGATTTATTCTAGTTTGCAACCAGATAAAACATTGCTGACAAACAGGAGAAACACTGTGCGCAACGATACAGTCAGAAGGTTTTTGATGCCTATGCTACTATGGAAGACCAGCGATTAATTTTAATAAAACTCAAACAGTCAGAATAATTACATTTTACCATATAAAAATGAGGTAATAAAGATTTGAAATTTATTGTAATAACGATATTGACTGATATGAAAAATGTTATCATGATATTGATCATTTTTTTGGCCATATTACCCAGCCCTACTGAATAGTTACCTTTTTTTTTTTTTTTTTAAAGCATTCTTCCTCGTATTTGAGTTTAACTCAAACCTTGATCAATTCAACTACCTGTGATTTTCTAGTGATCCTGAAGACTCTGATTAGTTTGCTCATGTGTGTTTGGGGTGGAGCTAAAATCTGCAGGGCACTGGTTTGAGGAACCCTGTTTTAAATCCTCACATTACCAGCAAAGCTTAAGAACAATGGGATGATTGACAGACGAATAAGTGGTCCTTAGCAGGGCTCTAGAAATTACAACTGAAATGGTCACAAATATGCTAAAAAATTTGTGACAATAATTTAAAATATGATCACCCTTGACTTTGTGTGCATCATTTTGTCATGTGACTCAGTGGTTAAGAACGTCTTTAGAGTACATGCCAGTATTTCTTGCATGCAACAGTGAACTCATCACAAGCCTTTGTGTTTGATTCACAGACAAACCAGTTTTCTGTGAAAACATTCTTAAAACATTGTAAAACTGATCTCAGTCATTTCTGGACAAAGCTCGCTCTTTATCAGATGATTCTGTAATTTATCAACAAAATAAGTCATTTGGCTAATTTGATTCCCAAATGTTTTAATTTTTTCGCTTGGAGTCCTGAATCACGTTATCCATGGCTTCACAGAAGCCACAGTTGTGGAATCAGTAGCTTGAGGCTGTAAGATTCATGATAGCTCAGTTTCTAAAGGGGAAACCTGAAACACTGGCTGTGAGTGGAAAAAACTCATGAAATGGACCGTGCATAAGTGTGTTTGAGCCTATAAAACACTGTGTGCTGGAGAGAGCCACACCTCTCCAAATCACTGTCATTACGGGAAAGCAAGTTAAGACTTGATGATCCCAAATAACATTCCTTAAGGAAAAATGGAAATTTTTTTACTGAAATCTGCGTTCTGGCAGTCTGTGTAGTGGTATTCAGTACTGAATGAAACCATGCTTTATACAAGAGTTTATTTTCAGATCCTCTTTTATAGATTTGTGTGGGTAAAGTGCTCTCTAATCAAGCTCTTAAAACACCTCCCATAATCCTGATTCATTCCTAGTAGTGCGATTGTTGTGTAACGGTGGTGGTCCCTCAGAGCGAGAGTCAGTGATGTGTAAAGGTATGTCCAGTCTAATGTCTCCTCCGCTGTAGGGCCTTACATCAAGCCTGAGGGCTGGTACATCACTATAGCAATGCGCAGCACAAAGGCATGACTGCACTCGCAGTTTTTTATCCTCCTGTGGAATGAAGTATGCCTGCATCAACACGCCTTTATCTCGGCTCTCTTCAGTGGAAGCACAGGGAGAAAGAGACACACCATAGCGAAGACCCTCAATGTCCCAGGAGTGTGGCAGATCTGGGCCAGGGACCTCAACTGGATCTTCCATCAGGGTTCTTCAGGGTGAGGTGGTGTTAGTGGTGGTACTGGCATCTGTTTGCATCCTTTTTCCTTGATTTCTTTAGTGTTGACTGCACTTTTTTTTTACAAGCTGAAGTGTGCTGGAAAAAAACTCTTTACTGATACTGATTGTGCTTTAAAAGAAATTAAATGTATTAATTTATACAGTTTGACTACTGAAAGAAGATGCATGTGTTTTGTGAAGAGTTTTATTTCTATTTCCTAATCAGACTGGCTTCTGAGAATGTTCTTGCAGTAAGTCCTCTGATCTTTATTCTGCCCATGTTATTTTTTCTCTATAGAGAAACAGGAACTGGCTAACAGGAACTGTTAGTCTAAGATCATGCAAGACTTGTGCAATATTTAGTCTTTTATTGATCGTTTCTCGACTCTTCAGAAATATCTTTGTTATAGCTCAGGTAAAACTTGACTTTCTTGTCTTTTTAAGGATCTTTTAAAGCTTTCATGATGAAAGCACTTCTTCTGGATTTTTTTAGGTCTCTGCTATAGAAGTTAAATCATGTGGTGAAATGCAACTAGGCTAAATATTTAATGTTGCATCACCGTTTGTCATTTTCATATCATCTAATTTTGCTCAGCTAGACCGTTGAGTATAAAAAAGATTCAGAATAAACTAGAAAGTGTGTAATCTATGACTGTGTGAGGCAATTACTCATTTGAATGTCAAAATGAGTCATGTTCAGATGCATTAAACCTAAAAACTCTTGGCCATCACACTATTTTTTTGTCTCTGTAGTTATAATCAATCAGGTATCTAAGGCTTTTGTTGTTTGAATACAATGCACAATTGAACTGTGCTGTCAAACAGGAAGAGATTGTGGTCACGTCGAGGTTGAGTTGCACATGATTTGCTGAATTGACCTCACTAAGGTGAGACAGGATTTTACCTTATTTGGACATGTTGATGACAGGGGCAGAGAGGATGCAGACAGCCGGATGATGGCACTGATTTCTAACCAGACTTGATAGACTGTTTGCGAAAACACCTTTATACCATATTAGGCCACATGGACTTGATGAGGTTTTCTATTAAGCTACTGAATAAATGTCTCTTCCTTATTAGTAGAAATTTGAAAAGAAAAAGATTGAGGACACATTGTTAAATTCACCTCTATTCCAAAATCAAAAAAAAAAATTTGATAGAATTTTAAAGCATTATAAATGTGCTTCCAACAAACAATCAGTAAATAGTTTTTAGCCAAAACCGAAATAAAGTAGTTGAACTACATATGCTATGACCTCATGATGAACCAGTTGTGGTAAATTTCTTCTGCCTCTCAATATTTCAGCTAAACTTGTTGCTATTCTATCATCATTTTTGCTCTTGGTGTCCACATTGTTGACATGTTTACCAGTTGTAGCTTATCCACATCATTGAAGAATCATTTGGCCCTTCAAAACTATCTCGGCCAAAAAAAAATTGTTGCTGAAATTGTTTCATTACTACGAAAATCATTTGCAATTCCATTCAGATATACTTGTATAGCATTTTCACAGTTTAATACTGTTCCAGTGTAGTTTTACAGTACAATATGACAGAATACTCTCAAAAAATACTAAAAAATACTTGAAAATACTCTCAAATTTTCCCTAAGAACCCTTTTGTGGCTCCACTGAAGATCTAATCAGCATTGCATGTACCTGTTACAAAGAAGGCAATCCCATAGTCCAAGAAAAATATCATTCAGAACAGAAAAGTATGCATTTTTTCCATGCGCCTTGTATTTTTGTCGAGTTTCTTAAATATTTCACATGAGGAGAGGTCTTTTTGTAGTTGCTGCCTATATAGAGTGCATCAAATCATGTTCTATTTTGGTTAAAATGCTATCATAGACAGCAAGATAACAAAGCTCACTAGGTTTAAGTGTGCTGATGTCACACAGCCAATCCTTAGCAAGACATCCTGTTGTGCAGACTTGCTCTCTGACCTGAAAACCTCAGCACTTTCAGTTGAATTGATGACCTGCTAGAACTGTTACTCTCAGAGGATTGCAATGCTAAGCTAACCGACAGCTTTCTGTGTTACAGATAGGCAGTGAATACTCCAAAATGTATCAGTTGCTTTTGCACAGGGGTTGACATTGTTGGTGTACTCAAAAAAGAGTTGGCAGCTAGCAGAACATGAGACAGAGTCTCTCTGTCCATGCTAACTTGTTGACTGGCTGTTTTTGTAGCACAGTAGCAGCTGTTGGCTAGTGGTTATTAAGTTTTGCACTGTTTTAGCAGACTCTTGGTGTGGCTGTTGTGGAGGTTGGAAAGCTTTCATAAAAGGTCTGTACAGTAAAATTCTGAAATTGCTCCTCTGAGATTTTACTGAAATAGTTACATTGTTTTTAATGGGCATTTCAAACAACGCATTACTGGACGCTTAACCTTGTTTATTTTGCTTGTATTCTTCTAGTGATGGATCTGATATGCCCTGATAAAATCTCTTGCTAAAATGGCCTGCTATCTGTCATTCTCTTCATTTGTTGTCTTAATTGTCTTTAGTGCAGCAATTCATTTATCAGCCAAGTTGTTTGTTTCTCTGCCTCCCTCTGCAGGTTGATCTCTGAAACCCTATTACCCTTCTGAGTGTGTTTCCCTGTCATGTCTGACAACGGTGAGCTGGAGGACAAACCCCCTGCCCCCCCAGTCAGAATGAGCAGCAACTTTGGCATTAAGGACAGTATGTCAACAAACCCCAGTTCTAAACCCCTGCCCTCTGTCCCAGAGGAGAAGAGGGACAAACCGCGCAACAAGATCATATCCATATTCTCAGCAGAGAAAGGTAAGACCAGAGGGCCCAGGGTGCATTCAAATCAGTATTGGGTCAATACAAAATAGCATTTGTGTTGAATACCACAGAAAAATACTTTTGACTCAAAAATTGGGTTTTCTGTAAGTCACAAAAAATTTCATTTAAATGATGTTTTCCTTTATTATATTGTTGTTTGAGCTGCAAACTTTTGAAGTAGGATTGTGGTTTTAAGCAGATGAACTTGTAATTTGTTAACAGCATCATTTATGTGTATACAGTTTTCTCTGTGAAACGGTTTAACCATATGCATGTCATGAGGTTAATTGAGGTCGGTATAGCTTAATTATAATTAGTATATATATATTTTTTTGTTGTTAAAAATTATTAATGTGATTAATTTGATTAAATATTGGCTTAATATTTAATTTGATTTGCTTTTTAATCAATTAGTGGCCCTAAAAAAACAGAACCTAGCAAAAAAAAATCTCGTTCTTCACTATGAAAAAAAAAATCTCCTCTTTCACCTTGAATAAAAACGTAATATAGAAGATTTGAAGTTCAATTCTAGTTGCTGTTGTTTTTTTTAAATTATTGTGTTTTTTCAACATTTGAGTTGTCCTGTTTACTTTCATTGTTAATGACTTGTTATAACCCAGATTTTTGCTTTTTTTTGCCATGTAATACCACAAATGATGACAATAAGGCTTAACTTGTATTGAACTCAACACATTCGTTTAACTGACCCTTCTATAGTACGCGGTAATTGATCACATTTTTGGACACAGAAGCTCATCTCAGACTTGGGATCATTGATTGTAAAATTGTCCACTGGAATCTGTCATTTTTCCAGTGACCAGAAGCATGTAACCACAATCCTTCTTTCTGTTGAAGGAAGAAAAAAAGACAAGGATAAGGAGCGTCCAGAGATTTCGAGCCCTTCTGACTTTGAGCACACCATACACGTGGGCTTCGATTCTGTCACGGGGGAGTTCACTGTGAGTTAGACATACTTTCCTACTTTCCTCTGGTGCAATTTACCCATGCTGCCCCTGATCTGTCCTAATCCATCAGATGCTAGAAAGAATTGCCAGTTCAATTGCCTAGATTGATTTCTCTGACCATTTGTCTTCTGTCTGTCATAGTGCACTGATTTAATTTGCTGAAGTTTAATTAATCAAATTATCAGATGGGCCCTAACTCACTTTCTTATTTTCATTCCCATTTCTCTATCTGTGTCTCAGGGCATGCCAGAGCAGTGGGCTCGGCTGCTGCAGACCTCCAACATCACGAAATCTGAGCAGAAGAAAAACCCTCAGGCTGTGCTGGATGTGCTCAAATTCTACGACTCCACAGGCAACAGCAGGCAGAAATACCTCAGCTTTACAGGTAAATGAGTACACATGCATACCACAACTCCAACTGTATTTGAATTCATCCTCTAATGTCTATGTTCCTCCTCTTGATTTCAGATAAAGATGCACCACCAGCAAAAAAAGGCTCAGAGCAATCACCAGTCAAGGATCCTGATGATGATGACGATGATGAAGCCCCGCCCCCTGTTGTAGCACCACGTCCACAGCATACCATATCTGTGAGTGAAGATTTCTTGTCATATTTTTCATGTCAAATAGGCATATTACTTAATTTTTAATTTCATACTGGTTCTTGAGTGAACACCATATTGTTGGTGTCTTTGTTGTCTGGATAGGTATACACTCGTTCTGTCATCGATCCCATTCCGGCACCTGCTGCCATTGCGGACACAGATGGTTGCAAAGCTGCAGATAAACAGAAGAAGGGCAAGGGCAAGATGACAGATGATGAGATTATGGAGAAACTTAGTAAGTCTTCGGTGGTTACTAAACCTTAGAGATGCTCACTATAACAATACTATTATTATATGCACTGTAGCATGTGAAAGTGATTCTGTATGACAGAATCCTAACTGTGTTGTTGTGATTGATCTCAGGAACTATTGTCAGTATTGGAGACCCCAAGAAAAAATACACAAGATACGAAAAAATTGGACAAGGGTAAATATATTCGTGGCTATTTTTTCAATATGTCTGTATCACAGTAGCTGAATTTATATTAGCAATAATAAGATTGCTTCAATTGAATATTGTCTCTTTACAGTGCGTCTGGTACGGTTTATACAGCTATTGACGTTGCTACTGGCCAAGAGGTATTTTCTCTATTCAGTACTTAATCTAATTTTAATCAATGTTTCCTGAGAAAAGTCCTTGAATAAAAATTGAATTTACATATGGGTCTTGGACAATTGCTTGATGTACACTACTGTTCATGCAATAAATAAAAAAATGATAGTAAAGACATTCATAGGATTTCTATTTCAAATAAATGCACATTTCTAGCAGCACAACTGTTTTCAACATTAAAAAAGAAATGTTTCTTGAGCACCACATCAGCAAATTAGAATGGTTTTTGAAGAATCGTGACACATTTTAAAATATATTAAAACTGAATTTTAAATTGCAAGAATATTTCATATTATTTTATGTTTATAAATACAGTTTTTGCTGTATTTTGATCAAATAAATTCAGCCTCGCTGAGCATAAAAGACTTCTTTAAAAAAAAATTACAGACCCCAAACTTTTAATTACGCTAAATTAACATTAAATGGAACACCATGATTTAATTGTTTGAGTTTCATTTTGGCTTTTCATAGTTAGTTGACATAGGCTAGGCTAACTGAAAGTGATGTGTTTCTGTAGGTTGCTATCAAGCAGATTAACCTACAGAAGCAGCCCAAGAAGGAGCTGATCATCAATGAGATCCTGGTAATGAAGGAGCTGAAGAACCCAAACATTGTCAACTATGTAGACAGGTAGTTACATCCCTTAAAGCTATTTAAACATGATTATTTTGTGCATTGTATCCCATAATATGTTTTCAGCCATCTACTGTAACATCTATATGTTGTTGTTTTTTTTTTTTTGTATGTGCAGCTTCTTGGTAGGAGATGAGCTCTTTGTGGTAATGGAGTATCTTGCTGGAGGCTCTCTGACCGATGTGGTTACAGAAACCTGCATGGATGAGGCACAAATCGCTGCTGTCTGCAGAGAGGTACAGTATTTCTGGTGTAGTTGTGAGCTCTGAAGCGTTTGTTTTTCCCATCACCACCTGAACATTGTGGTCTGTTTCCTCTACAGTGTTTACAAGCTCTAGAGTTCCTGCATTCAAACCAGGTCATTCATCGAGACATCAAAAGTGACAATGTTCTATTAGGAATGGATGGATCTGTCAAACTAAGTGAGTCCATGATCCCACTGTCAAGTCCTGGCTTCATTATATCAGAACAGTTTGTATGAATTGTTTGCTCTTCTCTTTTCAGCCGATTTTGGTTTCTGTGCTCAAATCACGCCTGAGCAAAGTAAGAGAAGCACCATGGTAGGAACACCCTACTGGATGGCCCCTGAAGTGGTCACACGTAAAGCCTACGGGCCCAAAGTGGACATATGGTCTCTGGGTATCATGGCAATTGAGATGGTAGAGGGAGAACCTCCTTATCTCAACGAGAATCCTCTGAGAGTGAGCCTTTCCTGTCTTATACTTTTATTACTCTGTCACTGATTCATTTGTTAAGTCTTTTTGTAATTAATGACGGTGGTTCAAGTGATCTGTTTTACTTTAAAGAAAAGATTTATTGCATTAATGCTTAATGTTCATCTCCAGGCGCTGTACCTCATCGCTACTAATGGCACCCCAGAGCTCCAGAACCCAGAGAAGCTGTCACCCATTTTTAGAGACTTCCTAAACCGCTGCCTCGAGATGGATGTGGAGAAGAGAGGTGGAGGAAAAGAACTCTTGCAGGTAGGGCTGAAACGATTAGTCGACATTATCGACAACGTCGACAATAAAAAATTGTCGACAAATATTTCTGTTGTCGAGTAGTCATTTGATCCCATGTGACCTAATGTAAGAGCCTGCAAAAATGCGGTTGGACCAGTGTGGCGCTGTAGCGCAAGACTAATTCTGATGCAGATCAAGAGAAGAAAAGACACAGCGCTTTCTTCTCAATAATGCAATAAACAACAAACAAAACAACAGTTTAAACAACAAAAACTGACAGCGGTGAGAAAGTGATGTTTGCATGAGCTCTTCAGTTCGGTACTTCAGTAAAGCAGTCACATCACGTTTATTTATATAGTACTTTATGCAAGAGATAGCCTTAAATCAAGCAGTTTAGTTAGTGTTGCTTTGCTTGAGCTAGCTAATGATAAAATCTTTTTATTAGTTGGTGAAATTAATTAAAGTGATAGTTTGGTTTGCAGAGATCAATGCTTGATCTTGCTCAGGACTGTTTTGATTATCATAACCCTATAAGGTATTTTAAGAGAGATTATGTTGTGAATAAAATAGTTTATCAAAAAAATAAAGCATCTTATCACTTACCTTAATTTTGTTTCTTATCCATATGACTTACAAAATGAGATGTTAGGCAGAATGTGTCATTCAGTTATTTTTTCATATAGCTAATTAAATGGTGATTAGGACTCATTATGTGTGCCAACTATATCTATTTATATAAATTAATTGGTAATGCTTTTACAGTAAGGTGTTATAATGTATTACCTAACATGATTGAACAATACATTTATTACACTGTTAATCTTTGTTAATGTTATTTAATAAAACAGTCCTTCATTGTTAGTTCATATTAATTCACAGTGCATTAACTAATGTAAACAAACACAACTTTTGATTTTAATAATGCATTAGTAAATGCTGAAATTAACATTAACTAAGATTAATAAATGCTGTAGAAGTATTGTTCATTATTAGATCTTGTTAACTAATGTAGTCAACTAATGTTAACTTATGAAACTTTATTTTAAAGTGTTAGCAATTTATTGTGTAATAATTTTAATTAATTACATATGTGACCCTGGAGCACAAAAGCAGTCATAAGTCGCACAGGTATATTTGTAACAATAGCCAACAATACATTGTATGGGTCAAAATGATCAATATTTCTTTTATGCCAAAATCATTAGGATATTAAGTAAATATCATGTTCCATTGAAGCTTAATTTTTGATTAGTAATACGCATTGCTAAGAACTTCATTTGGACAACTTTAAAGGTGATTTTCTCAATATTTAGATTTTTTTTTTTTGCACACTCAGATTCCAGATTTTCAAATAGTTGTATCTCAGCCAAATATTGTCCTATCCTAACAAACCATACATCAGTGGAAAGCTTATTTATTATAAATCTCAATTTAAAAAATTGACACTTAAGACTGGTTTTGTGGTCCAGGCTCACATATGATTTTCAAAAGCTGAAGTGATTAGCTTTTATTTATTTGTTACAATATGTATAACTCAATATTTTAACGAATTGCAAAAGTTGAATAATCAATCAAAGTCTATTGATTAATCAGTGAAATAATCGATGATTAGTCGATTAATCGTTAGAATAATCGATTATCAAAATAATCGTTTGTTGCAGCAATACTTGCAGGTTAGGAGCAAAACAGAATCCCAAAAATGCCTCAACAAATGAGTTTTGTTAGTTCATAACTCTGTTTGAGTATGTCAGGGTTTCCCCAAACGGGGGTTCGTGAGGGAGTTAGCAATGGCTTTGTGAGGTGATGAAAAGCTAATAAGATTGAATGTAAAATTAAAATAGATAAATAGGGCTGCAAGTTTAATCAAAATAAAACTGTAATGATCACTATTTAGTGCATTCAGGACCACAATATGCAGTTGGTTCTCTTTATTTACATTCACATAATTTTCAACAGTTTTGTGGACAAATGTTTACAGCATTTCAGCAGAATTCTGCCAAAATAAAAGCTTGATGATTTGAAATGTTATGTGCTCGAGGGTTTGAACTTTTGAAAGTGAGAAATTTAAGACACAAACATTACTAGCAGCTGAAACTGGTAGTGTAAAATTTACATTATAATCATTATAAATATTTTTTATAAATATTTTGTATTTTTTTTACTTTGAAGTAAAAAACTAATATATTTCTATAAAAAAGGCACTAAAAAGCTGAAATATTTTGTTAACTTGCAAATCTTGAGACTGTTAACCATCATCAGAGAACTGTGAATATGTGGACATGTTCTAAATTTATTGCAATATTTACTATTAGGGGTTTTGCTGACCAAAAAGGTTTGGGAACCCCTGGAATAGACTGTGGAGGTGTTGATGACTAGGTTATTTTCTGGAAAATGTGCTAATGCCCTTCTGTCTCTTGCAGCATCCCTTCCTGAAGCTTGCAAAGCCTCTTTCCAGTCTCACTCCCCTTATACTTGCTGCCAAGGAGGCAATGAAGAGTAACCGCTAGCCGTTTGTTACTATGTGCCAATGCCCAAATTCCTTCTCATGACCGATTCCTGTGAGAACCTCCATCACTCCAGCAGAGTCCCCCTTCTAGTCCCGTGAAGGACCTTTGCTATTCAGCCCCGAGGACCCTAGTCATCTCCACCTGGGCGACTAACTTGCACAATCACCATGTCTTGCCTCCTCACACCAAACTCTCCTTTAATGTGCCTTAAGGGGCTACAAAACCAGAGGAGCCACTGACTGTAGACCTCTCTTGTTTTCTACTGATGTCTCTCATTGTATTAGTTTAATGTAAACGGTTCAGACACCATTGCATCGGCCAGTGTGTACCTGAACATTTCATGCATTTCTGTCAAAATTCTCTTGTATTTTGAGTATTGTTGAGCTCTGGCCTAACAAAAAACTCCCCCCCCCCCCCCCCCCCCCCCCCCTCTCCTTTTTCTAGAGAAGTATTATAATACTTGAACTATCCCATCCTCTCTTAATGATCTGTCACTTGTGCCTACTACCTATTTGTCTTCACCCGTCTCAACAAAACGGAACAATTTTGCTGTATGAAATTAAATGGACCATTTCTGTTTTTAAATTTTTATTGCAAAACTTAGTTTATTAAATCGTTTTGTATATTATGTATTTTGATTAGCATGCAGAAATGGGGGAAAAAACAGAAATCAGGACATTTTTACATGTTTTTTTTATTTGTGTATGTATACAGTATTTTATATTTTAACTAACGATCTGACAGAATACCATACCTTAATGCATCTCCAGAGGTTGTCATAGAAATTAATAATTTGCTATATCTTTGCATGTTAAATCTAACTTGTTTTTAACATTACATTTCAATGAGAAACATTTTCAGACATTCCAGTTGAGTAAATACACTTTCTGTCTGTTTTCTTCTTGTTTCCTATGAGATACAAAGTTTTTGTTAATGATGAAACCATCTTAAAAATATACTTTGTAAATTATTATTAAAACAGACTTGGAGCAAAGATGGTTGAACCTGTAACGTCGACTGGTACATTTCTAGAGCTTGCATCATTCTGTTGTGACTCTTAAAAGATATAGTTGTCTACAGTACTTGATGAAATCTAAATGTAATTCATGTTAATACTGCTGTGAATCCTATTTGGTCAGACTGTAGTGTTTAATAATCTCTGTACTTAAAGAAATAATGACATCCTTTTCTTCTTTTTTTTATCAGAAGATATTAAGACATTTGTTTCCTTCATTTTAATGAAGCTTTTATGTCTGACGTATAGCCTGAGCATGTGAAATTCTATATTTCCCCTAAAAAATACAGTTTTCAGTTTACAGATAGCACAGAGGAACAGCCATAAATTAAATGACTTGAGAAGTTGCAGAGCCAAATTTCAGAGGCCTCTGCACTTCCTCTTCGTAGTCCGTTATGAAAACAGGAAGCTTGAGTGTTAGGAAAGAACAGTTCAGCTTTCAACTCTAGTGTTTCACCAATATCTAGACATCACATGGTGTTAAAATTGTAACGAAATCTGTAACTTTTTGGGACTCCAGATCATGGCTGACACTTTAGAGAATAATTCTGAGTGCCCTCCATCTGCCAAGAGTGAAGCTTCAGCAGGCGGTCTGAGCATGCTGGAGAGCTCGATGCAGGAGAACCGACAAGATGGGCAGGTTGTGTTTGAAGACTCTGTGTTTGCTGGTTATTTGCAGGATGGACTGCACAGTCTCCGGCTGGAGGACAGCTTGACCGATGTCAGCCTCCACGTAAAGGGTCAGAGCTTCCAGTGCCATCGAGTGGTCCTTGCTGCAGCCAGTCATTATTTCAGGTTAGCCAGTGGCACATTCAGATCTGAAGAAATGAGTTTGCTTGTTTCATGTAACATTTATTTTTATTACAAAAATAAATAGTAAGAGAGCAGTGATTCTACTTTAGATAGACAATTTTAAGTTATCACGTAAGTTGAATTTTTATTAATATATATTTTACAGAGCAATGTTTTGTAATGACTTGAAAGAAAAACATGAAGAAAACGTAAATATTAAAGGCATTGATGCTGACACAATGGGAATCCTGTTAGAATACGCTTACACCAGCAAAGTCATCATAACCGAGGACAATGTTCAGAGAATGCTTGAGGCAGCCAGTCTATTTCAGGTTTGTACTTTCAGCTTTATATCAAACTTTTCCTTTATGGACAATATTTTTACTTTTTACCTGCAGCACTTCTAGTATGATAGAATAGCCTACATGTAAAAGGTCTCTGTCGAGTATGACAGTTTATTGTTCAGTTTTTGCTGGGTACACGACAGATATTTCACTTTTTACTTCCCCAGTGCCATATCTGTGGTATTTTGCTATGTATTATTTATTTTTGTTGGAGGTGAAGACATCAAAACCACCTCAAAAGTACCAAACATAACAGGGAAGTGAAACTGTACATTATTTACAGAGGGGATATTTTCCACTACAGTCAGGTTTAGTAGTCACATCTGGGTTAAGGTACTGTAGATGGGTGGGGTCATGTGTTTACTAAATATAGTTGATGTAGTTTATATATCAAATCATAAACTTTTAAGTATAATCATCATAATGAAATTTTTGCAAAGGCCAAATCTGTTATCAGGCTATTTCAGATTATTAAAGCATATATATAGCACCTTATGCCACTGTATAAAAACACTACTCTTTAAAAGTTTGGGGTCGGTATGATTTTTTATTAATAGTTTTCAAGAGGACGTCTTTTATGCTCAACAAGACTGACTTATTTAATCAAAATACAGTAAAAACAGTAATATTGTAAAATATTATTACAATTTAAAATGACTTTCTCTAATATATTTTAAAATATAATTTATTCCTGTGATGCAAAGTTAAATATTCAGCATTCATTACTCCAGTCTTCCGTGTCACATGATCCTTCAGAAACTATTTTAATATGCTGATTTGGTGCTCAAAAACATTTATTATAATCAGTGTTAAAAACAATATTTTTGTGGAAACCATAATACATTTTTTCAGAATTGTTTTTTTTTTATTTTTTTTACTGTCGCTTTTGATCAATATAATGCAGTTTTTGCTGCATAAAAGTATTAATTTCTTTTAAAAAAAAAAAAAAAGTCCCTAAATGTCTAAATGCAAAGCAATAATTTAATGCTCTGTTATGACCTTAAATCTAATCAATGTTTGTAGTTTCCACGTATAGTGGACGCCTGTGCCAGTTACTTAGCAGAAGCCCTTCACCCGGAAAACTGTGTGGGAATCCTGCATCTAGCTGATGTGCATTCGCTGGAGTCTTTGAAAGCCCAAGTCTACACCTACATTATCCAAAACTTCTCTCAAGTGGTGGACCATGATGAGATCCTTGAGCTTCCTGCAGATGTGTTGGTCAGTCTGCTCCAGCATGATGACTTGGGGGTAACAGAAGAGGAGCAGGTGTTTGACGTGGTTATGCGTTGGCTGAGGGCCCGACAGGATGAAAGAATAGCTCAGCTGCCCCGTGTCCTCACACATGTGAGGCTGCCTTTGTTGGACCCATGGTACTTTGTAGAAAGGGTGGAAGGAGATCCTCTGATCCGCCAGTGTGCCGAGGTGTTCCCACTGCTGCAGGAGGCCCGGGTTTATCACCTCTCAGGCAAAGAGGTCAGTTTTACAGTTTTGGCCTTTCTAAATGCTTGATGTCATGTTGAATGGTCACAAGACACTCAAATACAGGAAGTGAAATCCAAGCTTAAGATTTATGACTGTGCGTCATAATGACATGGCAAGCTTTCTATTTGGAGGAAGTGTATTAATTCATAATGTCCACTTTGCTTACATATGAAACTGTCTGTTAGCGAATGCTGTAAATTTTACAGGGAACGTTCTAGCTTTGAAAATTACAAAAAATATATAATAATTATATTATTAATAATAATAATAATAATAACAGGGCACAAACTATGCAGTTCAACTATGATATTTATTTACTAGGTATAATAATCAATTTATTAACCAAAAACTGTTCAGCTAGATAGCAGCTGAAGTAAACTTTAAATGTGATATATTTTGGAAGGATGATATATGTAAAAAATATTTACAAAATGTGTTTTAAAAAATTATAAATTCACAAACACTTCAGTGATTAAACTATGGGATAAAAAAAATAAAATAAACTAAAAGGTAATTCCGACTTTTCTCACAATCGTAGCTTATATCTCACAATTCAGATTTAATTTCTCACAAATCTGTATTTTGGGAGGTTAACAAAGAATTATGACTTTGAATGTTGTTAACCAAACTGTTGACGGTAGCCACAGACTTCCATAGTATTTTTTTTTTTCTCCATACTGTGGAAGTCAGTGGCTACCGTCAACTGTCTGGTTACCAACATTCTTCAAAATATTTTCTTTTGTGTTCAACAGAACAAAAAAATTTATACATATCTGGAACAACATGAGGGTGGGTAAATGATGACAGAATTTTCATTTTTGGGTGAACTGGTTTATAGGTGATCTCAGAGCGCACCAAACCTAGAGTGCGGGAGTTCCAGTCTGAGGTGTTTATGATCATTGGAGGATGCACAAAGGAAGAGAAGTTTGTATCTGAAGTGACCTGTCTGGACCCATTACGCCGGAGTCGCTTAGAGGTCGCAAAACTACCGAACACAGACATGGAATCTGAGAATGAAAATAAGAAGTGGGTGGAGTTTGCATGTGTCACTTTCAGAAATGAAGTCTACATATCAGGTGAGCATCAGTACATCACACTGACACACTGAGATAGCAATAAAGTGACAGTAACTATGTAGTTTGTTTATTCGCATGGGCGCTGATGCGCAAGATCAAAGAAATGTGTAAAACTCATTATTTTACATTTAAAACAGGTGGCAAGGAAACATTGCATGATGTGTGGAAGTATAATGCATCACTAAACAAATGGATCCAGATTGAGTATCTCAACACAGGTCGCTGGAGACACAAGATGGCAGTTGTTGGAGGAAAAGTGTATGTTTTGGGTGGCTTTGATGGAACCCAGAGATTGAACAGCGTTGAAGCCTACGATCCATTTCACAACTGCTGGACAGAGGTGAGCCCTGTAAATATCCAGTGTCCGGTATGGTAACTTTGGGCCCTTTGCAGTCCCAACAGTAAAATGAAGTACAGAAAATATTCCATGTATAAAAAATGTGTGTAGTGAAATAGATTTATGTAACATATTTTAAAATGTCATTTATTCCTGTGATGGTAAACCTGAATTTTTAGCAGCCATTACGCCAGTCTTCAGTGTCACATGATCCTTCAAAAATCATTTTAATATGCTGATTTGCTCAAGAAATGTTTATAATTATTAATAATGTTAACAACACGCTGCTTTTGCTGCTTAATATTGTTGTGTAAACTGTGATACAGTACCATTTAAAAGTTTGGGGTAAGAAAAAAAGAAGAAAAAAGGAAATAATACATTTATTCAGCTAAGATGCATTAAATAGGTCAAAGGTGACAGTAAAGACATTTATAATGTTACAAAAGATTTCGAAATCAGCATGAATGATTTTTGATGGATCATGTGACACTAAAGATTGGAGTAATGGCTACTGAAAATTTTGTTGAAAAAAATCTATTTTAAAATATATTGATTAAAAATATTTCACAGTATTACTATTTTTCCTGATTATTTTTTTAACAAATGCAGCTTTGTTGAGCATAAGAGACTTCTTTCAAAAACTTAAAAAATGTGAATTATTCCAAATTTGTGTATAGATAGATAGGTGATGATTTCTTAGATATTAACCTTTCATAACTTTTCAGTGGATTTACAGTATGGTGGTAAATCTTATCCTATATTTTCATTACAATTCACAATTTAATATTTTTATCCACCTTCCAGACAGCACCACTCATGCTGAGCGTAAGCTCCTTCTCTGCTGCCAGCTATGACAAATACATCTTTGTGATAGGTGGAGGCCCCAATGGCAAGCTAGCCACAAACAACATGCAACGCTTTGATTCCCTATCAAACAAATGGAGTTTAAAATGCCCGATGCCAACTGAGGCCAAATGCACAAACGCAGTGACCTTTAAGGATGCCATTTTTGTTGTTGGTTTGTGCCTTTTACATTTTTTGCTTAAATAAAACAAACTACTCACCAGAGATAACCACCTTGCTTTGATGATTAAATGTGTAATTTCCTCTAAAAATAAAGGTGGCGCGATGAAGGCCTTGTATTCCTACAGTCCTCTGGAAGACTCCTGGGCGTTAATAATCCAGCTGGGTTGTGAGAGGGCCAGCTGTGGCATTGCTGCCTGCAATAACAAGCTCTTCATTACTGGTGGCCGTGATGACAAGAACGAAGTGATTGCTACCGTTCTCTGCTGGAACCCAGAGACAAAAAAGTTGACTGAGGAGTGTGTGCTTCCACGTGGAGTATCTCACCATGGCAGTGTGACTCTCAGGAAGTCCTACACACATATACGCAGGATAACTCCTGGAACAGTCACCGGATGACACATTCAGCAGCTTCAGAGACTGCAATTTTATTTTACTATGTTTTTCCCTTATATATGACTTGTTTCAGGCCCATAAGATCAAGTTTAAGCAGTATAACAGTGTCCTCTGTTACACTCTCTGATACTGAGTGTTCTCTTTTTACATTTACCTATGCTGTTGGTACACAACTGTACCAAAGTGTAACCAGTGTGTTAATTTTGACAATGCAAAGACATGCTTGCACTTTAAAAGTTACACATTTACAGTACAACTTTTATACATGGAAACATTAATATTTATTCCGTAGCACTTCACAATAACATTCCATTCGTTAATTTTGACACAACTGGTATCGTGAACACAAAACATTTTTCAATCTAGGTTGAAATCAAAATTCACTATTTTCTCTTTTTTAATGTATGTGATCGATTTTATTGTGAACAATTCATTTATGCTTGTTTAATTTAAAATAATTTTTGACCTTGTAATTTTCGAATAAAATAGAACTCAATCTTAAGGCAAAATGACACTTGAATCATTGAATCATTTAGCCTGCTTAAACCCCACCAATTTCTTAATTGCATATTCAGATCTTCCTCTATCCAATCAGCAACTGATGAATAGAAGGATGAATAAAAGTTCCCACCCTACTATTATGTTTCAATAATGTTTCACTTGGATATATACTTATATCTAGAATGCCAACTTCTCAATCTCGCTACTTCCATTAAATCATTACTTTAATGTTAGTTATGACTGAACATGAATTACCAAATAACACTAGTATTATTCAAAAATTAACAAACTAGATTAAAAAAAAAAATTGCTAGTTCACTTTACCTAACCTAAGTTATCATTTATCCTGCTAATGTGGTCAAGATATACATCATGCTGTTTAACCAGCATCTATCAGCCATTGAAAACACACCGTTTTGTGATCTAATGAATGTTTTCTGGAGTTTTATTTCATTAGTTTGAAGTAACTTAAAGGGATAGTACACCCAAAAATGAAAATTCTATCATTACCCTCATGTCGTTCCAAACCCGTAAATCCTTTGTTCATCTTCAGAACACAAACTAAGATATTTTTGATGAAATTCAGACAGCAAGAGAACTACCACAGTCAAGGCACAGAAACGTAGTAAGACATCGGTATAACAGTCCATGTGACATCACTGGTTCAACCGTAACGTTATGAAGCTACGAAAAAACTTACTTTGTGCAAAGAAAACAAAAATAACGACTCAGATTTCATCAAAAATATCTTAATTTGTGCTCCGAACGAAGGTCTTAAGGGTTTGGAACGACTTGATTTGATGACAGAATTTTCATTTTTGGGTGAACTAACCCTTTAATACACATACCATATTAAGTAAAAACAAATGAGCTCAGAATTTGAATATAGCATCATTTTTATTTTTTGTGAATAGAGATGAATACAAAGTCATCATAAAAATAAGCTTTATTTGTACAGTGCACAAACACAGCTGTGCATTTGGAAAATATTTAACACGCACAGTCTGCTCTTTCCTGTGCAAATGTGATCCCTGATATAGTCAGATTTTTTAGCAGTCTGTTGTTCACTTTCAAGTTTAACATAAAACACAATTGTCAAATACATAAAAGGCACCACTACCTTGCCTAACTAACTGAACTCTGTATGAGCCGGTCAGATGCAAGAACAATAACATTAAGAGAATATCCACTTCTTAACAAGGTTAACTCTGGGGAAACATTGTATTGAAGTAAGCATTTTTCCAATCTACAATTTAGTCCTGTTGTCTAATGCCATCGTAGTTCCCTCGGTTTCATTCAGCAGTGCCGCACGTCTCATCTCCTGTGTCTGCTGTGGCTGTGTCCAGAATGTGACCTGCTCTGGTGTTTGCTTCGTCCGTGATCATGTGATCTGTCACGGTCTCGTTCGCGATGGTCCCAGTGGTGATCACGATCGTGCTTGTGTTTCACAGAGTCACGATCACGTGCTCGTTCGCGGGAATTGCTGCAAGATCGGCTCCGTGATCGCCTCCTTTTGTTGCTGTGCCGACTAGACTCGCTCTGTCTGTCTCGCTCCGTCCTGAGCTGCATGATTGGTGAAGCTCTGCGACCTTTGTGTTGCCGTGGCGATGGACTGTGGCTGCTCTGAGAGCTGTACGTTCCTGAGTGGCTCCTCCGACTAAAGATAAGAGAACATCATGTCAGCAGCAGAAAAAAATAATCTATTTTAAAGTCCCCATGAAATCAAAATTAAAGTTTTTTGGGTATTAGTATGAATATGTTAGTCTTAAGGTTATCTATAAGGCAATATGCTCCAAAACAGCGACAAAATTCGCATTTAGAAGATATAAGAATTCAAAGCTTGCAGTTCGTCACTTCCGCCAAAACGGTTCAACGATTTTTTTGACGTCACATCGTACTTCAGTTTCTCATCAAATCTTTTGACCAATCAAATGCTCTCTAGAATCCGAAGCGCCCGTCCCCTACACTATAAATAGACGCTGAAGCTGCGGCTGAGATCGGTCACTTGTTCACAGTGTTAGTATTTTCTGTACGGTGAATGGCACGTAGTGCACAATGTAGGCGATAGGGAACGATTCAGAGTGTAAATATGCTTTCGATTTGGGCAAATTAGGTATGGTTTCGCATTGTCACGCGAACCTCGGCAGCACGCACAGTCTGATCTGGACTTTGGCTCGGGTCCAGAGACGCGATCGCATGGAGCGAGTTGGCATATATTAAACACTTTTAAAACTACACAGCCTCAGTATGATTATGATCATTATTTTGTTTTATTAAGAGTTTCATATTGAATCTAGGGGGTAATCTAGACTGTGACTGTCAAATGCCGATTTACTGAGCTCAAAGGCTCTGGCCCAAGCAGATATAAACAAAACGCTATTGGCTATTTTAAAAAAGGGGGCAGGGCTGCTCGATATGTCCCGCCCTGTCTTCCTGTTTCAGTTGAAATTACGTCACCACATAGAATAACGCTGCGTATTTCAAAGCATTTCAGGGGACCTTTAAACATCAACCTGGTGTACAGGTATGAAATATCACTTTAAGTGAAAGTGTATGTTGTAACTTACTGTCTGTGTGGAGAACGAGATGGCGAGCAAGATCGTGAGCGAGACCGGCTGTGGTTCTTGCCATTCTGAAACACTTTGCTGTCCTCCTTTTTCATGCTGCTATACAAGAAAGATAAAGCAAACAACAATATAGTACAGTACAACAAAACAGGGATGGGCAGCAGCGTTGCTATTAACCAAAAAAATATTTAATAGTTTAGCTAAATTAAAATTAATGTGATTTTTAAATAATTATTAAGCTGAAGTACTAAATAAAGCTAAATTAAAATGAGAAAAAAAACATTGCTAAAGTTAAAGAAACTTACATTTTAAAACATTTAAAAATTTTTTTACATGAACTACTAATAAAAAAAATGTTGTGCATTATGACCAAAATCACATCGTGATAAAATAATTCCAAAATATAGATGTTTTTGTTTGAAATTTACCAGAAAGTTGTAGCAATAAGCAACCTTGCATTCAAAAGTGAAAAGCATTCAAGCATTCATTTTATTTTCCCCCCTAATTTTTTTACCCTAAACTGGTAAAATTATTTGTGAATGATGGAATTTGGCATCAGTACAGAAATGGCTTTAATACAACAGTTAAAAAATAATAAGAATTTAAGAATTTTAAAAAAAATTATGGTATACACTAAAAAATATGGTTCTTTAAAGGTTCTTTACATGCAGTAATGGTTTTATTTAGAACCACAGCATTCTGAAGAACCCTTTTATGCAAAAATGGTTCATTGTTAGAGTTTAGGGTTCTTTGTTCCTGCCCTTTTGTTTTTCAAATCTGTAACTGTCAAAGCACTTCATTACTGATTTTCTGGAGTTCAGTGATTCAAATACACAGACTTTCAACACACTCTCAACAGGTAAATGATTTCATTCTTAAATTTAAATACAAATTTAACTTTAAAATTATAATCGGTTTCCAAACAAACATGTTCTTATCTTTTTTTTTTTTTTTTTTTAGTTTTTGGTCACATATAGCCTAAAGCTTAGCAGAGCTGCACACACTTGGAAACTTCTCTCCTCCACTAAGTAAAAGAGACAATGAATTTATAATTCATATTGTTAGACTTTTTAAATTATTACTTGGGTTTATGTATAAACATACCCAGTCACAAAAAAAAAAAAAAAAAAAAAAAAACTATCCCATGACTTATCACTTTTTTCTTTTAAGATTATGAAGGGCTCACATACCGTCCATTTTTGCTTTTGACCTTCATAAACATTTTTACATAAACACATGGACACACTGTAACTCTAAACTCAATTGTGTATTTCAGATGCATCACATCCTACAACCTCATCATCTGCAGAGAAAAACTGACGCGTTGTTGATTTTATGTAAAACCCTAATAGACACTTATATTATAAGGTATTACAAGTATATCATAAGATATAAGATAGGTAAGATAGATTTTAAGACCAGGCAGATAGAGGGGTAAAAAAAAACAAATAATATTTACAAATAGTACTAATATTAATGAAAAACTATCATTAAAAAGGTTATTTATAACACCATTAAGGTCCTATATAGCATTTTCAAAGCATGGTTCTGTATGGAGCCCTATAAAAAAGGTTCTATTTAGCACTAAAAAGGGTTCTGCTATTGTTACAAGCCAAAGAACCCTTTTCTGGTACCGTTTAGAACCATTTTTCTTAAGAGTGTACCAGTATAATTGATATAACAATCTCTTATCAAAAGACCAATCTGTTGTTTGGTATACCCACATTTCACACAGTATATACAGTCGTGTTGTCAAAAGTACCTAGGCATGTGATCAGCTAGAGACAAAAAAAGCAGGAAAATCTGACCATGCCCACAAGCCACGCGCCCAGCACTTATTATTAAAAATATATATTTTAGCACATCAAAAGATATATCTTATTTTGTAAAAATACATAAAAAATAAAGAGCAGCAGTTAATAATCATGATAACAATATAATATAAATATAATATAATACCGTATTAATAGAATTATTATACTACTAATATAAGTACCTGCCAAAAGTTTGAAAACATTACAATTATTAATGATTTTGAAAAATATCTTGATTATCAATGAATTTATTTGATCAAAATAAAAAAAAAAAATTGTGAAATTACAAATTTTTTTAAAAAGTTTTCAATTTTAATATATTATAAAATGTAATGTTCACATGATCTTTTAGATATCACTACAATTTATTTGACTCAAGAAACATTTCTGATTATTATCAATGTTGAAAACAATTTTGCTGTTTCATATTTTGTGTGGAAATGGTGATACAATTAATTTTTTTGGATTTTTTGATAAATACAAAGTTTAATGAACAGCATTTATTTGCATTTATCACATATTAATTAAATTTGTTAATGCATTTATTAAATAGAAATCATTTTAAATGTCTATCACTTTCATGTATGATGAATAAAATTAATTTCTTCTCTCGGTATCATTGTTTTCACAAAAAATATTAAGCAGCAAAACTGTTTTAAACATTGATAATGAGATGTTTCTTGAGCAGCAAATCAGCATATTAGAATGATTTCTGAAGGATTATGTGACACTGAAACTTCTCTGTGAACAACAACAGATTTATAAACGTTTTTAAATGACGAATGTTGTGTTCCCAACAAGCGCAGCTAACACTAACAGTGAATTGAAACTAAAAACAGTACTGTAACAGCAGACATGTAGCGCGTCAGACTACAGCCTATTATATAATTACATCACAACCGTTGCGAATTTTATGACGGCACTAAGAAATCTCAAATTCTCACAGCCATTCATAAAAAGTTACCGGGTCGAGGAACACGTTTTAGCACTGATTCTACTCGCAGTTGGCACGTTGAATCATTTGAATGCTGTTTTTTAACTCTCTTGCAGATGGCGCCGCGAACTCGTACAGTGCTCTCAGGACCATTCTGTCTATGATGTTTTAGAAAACAATCTTTTCGCAGTTTATTTAGTTAAAGCTGCAGTCCGTAACTTTTACCTCTTTGTCGCCCTCTATGTTTGAAAACCTGGAATTGCAGTTTCTTGCGGAATTATCTTCAGTGCGCGGGGTTGTGATCCGGTACGGCTCCAGCGCGGATGAATCTAATGTTTTGAGGTGAATGTGTAGTTGTCAGTCACTGCACTGGTGTGGATATTTACTGCCTATGTCTTGGAGTATATGACCCAAATCAGAATTTTCACCGTAATTTGCCATCTTAAGTAAGTAACAAGTCTGCCACATTTGTTCAGCCCAACTGAGGAAAAAAGCATTACAATAAATCGCGCTACCAACAGTGATTAAATCCAAAGATCAGTTAGCTCATATCACATCTAACTGTGCAAAGTATTATTATTATACTTTGTTCTCAAATTATTAATGTTAACATCAGCATTGCGTGACTATAAGTATAGTATTAGCGTGTAGATTTCAATTTCTGTACAGTCTAATATCTAATTGTCATACCATTCAAATTTCATATTAAGAAATTCTTTTAATCCAAAAAGCAAATTAATCTTCCTTCAAACTGGTTCTATTTCAAATACAAAAACTTGACTAATCCCACGTTGGCTATCTGTAATCAGAACCACATTTAAAACTGGAATATAATTTAATTTCATTCACATGTGTTTCATAAACACATAATCCTTTCTGGATTACAATCCGCCATCAAAATGATAAGTTTAATTATTCGAGCTGCTGTGAGAAAAGGCTATAAATGATCCACCACCTGCAGGATCCTCACGTGCCATAGCCTAGTAGCCGGGAAAACATGTTTACAGATGTGACGTAATGACGCAGTGCCATGCTCGAATTTCCCGCAGAAACCTACCCGTGCCACTCAAATTAGAAAACATTATTATAAGCTAACCGTTGTGAATCGGGCTAAAGTAAGGTGATAGTTTTGAACACTGGCTGGTTATGTACTTTCTCAAATATTGATTTCGGATCATTTTTAACCAAAAAAAAAGTTACGGACTGCAGCTTTAATTGCTTAAGGCCATTTGCATGATTTCAATCATCATGCAGTAACCAATCAGCGCTGTTTCAGAATCCGCTCAACAGCGCTCAAATGTTAGTGGAAAATGGACGTTTTTAAAATTTCAGTACCGACTGGTATCGCAGTCGGTATTTTTGATAACACTAATACAGTCACACTGCCCAGCACAAAAAAACAAACAAAAAAAAAACAATTGGTTTAGGAGCTGTATTTTAAAACTTACCCATTTAAGGGGCTTTTTGGAAACAACTGTCTGTTCTCAGACTCCTTCACTAGTTTAGAGCTTGGCGATTTTTCTTCCACCTTCACTTCTCGTGGAGAAGCTGGAAAAGGAAAACATTTTAGCTGCCTGTGAATTGGCAAGTACTTGCAAAAAGCTTGTTTAGTAAAAAGCAAACAGAAACAAAAACTTACAGGGTTTTGATGCTGGGGAAAATCCACCAATGGCAGCGAGAGCTGGCGTGCCATTGGGATTCTGTCCTTTGGCTTTTAGTCTTGCCTCCTCCAGGGCCACCTTCCTCTTATCCACCTGTTTTTCAAGCTGGTCACTGTTAGGCTGAGAGATGGATGGAGTATTAACAACAGAATGTAATAACAACAATTAGTAGAAATAGAGACTGTCAAAGTAATGTGCCAAGCAAATTTGATGCGATCTAGGAAAACCCATCAGATGTCGTGCTTGGACGTTTTCAGGAAATTTAAAAAAATAGGTTGAATGTAATTTTTTTTTGGTCAAAATTGGGTTTTCATTACATTATTATTCTATAACATCTTGTCTATCATCTCTGAAAATATCTTGGCAAAATTCACTTGTTTAGTGCAGAAAAATAGTGATTCATTGTGGCAAGCAGAAAAGACTATTTCTCTAGTTTGCTAACTTTTGCTGCGGAGGTGCTTTCCCTTAACACTATAAAGACAGTTCACCTATCAAAAACTATGTAATGTATATAATAAAGGAGTATTAATGCACATCTTCCACTAGTCCTGTGTGAACTATGGCATGCAAAGTTTGGGGTAACGTTAGCTAGTCTGTTTGTGTCAATGTGGGTAAGACAAAAGAGGTTGTGATGGACTTCAGGAGAAACTCTGTTGACCACCCCCCCCACTGACCATCAACGGCTCAACCGTGGAGAGAGTCGGCAGCACTAAATTCCTGGGGGTGCACATCACAGAGGACCTCACCTGGACCACCAACGTCACGTCACTCAACAAGAAGGGACGACAGCACCTCCACTTTCTCCGCCGGCTGAAAAGGGCAAGTCTCCCTCCACCCATCCTCATCACTTTCTACAGGGGCACCATTGAGAGTGTGCTGACTACCTGCATCACTGTCTGGTATGGTAACTGCAGTGCTGCTAACCGCAAGACCCAACAACAGACAGTGAACACTGCTGCAAAGATCATCGGTGCCCCTCTCCCCTCCATCCTGGACATTTTCCTTGCACGATGCCCCAGCAAGGCCTCCAGCATCGTGAAGGATCCCACCCACCCCTCCCTCCCTCCCACAACCTCTTCCAGCTCCTGCCATCAGGTAGAAGGTACCGGAGTATCAAAGCTCGCCCTGTCAGATTGCTCAACAGCTTTTTTCAACAGCTTGTTTACTTGAGCATTGCACTACAAAATCTTTTTGCACTATGTGCTGCTTCACACAAAATCTCCCTTCTGCAAAACAATTTAATGTACAAAATATTTTTTTTTTTGCACAGTTTCATGTACAAATATCTCTTTTGCACAATTTCACGTACAGTATATTTATGTAAAGTTCTTGTACAGTCTCAGTTTGTGTAATTAGGCGCTATTTGACAGGCTTTTAGTGCGCACGCGCGCTTCAGGTGTATGCACTGGAAAAGCACATCAGGACAGCACGCATATAAAATGTTTAACCGGCAAGATTTTAAAGCAAATAATGTACTTTTGTGATTGTGAATAAGTGCAGTGTTCTGTGAGTGTAACTCTACCACTGAGTTAACACTGATGTGAATGTATGTCACGTTGTACAGTATATGACGGAGGCGTCAGAATTGCAGCTGGTAGAATAGCATGATACTACGATATTTCTCCAAAAGCAGATCGTGGAGACATTTTTATCATCCACGATCAAAAATCGTCATATCGTACACCCCTATGACAGCGTGAAATAAAACTTCAAGTTTATAACACAAAACATCTCCGGTTACTATCGTAACCTCGGTTCCCGTTATGGGAACTCCTTCCCTTCCAACCTTTCCTGCAGTCCTATTGGCTCACGCCAGTCCAAATGACTGGCCAATTGTCGCAAAGTATGCAAATAGCATGCAAATACTGACAAGCTGAGAGGCAGTATAAAATGTGGTGCACGCGACAATTAAGTCAGAATCGGATACTGAACGCCACTTAGCTGGTCGAGCAGCAAACTTGGCGACCTCCGTGATGTCTCGTTCTCGCTCTCAGGGAACCGAGGTTATGATAGTAACCGGAGACGTTCCCTCTCGAGCTTTCACGAGACATCACGGAGAAATTCTAAGTTATGGGAACAATATTCAATCCCGCCGTGAGAGAGGCTACGAGCAGCCTGTACAAGTACACACTAACGAAGATAGAACACACACACACCCCATTCCCACCAATAGCGACGCTTCAAGGCGGGCTCGCAGCTGATAGGTGGAGATAAGCCAATGAGCGTCTAAAGCCCAGGTATACGAAATTTGCATATCTGGTCAGTAATTACGTATGCTGCGGTGAGAAACAGAGCAGAAGCATAAACAACACAACACAGAATTGTGAGGGGCTGCACAGATATAACGGTTAAGCAGCAGAAACACATAACATGATGATGGTACACCAATTGAATTAGACATTGAATAATTGGAGTTGCACTGAGTACAGGGCAGACAACAACAACAATAGCAATAGCATAAGGGGCTGTGCAGAGTAATACTGTGTGAGGCAGCAAACACACATGAATAGAGGCATAACGTGAATCAGTCACTCACCGACAACTCTTAGCAGGACTGAACGTCCAGCTCCGTAAAACCTGGCGATGGTATTCTGAGAAGACCAGCCAGCTGCAAAGCATATCTCTCTGAATAGACATACCTCTCGACCACGTCCAGGAGGCAGCGATAGCGCTTGTTGAGTGGGCCCTAATGTGAAAGGGGCATTTCAAGCCTTGGCTTGTATAATCAGCCCGTGATAGCGTCCACAATCCAGTGGGAAAGCCTCTGTTTTGACACGGCCCGGCCCTTCGCACAACCACCGTGGCACACGAAAGGCTGGTCAGATTGCCGAAAGCTGGCCGAACGGTCGATGTAAATCCTCAAAGCCCTGATGGGGAACACTGAAATCTGAGCGTCCGCATCACGCGATGTCGATTACTCCGAAGACAGGGCAGACAGTGAAACAGTCTGTGCTCTGAAGGGGGTAGATAGTGATTAGGCACGTAGCCCGGTCTCGGCCGGAGAGTGACGCCGCAGTCACCGGGTCCGAAGTGAATACAGTCACTGTCCACAGAAAACATGTGTAAATCCCCTATGCGCTTAGCCGAAGCGAAGGCAAGAAGCACACTTTTGAGAGATAGCCCCTTCATATCAACGGATGCTAAAGGCTTGAGTGGTAGCTGTGAAAGAGCTCTTAACACCACCTCTAGGTCCCAGGGAGGGACTGAAGGCGAGTGTGGGGGATACAATCTCCTCGCTCCCTTAAGAAAACTCACTACCAGCGCGAGCCTACCGATCGATTGCCCGTGAAAGGAGGCGAATCGTGGCCGCATAGACTCTCAGTGTTGATGGTGGAGATCCACTATCCAGTCTGTACTGTAGAAAACGCAGAACATCTGACACGGAGCAAGCAGCCGGGTCGACAAGAACATCACGGCACCCTTTCACAAACACCCCCCATTTCAGAGCATACAAAAGCCTCGTAGAGGGTGCCCGCGCCTCCGAGAGCGTGTCGAGCACACTAGAACGCAGGGCGCTCTGCTCCTCTGATATCCCCGAAGCAGCCATACATGACGGCTCCACAACTCCGAGTTCGGGTGCCAGACCGAGCCGCTCACCTGAGATAGCGGATCCTTCCTAATGGGGATCGGCCAGGGTGGCGCCACTGGCAGCTCTGTCAGGTCTGGGAACCAAGGCTGGTTCGGCCAGTTCGGAACGATGAGTATCACCGAAGCCCCCTCCTTGCTGATCTTGCATAACATCAGTGGCAATATATTGATTGGTGGAAACGCATACAGCCTGGCTGCTCGCCAGTGCGATGTCAGCGCGTCCCCTTTCAGCGGGGAGTGAAACAGGGAGAAGAACAGCGGGCAGAGCGCATTCTCGCTCGTAGTGAACAGAACCACCTCCGCTCTCCCGTAGCAGGTCCAAATCATCCGAACCGACTCTCCTTGAGGAATACACTTCCTCGAAAACATGTCCGCCCCAAGTTCAGGAGACGTGTGCTGCTCTGATGGGGAGAAAGTGACGGTCCGCCCATAGATTCGCTGCATGCTTGTACAGGGCCTTGGATCGTACGCCTCCCTGGTGATCATGTACAATACCACAGACATGATGTCAGTAAGAATCAGTACATGCCGCTGTTCCAGCTGCGGCCGAAAATCCTTTAGAGCTAAGAACACCGCTTCCAGTTTCTCCAAGCGGTTTATGTGCCACCGGCTCTGAGGTTCTGACCACAGCCCCGAAACTGGCATGCCCTTGCACACTGCTCCCTGGCCTCGAGTCGATGCGTCCGTCGTGACCACGACACGTGACATCAGCAAGCCCAGGGGAACCCCCCGGCTGAAGAGATCTTTGCGTCACGGCCTCAGAGCTTCGATATAGCCGCTGGAGACAGCGATGCGCGAACAGCCCGAAGTCCACGCCGTCCAAGGGACTCGAGATTCAGCCAAAACTGCAGCGGGCGCATGTGTAGTAAACTGCTCAGTCTGAAATGGTGCAGGGAAGACAAAATGGCGGCCGAGCGCTCCCGAGAGAGGCGAGCGCGCATCTCCACCACTTTTATAAGTCGAAGCACACTCCCAGATACGTTATAGACTGACTCGGGGCGAGAATGCTCTTACACATATCCACACATAGCCTCAAGATCTCCAAGTGACGAAGCAGTTTGTCTATATGGCTGGCTGGCATGTCCCGTGACTGAGCTAAGATCAGCCAGTCATCCAAATAATAGAGAACGCGTATCCCGCTCGCTCTGAGGGGGCAGAGAGCTGCGTCCATGCACTTCGAGAAAGTGCGCGGGGCCAAACCCAGTCCAAACAGAAGAACAGGGTACTGGTACGCTGTGCCCTCGAGAGCAAACCTCAGAAAGTGTCTGATGCGGTGATATCTGAATGTGAAAGTACGCATCCTTTAATTCCACGGACGCAACCAGTCCCCGGGGCGAATATGCGCCAGGATCTGTTCCAGCGATATCACCCTGCTTGCAGAGCGCTCTGTTGATGGGCCTGAGATCTAGAATCGGGTGGAGTCCACCATCTCTCTTGGGCACCACAAAATAGCGGCTGTAAAAGTCGCTCTCCAGCTCGCTCACCGGGACTCATTCTAATCGCTCCTTTTTCGAACAGGTTACCCAGCTCTTGTTTCAGGACCAGGGCATTTCGAGGAAATGTTAGAGACTGCGCCACACCATTGAAACAGGGTGGTCTGCGTCTGAATAGAAGGGCGTACCCACGCTCCATCACGCCGAGTAGAGTAACCAGCGTGAGATTCTCGGAATAGGTTTCCACGCGCTCATTTTTTGGAACTGACATAGCGGCTTCAGCGGTTTGGTCATTGGATGTGCCGGCGAGTGCTGCGCAGCTATAACCCGTGTGGGCAGCGGCTCTGTACCGCTCTGAGGCGGGGCGAGCGGTGCTGTATTGACTGAGTGAAGAGGAAAGAGCTCTTTTGCGCAAATGTATGCATTTTAATGAACACCAATTTGAACAATTTTGAGACAGCTTGCGGGCTCCCCCGCTGGCCGTGGCGCCTCTACCCAGGTCTCTTTACACTTTTCTCCACACATCCGGCTCCTGGCGAGGGGCAGCAGCGCTCGCGGGCCTGGCGTCCCTGCACTGCGATGAGCCGTGCGCCAAAGAAGACCTCGATCTCGCGATCTGCTGCTTTTTAACCGGTGTGGGCGGCGGCTCTGAGGCACAGTGCCCGATCCTTGTGCAGAGCTGCAGCAGCATCTGCACCTGTCACTACAGACTGTGACTATGCTATAAGACCTAGTTAAACACCACTTCGTAGGGGCGTGAACAACTGATGTAATAGTTCAGCGAAATCTGGAAGGCTGATAGGAGGCACGCCGGGGCATCAGGTGACTCCTCGCCTTGGCGCGCTTACCGCGCAGGGCATCAGGTGACTCCTCGCCTTCGCGCGCTTTTCTGCACAGGGGCATCAGGCAACTCTGTGAATAACTCTTATCATGTGAATAAGAGACCAGTGTCTTCCAAACACGGCAGCCGCTGATGTGGGGCTGGTATCATGTGAATGAGAGGGTGTCCTCTACACACGGCAGACCGCTGTTGGGGGCTGGTATCATGTGAATAAGAGAGCAGTGTCTTCCAAACACGGTAGCCGCTGATGAGGCTATCGTGTGAATGAGTGAGGAGCCAAGTGATTGTGCTTTGCACACGGTAGAACGCCGCTCTGAGGCGGGGGCTGCATGCTTAGACAGTGGGCCGTGCGGCATCTGCGGCGACATGGGAACCCTCCGCTCCGCCATGAAAGGGGGACGTGAGAAGCCGGGCTGATGTCCTGTCCTGCAGGTTCGATGGGTGAGAGGAATGCGGACATTTAGTCGGCATGAGCTCATCACCAGAGTCCTTAAGGTCCACCACTGATTGAAGGCAGACGGAAGAAAAAAGTCATACTCACCTGAATGCTGCAGAGGAGCGGCCATACAGGCACCACCCTCTGATGAGCAAACCTCAACTGTGAGCTGTAATACTTTATAAGCCATAATCTAGGTTGTTCAGCAAAGTGAAGGAGAAGATTCTGACTTAATTGTCGCTTGCACCGCATTTTATACTGCCTCTCAGCTTGTCAGTATTTGCATGCTATTTGCATACTTTGCGACAATTGGCCAGTCATTTGGACTGGCGTGAGCCAATAGGACTTCAGGAAAGGTTGGAAGGGAAGGAGTTCCCATAACGGAGAATTTCTCCGTGACGTCTCGTGAAAGCTCGAGAGGGAACTACAAGTTACAGTTCTGAACGGTGTCTGGTTATGTCTTATAAATCCAGAGTAGTAGAACAGGAAAAGAATTGGAGATAGCCTGCATGCTGTAATCTGTGATGTTTTATGAACAGATATACACTTAATTTTCAAATGTGTGTAAGTGTTGTGTTGTCATCTTTTACAATATGTACAGTGCCTAAAATAAGGCTTTTACCACAGTAAAGTGACTTTTACTTGTGATTCTTGACTGTTGTGCTTTTATTTTCATTGCCTCTCTTTAAACCAGTTTTCTCAAAATTCTGTTCCTGAAAATCATGGTGATCAGCAAATAAAAAGTTTTTGGAAATAGCTGGAACCCAGTTTTTATGTGGTATCAAAACCTATAATAGGTAAAATTTCACCATGTGGTGGGTTTTTCTAGATTGCATCACAAATAAACAAACTCTACCTTTTCTCTAGAATAAAGCTTCATCGTGCTGATACATATTTCTTTGATGTCTTCCTTAGTAGCACCAAAAACAAGATACCAGTACGGCTTGGAAGGAAGAGGAATCTGAAGAAATACAAAAATACCTAATGAAATAAAAAGAATGAAATAGATAAAGATAGATAAATCCAAAGACGTACCTGTAGTACTCTAGCAGCGAGGTAAATACAGGCACACGCAATGGTCTCAGGTTCAAATCGCACAAACACATTGGTTCTGAGGGCATCGTTCATATAATTCCTGCAACATGAAGAAACACCTATGCAACACCTGCCATGCTCTCTCTCTCTCTCTCTCTCTCATATGGCTTCTGGAGACTCTTAACTTGATGTCCTTTCCCTCACTTTTTAAATGTAGCCATGATGGCAGCAATAGTATAATCTTAACAAATTTGAACGAATAACTAACTGAAGCACAACAAAAGTGCATGTTTTTGCGAAATCGTTATTGTTCAAACCCCATATCAAAAAGTTGTGAGGAAAGGCAAGAATCACTTCATGGTGGATTATCAGGGACAACTTACTGTAACAAAATTCACATGAACACGATTCATATGAAAAAGCAACATACCGTTTTCACTGCTAAAAAAATATTTTGGATTTAGAGAGTAAAAAGTGCACAACTAATTACTAGTACTCAAGCTCTGTGGAAGGGGGAAAAAAAGCAAATCCTGGACCCCCCAGCAAAGCCAAGGCCTTCCATTCAGAGAACCTCCGCTGAGAGCTCTCACTGGATTGGCTGGCAGTCTCGAAAAGGCCAGCCAATGAGGTGGGAGGGGTTCCTGGGTCTTGTGCCTGAGAAGTTCGGGTGTTTTCTGTGACACTTACCACCATGGGCTACCCTTTAATCAAAGAGTAGAGAAAGGACAAAGTTAAACAGAGCTCTCCATAAGCCTTAACCTCAATGATGTGCAAGAAATCAACAGACACTTGACCTACAGAACACTTCTGCATTTTTATTACAAAAAACGTGTGATGCCAGAATGATGTGCACCTATCTTACCTTTAGGTATACCAAGCTACAAATGCAATTCATGCTTTATAATGCAGTGTTTCCACTAGGTCCTGTTGATACTTAAGTACCAAGCTCTTTCACACAAGTTCAAGGTCTTATCAGCAAATATTACTAGTGGAAACACGGCATGAGTCCAACCATAAACCTGAGGCAATGTCTCCTCTATAAGGGGAAAAAATTCCAAGTCATAATTTATGGGCCATTTTCATGAGATCCAAAAACAAACACACTTACCATGCCGTTTGAACCAGCATCTGATTCTTCTCACATTCAAGAACTTGTAGGTACATTACTATAATCTGAAAGAGTTGAAAAGCAGAATTTTCATACACAAATATATTCTGGATAGCAGCAGAATTTTAGAAATGAAAACTTACCTTGTGTGGATGTTTGACATGAACACAGAAGCCCAGCTCCTTAAGGACACGGCGCTCCGCTTTGATCACTTGGTTCTTGGTGTTAATGTAGTTTTGATCAAGGACAAGAGGGGTGCTCCTGGTTCAACACAAAAAACAAAAACGGCTGATGTAAATACATGTTGGACAGGATAAATTATTAGAAAAACCACATTTCTATGGTGTCTATGTCCTCTGCTTTATTTAATTTTCTCTTCACAGATGATACTAACATGTTTAGAGTTTTAAAAATAAGGCTAATTCAAAAATTAATCAAATTTTCAAAATGGTTTTAGGTAAACAAATTATCATTACATGTGCAATGACTGCAATCCAAAGTTTCAGCTAATCACAGCAAGTAATTGATGGATATGAAATTCTACAGGTGTCATCTATTAAATTTCCTGGATTTCAAGCTAAATGTTTAACACATTAATTATAAAAACCCATAATCGTCTTACTTTTTGCCCTTTCCTTGTTTCAAGTGGTGGAAAACATTGATCACATCCCTCACTCTTCTCGGCGATTCCTCTATCTTTGATGCCAAGTTGACGCAGGTCATGGCAACAATCTGATTTAAAGAGACAATCATATTAATTATTTTCATAATCTGGGGTATTTTTTCTCCTTTTTTCATTTAGTATGTCTGACTTACCTCAAAGCTGTGCTTGATGAAGGACTTCGAGTAAAAGAATCGTTGAAAAAGGACTTGTCCGGTAGCCATCGCCACCTATTCAAAATACCAAATACATCAAAAACAACCTTTATGTCACTTGACTTACAAGAAAGCAACACCTACTTGTTAGACGGCTAAAGGTAGAACGATAAATCTGTTTTAACAACATTCCAAAATACATTACACGGCTTGCATCAGCTGAAGGAAGACAAAAGGCCGCCGGTTTCAATGTGCCGGTTACGGCTAACGTTAGCTAGCCGTGCTAAGCGCATCGTCAATTACCTTAAGATCATTAAATTAAACTAACGGACTACTTCACATATACATTAACATATTTAGACAGTAACCTGTGGCAGACGCAGAAGAATCCCGGCGGACTGGATGAGTTCGCAGCCCAGAATCCGCAGGTCTGTCTCAGTCTTACGGTCGAGGCCATCCAGCATGGACGGGGTCGTAGAGAGTCTCTCCTCGGGTATTATCGAGCTATCGATGGCCAGAAACACCTCCGAATACACTTTATCGCCGATAAGTATGCCTTGGTTGTTTTGTGGAGTGTTTATATGAGGAGATAAAACACCCAAAGACATCGTGATGGAGTAAATCGGTATCACAAAACGTAAACCTTTCGTCTGCCAGGCGGAAATGGCTACGTTTCGTAATTGACGCAATACAACAACGGACGTGACGTCAATGGTTCCGTTGAAATGGTGAAATCCCGTAGAATACCGCGATATTGTGCTAGTGCGCTGTGTGGGTCCTGCTGTTCATAGACATTATAAATACAGTATTTATTATGTCTATGGTGCTGTTCTATTGTAAATTTTGTAGTTATAATATTTTTTAATATATTAAAAAAACAATATAAGTCTACGACATGTCCTCATTTAGATAGCTTAGTAAATGTTTGTGTAATACTGAAAAGGAAATGGAATAAAACAACTTTATGACACCATAGAACTAGATCGATAGATAGATAAATAGACAGACAGACAGACAGTATTGTGTTATTTTACTTTATATTATGATACTTACTCAATATGGTAATATCTTACTTAAAATATGATGAATGTTCAAGAATATAATCCATATGCTGATCAATATGCTGAATTATTCCAATACTGAATGTCTTAATACAGATTGTGAGTCTTAAAGGGCCATCCATTGGGCAGTACTGGAATTTTCCATTGAAGTGTACCAGTGAACTTAAATAACTCAATGAACTTTGGGTGATTTCCAGAATATGACAAGAACAAGTAAACAAGTTTGATGTATGTCTCATTGGATCACCTCCAACCAATAGGAGGCCGTAAAATAAAAGTTTTTAAAAAATGGCGGATCTGGCCAAATTCCACCATTGAAAAATGGACCAGGTGGGCTAGTAATAAATTGTGGCAAACCAGACAGGCATAGCCAATTAAAAACCGGAACTACCAAATATGGTTCGCTTAGACAGATATAAAAGTGGATGCCCCGACAGACAGAGATTATATGCGGCGGCCGTCATCTCGGCTTTATTGCTGTGTTCAATAAAGTCTTATTTTGGCATCTGGAACTCTGCTTCTTGAGCTTTATTGACAAATTTGAGAAGACCACGTTTTTGTTCCACAACACCAGACAGACAGACAGTCAGACAGACAGACAGACAGACAGACAGACAGACAGATAGATAGATAGATAGACAGAGATTCTATGTCCTAATTTAGATAGCTTAGTTAACGTCTGTGTAATAATAAAAGCAAATGAAATAAAACAACTTTATGCCACCATAGAACGACATGATAGATAGATAGATAGATAGATAGATAGATAGACAGACAGATAGACAGATAGATAGATAGATAGATAGATAGATAGATAGATAGAAAAAAGTACAAGGTCAGATTTCTTGCTATGCCGTGCTGTGCACCAGGTCTCCACAGGGATGTGCTGTGTTGCCAAGTACCAAAGTAACCACATCATGTTTGAGACCTACACCACAGTGAGGGGCTCATCACTGAAACTGATGAGACAGCTTACACAGGGGATGTGATATGCCTAGTCAACAAGACATAAAGATAGTTTTTTAACTAAGGAAATCGTGTGCTTCCCTCTTCATATCAACAACACTATTAGTTGCACACCCAGGAGAAAAAAAAAACTGATTTCTGGGCTTATATAATAGCAATTTTTTTTTCAACAGTGCAATAAAATACAGTACTTCTCTTTGCCATTGGCGTTTGCACATATTAATTTTCTATTTAATACACTGTTTGATTTAAAAATATGGATACAGAATAATCTGGTAGGCTACTGTTTGTTAACAGAAAACTGTGATTAACTTTTCCTCTTTAACGTCTTCATCAGCACTGTTCAGATTATACTCTTTGGCTACATTTGCTGAGAGAGTAAATGATAGCCTTGGTCTTTGCTGTACACCAAGCAGGAAGTAGGAGAGATGCCAGCTGTCACTGATACTCATTTTGACCTCATTGCATTTACCCAGTTGCCCCTCTCATCTCGCAACCGATATCCTTATGAGATGTGTCCAAAAGAATTAAAGTACACAAGACATTCATTAGTGTCACATTTGATTTTCCCCAAAACACCACTGATTTCAATAAACAAATGTTTTGTAAAAGATCCAAATCTAATTTGATCTCTTATTACTGCACTTTTCATAATAGTTAAGAGAACTTTGGGGGCGGAATCATTTTTATAGAGAAGTTGTGTAAATGCTGTTTTCTCAGGCCAAGTGAAAACATTTAGATGTCACTGCCAGCAAACAGGAAATGTATTTATTTATTTATTTTATCTATGTGTTTTCACAGTCACCCCCCCCCCCCCCCCCCCCCCCCGCCTGTGGTTGTTTTTGAGAAATGCATGTCCCAATTACTGAGAGAAAGAGTAAACAAGACCTACTGTAGACAAAATATACTGCAGTAGCAGTTCCATTATATTCTGTGAAACTTGCTTAAAATAGCCTGTTTCTTATGCATATGCATTAAAATGTCATTTAATCCCTTTGAACAAATATGGCACTGCAAATAAAAAAGAAAAAAAAAAGAAAAAAGAAAAAAGAAAGTTGCCAGCATTATGTGATATGTTATGTGAGTTATATCACCACAATTATATGCATTATTTTCAAATGTTTCACTGTTGGGAGATTTCCTCATGAGGTCTGCACCAGTAAAGTTTCTGTGCATGCCAGCATGTCAGTAAGGCATGCAAATAACACCTTGCACACAAGCTGCTTTTTCAGTTGTATACTCAAGAGAGAGAGCCCCATCCCCTTTGCTTCAGAATGCAGTTTGTTACACAATATGTTTGTGACTATGTTGTGGCTTTCACTTCAAAATACTGAAAATTAGCTCAGTTGGACAGCCATTTAAATTACATTGCTTGTCAGTCATGCAAGTGCAAAGTGTCACATTCTCTCATACATACAATGTATTACTGGCAGCTGAGTAGCACTGAATAAACCGAATGTCCCAGAGGAGGAACATCTTGCAGCTTCTTTTTGCATAAATCACTCACTGAGACATTTTAATCAGGTAATTATTCATCCTTTCTGTCAGTGACTGGGGGATTCATAATGTACTCCAGATCTGCTGGCTCCTTGAATGGCACTACTGGGATCTGGTTAGAGAGCTGTAATGTTTCACCTCACAGGTTCAGAAAAGCACACACTGCATCTTTTCTAGGGGTGAAAATTTGATGTTTAAAAGCAAAAATGATGCACTGAATTTTCAACAAGTGCTTTATTTCAAAGTGCAGGAGCTTCATAGACCCGGGAGGTACCATCATTATGAACAAGACATTCTTGAGTGAATCGAATATCTAAAACCCTAAAGTCCACAGGAAGGAAATGTCATCAGCAGTACCGCACAGTTAAAACTGAACAATACAGCGTTTTATGAGGCAGGTTTGAAGTAGCCCCCCGAGATTGGAAAAAAAAAGTTTTTGCGGTTAGCGAGCTCGGCATGGACAGCCGGGTGACGCAAATCAGCATGTTTCTGTGTCTGACTTCATGGTGAACATGTTCCTTTCACCTGAGGAATTTTTTGTTTCTAGATGTCTCCGTCCACTATTACCCCAAGCAAATTTGATTGGCTGCTTGTATCCCAGTGAGACTAACTGTGTTCCTTTTAGAAAGCGAAGTCAGCTATATTTTCTTAACATGCTAATGATTTCCCAAAGCCTGTGACTGTGACATACAGCAGAGACCTGGCAACCGATGGTGAACATACAAACTGCTGTTGTATGAAACATTCTCAACCTCTCACCTCTCTGCTGTTCAGACTGTGCCGGCCCTGAGGTCATTTTCCATTGCTGAATGTGTGTCAGTGGAGGGAAGAAAAGGTGAGTTTTTTTTATTCAAGTGTAAATATATTATATCCCCTCTGGTATATGGTATACACTACAGGTGCCTTGTTGTACGGGTATTGACCTGGCCTGCAAACCAGCTGCATTGCTTTGTTGAGAAACAGCGTCACAGGACACCTGCAGAAAGTTCAGTTCCTGTACACCTCACAATCCGAAACCCATTTATAGAAACAGGCCAGATCTGGTGTTGCCTGGTTCACGCTGGGTCTAATTCCCACCTCACCCCCCCAGAAGGCCCAGAAGTGTAAATATTTCCATCTCCACATGTTCTCAATTTTGTTCTGACTGAGAGTGCTCTTTTTTGTGAACTGAATGCTGAACTATAAGTGCAGAACAAAATCACGTGATCCCTTTTTTCTGTTTCTATGTGACACACAGTATGCGGCATGTCTGTAAATCCCCCACAAACAAATAGTAAAAAGGAGAATGGAATGAAACTCTTTGCCAGTAATTACAAATCACTGGAGGAGAGATTTCATAAATATTCAGATTAATGAATGCTTCTCAGAATTTCTGTCTTTTGGCTGTTTTCTGACTGACTTGGTGTAGATAGATCTGCCCATTTTAATGAGCAGATATTTAGTAAAATCATATACATATGTGCATAGTTTACTTAAAATTTTGAATTATTAGTGCAGAAATACAATTCAATACCATTTTTATTTGCTACTTTTTGGGAATTGTGGGCCAAGTACAACAGCTAATGACATTATATATATATAAATGAAAAGCACAGCTGTCAAATGTTTTTATCTATTTCTCAATAGAGCTAAAATTATTTAAAATAATTAGTATAATTAGACAATGTTCAAATAATATATAATTCTAAAATAGAAAACAAATAAAGCTGTCTTTTACTGAGTTGTTTTTAATGCCTTCTGATTTTTAACCTCAAGTTTAAAGGAATAGTTCACTCAAAAATTAAAAATTCTTGAAAATTTACTCACCCTTAGATGAGTTTGTTTTTGCATCAGAACAGATTTAGAGAAATTAAGTATTAGATCAGTTGCTCACCGATGGATCTTCTGTAGTGAATGGGTGCCATCTGAATAAGAGTCCAAAAAATGGATAAAAACATCACAATAATCCACACGACTAAAGTCCATCAGTTAAAGTCTTGTGAAAAGCTGTGTGTTATAAAACATTCATCATTAAGGCATTTTTAACTTTTACAAATGTAAATGTAAATATAACTTGAAAACATTGCTTTCAGTTAAAATATGAATCCTCTATTAATAATAGGCCTATTGCTTTCTCCACTGAAAAAGCTGGAGTCTCGTCTGAATCAGGGGAGAAATATGCACATATCAAGCAACGTTTACAAGCAAAAACAATCCAAAAGAATTCTAAACAAATATGTCAGACAATTATAGTGTCAACAATTGTGTGTGGCAAAGGTGTGAGGGAAAAAACATGAAATGTGAGTCAGAGTCAGTGTTCTCTATAATCAAACAATGAAGATTATATAATGCAGAATATTATAATACTCTAAGAAAAAATGTTAATAATGCCAAAATAATTAACTGCCAGTCTCTGAGATAATAAATAAATAAATAAATAAATAAATAAACCGTTTTATGGCATCATTTATTTAAGATAACTATATATTTCTCTGAGATATGTTCAAAGCCACTATAACAGAACTACAGAAATTACACAGATAATCTCAAAAGACTTTCAGGATTATAAAATGCATAAAAGCAGTATATTTTGAAATTTGGGTGCCAAAGAAACTATATTACTGTAACAAAGTACTTACGTTACTTATTTTACAGTCTAAGAACAGACTGTAAAAGGTGATACTGATTAAACACATGTGCACAGCACAAAAGCAGACACACACTAAATCAGTCTACAGTCAAACAATGCTATTTTTGCCCCTCTCATAACGGCTAGTATATTGGAAACTGAAGACACGCCTCAGACAAGGAGTATTTAACAGATGTTTGTCCTCACCTCAATAAATTATTTGGCTGCTCTTCTAAAAATTTCTCTCCGCTCATAAGCAGTGGGTGGAGCATTAATTTAAATCCGCTCTGGTCTGATTTATGCCGACAAAAATATTTCTGCTGGAAAAAGACCTTTCACAAAAAATAAGTTTCAGGTGTTCAAGACACAATATTGCTTGAAGGGTGACTTTTTCAGTTTTCAGTCTGTTCTTTCAAAACGTAGTGAGGTCACAAATGTTTCCTTCAATAGTATGAAAGCTGGAAACCAGACGATATTACTTCATTGTTTTGTATTGTATTTATTAACTTGTTTGTGTTGTTAAGAGTTTGGCCTAAGGGTCTAAATAGCCATGACATACTCAATCACTCATTGTTTATCTTGAGCCTCTATAAAGATCTGTTGGTAATTTATTAATATAGTTCTTGACACAATTAATTCAATATTGTGTTGTGTAACTCAATTCCCAAGTTCTCTTTGCCCTCTCTACAATATGGTGAATGAGTTAAACTTTAATCAGAGTTGATGCTCCAATGCACCCACAGTTAATATTTATGTGACCTGTTAATATTCAGAGAGCTGAAACCTCAGATTATTAAATGGATTGACCCAAAATAAACATTCTGTCATGATTTACCTACCTCGTGTCATACCAAACCTATATGACTTTCTTTCTTCTGTGGAACACAAAAATGTCTCATGTTTTACGATGATATGTTGGACCCCACTGGCATTCAGTGTATGAAGTGTTGAAACATTCTTCAAAATATCCTATTTTGTGTTCATACAGGTTTGGGATGACATGACAGTGAGTAATCAATTACAATTTTCATTTTTGGGTGATCTATCCATTTAAGAACCAGATAAAAGAGGAACTGGAATATTCATGTGCTAAACAGCGATAAGAAAGATATAATTGGAGAGGTTAACTCCTGGACAACATGCAAAGAAAAGCACCCTCTGGAGACATTATAGCTACTCCCATAAGATCAAACATTTTTTTGCCCAAATCTCACTCTCTATGCATCCACCTTGACCTGAGACAGAATTCTCCTTTGGGGAGACCCAACCCCTTTCTTACTTTTCCACACCCCCGTGACAATTTCTTGCCCAACCAGCGGTAGAGGCTGTGACATTTGAGTACATCACATATGTTGCCCACCTCCAACAAAGTATTACTCACACTGTGAGGGACGGCGGCTGTGTAACAACACAGGAACAACCACAAGGCATCTTAGTGGTTGTGGAACATCTGATTTACTTCAAAATAATCTGATTACATGCAGGGGCAGACTAACATACACACCAGCATTAACATCAGAATGTATGCGCCCGGGGCTGTGCTGGCCCTCTGCCTGCCCTGCTTTTTGAGTGGGAATGTGTTTGGTTATGAATATGGAGAGGATTACTCTGATTCCTACTATAATGAAATCTCCAATGGTGAACGCCTGCAAAGTAAGTATTTTTCAGTTCCAGATGTCTCTTCATTTTTGTTTATACATGTAGCTGTACTGACATTTTGCTTTTAATTTGACTTTTTAAAATAATCACGACTGCATGACAAATTATTTTAAAAACAGAACTATTGAATAAATGGGTAGTTGAATTTTTTTGTAAAAATTTCAGGTTAAAAGTCATAAAAGGAAACATATATTAGGTGCTATAACTGCATATGGCAACTTTCTAAAAAAATATTTGATGTCAACAACCCAAATATATTTAAATATCTGTATTTTTAATGCACAGAGCTATGAAAGCATAATGTCATGAGTCATGACCCATGGCTTTCAAAAATACAAAAGTTTTGGCAGGTTTCATGACATTTGACATTCACATACCTTTCCATTGACACTCTCCTGCAAAGCCAAGCCTGGAGCTTGAACATATTAACCAGAGGATGCTTATGAGCATCATAAAGGTTATTCATTTTCAGAAAACTTGTCACTGAGAGTTTAGCAAGCGGCAGTTAGTAATCCTTGTGGCCACTACAAAACCTTTAGCGGCAGCCCTGGGAAGAACAAAGGATGACAACAAACCACAATAATGTTATTCATTACAAGTACATTTTGTTTTGTAGTATTATATGATGGTATTACCTTTTAAAAATTGGTTATGTTGCACCAACAAAGAGCAGTAAAAACCATACTCTTTGTTCACAGCAGGAGCTACACAAATTCCCTGTCCACCTCAAGACCTCTCACGCTGGACAAACTTTTCATCATGCTGGAGGACTCTCAAATGAAGCAAGACATGCTTTTGCAGCAGAATGAAGACATGGTTAAGGCGGAGATGGATTCCGTACGGAAGGAGCTCCATAAGCTTAACAACAACAAAGTGTGCGTCCAGGCCTCAGAAAACACCTGTAAATGTATAAGTGAACAGATGAACCACAATCTGAACCAAGCCATGGAGCAGCTCAGAGAGGCTGCAGATACGTATCAAGCCCAAAACAATGAGACGCTGCAGCAGCTCATTCAGTTCAGCAGGAACCAGGCCACCCGTCTCACCAAACTGGAGAGCAGCTCACTGCTGGGAGCAGGTCTGGGGCAAGTGGCCATGAAGTCTTTCTCCACTTATCCAAAGGAACAAGAAGCAAGCAATGCAGATGGCGGGAAGCTGGAGAGAGCACTAATGGCCACTGTTGCGGATCTCCAAAGGGTACATGCCCAGCTGGCCCTTTTCCAACGAGCAACAGCACACCAATTTCTGCCTTCAGGTACATGTTTCAAGGAAGAATAAATCTATGATTTCACTGTTTTTTAATTTAATTTAATTTAATTTAATTTAATTTAATTTAATTTAATTTAATTTAATTTAATTTAACTTAATTTAATTTAATTTATTAATTTGCAAAGGGCAGTTTGGTTTAGGGCATAAGGAACTGACAGGGCAGACAAACACTCTCTATTTATCTTATCCTCAACAAGGCTGAATTTAATTAATCAAAAAGACAGTAAAAACAGTAATATTGAGAAATAAATTATAATATATTTTAAGTTAATAAATAGAAGAGACAGTGAAGTCATTTATAATCTTGCAAAATATTTCTATTTCAAATAAATGCTGTTCTTTTGAACATTTTATTCATCAAAGAATCTTGAAAAAAGGCTTACACAAAAATATTAAGTAGCAAAAACTGTTTTCAACATTGGTAAAATAGTAACCTTTACTAAATAACTGCTGAAGTCTGAAATAATGGCTGCTGAAAATTCATCTTTGCCATCAAATGAATAAATTATATTTTAAAATATACCAAAATAGAAAACAATCATTTTTAAATGTAATAATATTTCACAATATTACTGTTTTTACTGTATTTTTGATCAAATAAATGCAGCCTTGGTGAGCATAGGAGACTTCTTTAAAAAACAATGATTCCAAACTTCGAACTTTGAATAAAAAATAGCCTAAATAGCCTTGAGAAGTGATAAATAAATACTTTGCAAACACTGCACTTTGTCAGTATTTGCAAAATGATTTAGCACAATAATGAATCTTTAATTTCTTGCCCACTCTTTTTTTTAAGGCTGTGAAATGGCTTTATTATTCCCAATGCGCTCCAAGCACATCTTCGCAGAGGTAACACCCTCCATGTCGATGTCTCTACAATCATTCACCATCTGTCTGTGGGCCAAAGTGACTCAGTCTCTGAATAAAACAGTGCTTTTCTCTTACGGAACCAAGAAAAACCCTCAAGAGCTCCAGGTTCTTTTGGCAAGACACTCGTTGCTCCTCACGGTGGGCGGTGAGACCCATCTAGTGGAAGCTCACAGTGCAGTAACAGATGGGCAGTGGGGACACTTCTGTGCAGCTTGGAGTTCAGAGCAGGGGCTAGCTGCTTTGTGGGTGAATGGAGAGAACGTTGCCAGAGTGCCTGGAGTAGCTGAAGGGCACGTATTGCCCAGTAATGGGTTCATTCTGCTTGGGCAAGAGCGCAGCCGGTCGGGTATCTACAGAGATCTGGACTTGTCGGTTGCGTTCACTGGAAAAATGACAGGGGTGAACATGTGGGACCACGTGCTGGACGCAGGGAGGATTAAAGAGTACGCCAATCAAGACGGATCTTGTGATAGCCGTGGGAATGTGATTGGATGGGGTGTTTCAGAGATCATTCCACATGGTGGCGCTCAATATATCAACTGAGACTGCACCAATACATCGCAGTACAATCTTGTACATTAAGTAATATTACATTGTATATCATCAATGATTTTGTATTTACCTTCTTTTTCATTCCAAATAAAAAGCACTGCTTAAAGGAGTAGTTCTCCCAAAACAGAAAATTTGCTGTGTGTTTACTCACCCTCAGGCCATCCAAGATGTAGGGGACTGTCTTTCTTCAGTAGAACAGTAAAGAAGATTTTTAGTTGAACCCATAATCCCTGGTGGTTCATAAAATCCAAGTTAAGAGTACCGTACTTTGAGAGAAAAAAAGAAGATACAAAAACACAAAATAAATGGCTCCTGATGATATTGAGATCTTATGAAGTGAAACGACTGGTCTGTGTGAAACTGAATTGAATGTTCAGAAACTGAACATTATTTACAGCATTATTACTTATCCATTCAGGTTCAGGGCAATCGTTTGACTTTATAAGACTTCAATATATCATCAGAAGACAGTTTGAAGAATTCATTTAGTTTTTCTGTAACCACTTTGTTTTACTCTTAAAGAGACAGTACACATTGACCTATATTTTATGAATCACCAAGGACCATGGTAGAGATATGCGCGGGACTATTTTTTTAGTCCCGTTCCCGCCCGCTCCAGTGAGGTTATATCCCGCACCAGGGGCGGTTTCTCCAGGGCGATCGGGCGACGCACCGCCAAAGCACGAAAGGGAGGGATTTTTTTTTCTTTCACATTCAATCACAGTGTTACACTAGCTTTCACTCTTCTGTTTGTTCTGCCTCTGGAAATATAGTCCAATCAGCGTCGAGTCACATTCTTTGTAGTACCGCCCCTTTTTGGGCGATTTCTCTCAGACTGAGAATCGCCCCGATTGTTCCCATAGACTTCCATACAAAGAATTTTTTTTTTTTTTTCTAACTGCAGGCACTGCAATGCAATCTCTATGGGTTCCAGGAGGGCTAGCACTAACGTGCTTTCGTCATCATGCGTAACCTTAACTTGTGCAGCGATTGGTCGGAACAAACATACGGCTAATAAGAGGAAATATGAAGTCAGGACTAGTCTGTATGGGCTGAATAAAGCAAACCAGTATCTTACCAGTGAAGTTTTGATGGATGATGATTGTAATGGAGCTAAAGACGATTACAGTCAGTGACATACATGAATCGTAACTTACATTATTAGACGCTTGCGAGTCTGTTATTATTAGTGTGCAAATAAACAAACCGTGTATGTGCGCTCTCTGATAGCTTTATGAGCACATTTCAGTATGATCGCATGTCTGGCAAGTGTTTTATAAAGGACACTTAACATATCTTTTTTTTGTAGAAGTTTGCTATGTATAGTGGTGTATTGGCATCAACATTCACTCTGACAGAGAAACTGTTCACTGGTCAGTCATGTTGAGCTGCCTTCAGATCACCACACTCAACTAATTAATAATGTTTTTATTTACTTTTTTTAATTTGTGTTTTGCTCTGTTTAATAATTCTGAATACAGATCCGTGTATATTTATATAACTTTAAGGCGACTGGGATAGTGGTCTGTTGGCGTCTCCGTGTGGTCCTGCTTGGTACTGCAGCTTGACTTGTAGGCCTAGTTATTTATATATGTATAGAAAATGGTCAAACAAATGTAACATTTATTTATTTTTTTCTCACAGATTTTGCTGTTGCACTATATACATCAATTTTGAATTATAATTAAAATTAAAAACAAAATGTTTTAATTTTTCTTGAAAAAAGCTTGCAGAAAATATAGTTTTGTGAGAATCATCCTCAATCTTGAATTTGGTAAAAATATTCTTTATTTAAAATGTTTCATGTCTTAATCCTTTTCTTTTTGTTATACTGGGATAAATCATATCTGGATGCTAAAATTTTTGGATGTGGCGCCCCACCTAGAAAATTTGCCACCAGCCGCACCCACCCGCTCCCGCTAAATATTCACTCTTTGTTCACCCGCTGTCCGCTTAGAATAAATTTCTTCCCGATCCGACCGTTCCCGCTAAATTTAGATTCCATTTCCAGAATCTCACATAGAAAGAGAGATAGGCTAACAAATAAAAGTGTAGTCTGCACAAAATTGTATTTGTTATTTTATTCGTCTTGTCAAGTGTCTTGAATTAATTGACAGCAAAATGTTAAACGAACTTTGTGTCTTAAGACATTTTGCTGCCAACACAGGGGGAAAAAATTGTCACAGAGAAAATAAAAATGTTGTACAAAAAATTGTATTTCTTATTTTTATTCGTATTGTCAGTATACAATTCGTTTAACATTTACAACACAATAGGAAAACGTGTCGCATAGAAAAAAAATTGTAGGTTGTACAAAAATAGCCTATTAGCTATTTTTATTCTTCTTGTCAAAACACTAAATTCGTTTAAAATTTTGCTGTTAACACAGCAGGAAAAGTGTCGCAGAGAAAAATAAATAAATATATATAAAAAAATAATAATAAATTAGATAATTTAAAATTATAGGCTAAGCAAAATATAAACAAAACCGAGTTGAACGTCCTTCAAGGACAGCGCATCCACACTTTGCTCCATCCTTATTCTGCTCTGTCACTCATCGACAACCTGCCTGTTCTGTCTGACAGCCGTAGCTGTATTTTCCACCGGTAGGCTACAATCTGCTCTGAGCATCGCCAGGCACATGCTGCGCACAGACCTCGCAAATAAAATGCGTGACGCAGAAAGCACCGGTTCATGCATGCAGCGCGTGCATATAACAGCCCTGAGTGCAGGCTGTACTTATGGTTAATAAGGCAGATGCTGCTCTGAAAGGACGTTGGGAACGGGATATTGTTAGACCGCCCGCTCCCGTTCAAATTACACCGGAGTTACCGACTGCTACCGCCTTTTATTCGGAAATTTAATCCCGCATCGCAAAAAATCTGGGGTCCCACGGTTCCCGCGGGAGAGCAGCGGGAATGCAGACCTCTAGACCACGGTTTCAGCTAAAAACCTTCTGTACTGTTCTTTTGAAGAAAGTCAAAAACATCTTGAATGGCCTGACAGTGTTTAACGTTTGGGTCAACTATTCCTTTAAAGGGATAATCTACACAAAAATGAAATTTCTGTCATATATTATGTCATATGTGATTTTGTATGATACAACGAAATCAATGGGGTACAATGGAATTTTATTGTATAGTTAAAAATAGCTGACATTCTCCAAAATATATTCTTTTATGTTCCACACAAGAAATGAAATCAAGCATGTTTGGAATGAAATAAAGATGAGTAAATGATGACACAAATTTCATTTTTGGATGATTATCTCTTTAACCTTAAAACACTGTACACAAAGCCAATTAAAATTGTTTAATATTGTGTATTCTTTTTTAACTTTAGCTTTTAGTAGAGAATTTCATTACCATGTAAATAAATTAAATGAGTAAAAACTAATAAATTTAAGCGGTGTGGCTCAGTGAGGATAATTAATGGACTACAAATAGAAGAAATGTTTCTCTGTTGTTCCAAATTTTAATTTTAATGACTTAAGGTGGGGCAAGTCTGGATGTATTTAGGCTACATCACCATGCTGGACATGACTGTTTACATTGGTCACCAATGATTCAAAACAGATTTTCCCTCTTCTATAGTTTGGTAATTTACAATGTTTGTCTGGCGTATTGCTGCATAGGTGTTGCTCTAGTATGACTATTGCCAGTTGGTCCAGTCTGACCACAAATAATATAAAATGAACTCAAACAAGGCGTGTGCTTTAACCATAGTGACAGTAACTCTGAAATGACACCCACATGTGTGCATGTAATGATTGTTACAATGAGCAGTATTTTCCAATGGTTTGTGAGACATATAGTCAGATTAGCCCTCCCATGTTAAATGACCTAACTTTGTCCCGTTAACCTAAAAATAGGCTACATTTAACCATATTATTTATTATGAAGGCCTAACACATCAGTATCAATGACTGTAAAAATTTATGTACATCACTTGCTATTTCTGCATTACATTAATAATTGTATGATAAAATTATTGCTATAGTTTTGTAACATGACAGTTTTGATTTTTCTGAGTATGACATATCGTAAACAACATTGTTCAAGTAATTACATTTACAGAGCTCAGAATTATTTGGAAATCCATCAGCTCAAAAACAAAGAGGTTACAATATATGTGAATTTGTAGCAAAACACACTTTAGGAAGAAAATCATGATTGGCAGTCTATGTAATTGAAAAGCCATTAATGTAGTTTTGGGGTGTCTTTTCTACACTTTTATGTCCCAGAGTTGATTTTATGAAAACTTATTTTATTTTTAATTAATTAAATTTGTTATATGAAGGACACATTAAAACTGTCTTGGAAACTTTTATGATCAACGTATTTCTTTGCAATTTTTTTAATAAGAAAGTCTATCAAAACACAGGTCAAATACTTAAGTAACAGCAGGTTTATTTTGATGAAAGAAGTGTTGAAAGTGTTGTGATAAAACTTTGAAAAGACATATGACAAAACATGCTAGAATATTGCAACCTACCTGTGTTGACTAGCATTACCTTATTGTCAATGGTCTCCTTCCAGCCATCAACCCATGTATTCCAGTCCACATGCTCATCCCAGATAACAGCAGCAGCCTGAGCAGAGGTTTTGTCAGGTCTGGAACCTTTGCTGAAAAGTTTCAACCATTTTTGCATTAGTTGGTAGCCTACCCAAAGTTCTTGTCTTTTTAGCAGTACACCTGGCATGATGGCGGATCAGCTTTCTAAAGCTCTTCTGCTCCTGAATTCTTCTCTCAGGAGCTGGCTTCTCCTCCTGACCCCAGTCTATTACTTCATTCCACTTGTTCCAGGACATCAAGCAGTTATCGTCGACCCATGAGACAGAAGACTGTAAAAAAACGATCTATAACTAGCATCAAAATTTCACAGCTGCACAACTCAGACATATACCCCAAAGAAATATGAATGATCTGACCAGAGCAATGTTTGTGCTCAATTTAAAGTCCTTTGTAGAATGAAGACCACCACTGTGACATCATCATCACTGCAAGAAAAGTTCCATTTACTAGAGCCATTCTAGTCATGTTGGAAACTTCCTCTGCATAAAATTGAAAGTATTTACTCTACAAACATCTGGTTTATGGTTTGTGATTTACAATCATGTTCATGAAAGTTAAATGACAAAACTAGAAGGTCTCAGCAGATTGCCTTCTGTCATTTTATACTATCCATGCAAGTTTTTCATCTGAATTTCACATGCTTTAATTTGCAATAGCCAGAAATTAGAATAAAACACAAATACAATTATTATTGTTTGTAATTTCATGTTGTAATTTTGTCAAATTCTGCAAGAAGTGTGGAAATATTATTCAGTTGTATACCTACATAAAATACTGTTATGAATTAATTAGCCGTAGCAATACAATAGTTTTATTTTATAAATTAGCCTAACGTTACGCATTTACATTTCACTTCAGCAATATTTAAAACTTCACCATATTTCTTCACCACAAAACGCTAATAAACACAATACATTAGGCCTATCTGAAATGTGGTGGAATTTTTGTGGTAGAAGTTGTAGTCTAATGACTTTCAGAAAACATATAATATAAATATGTGTGGCCCTAGGTGACAAAACGCTCTTTTATAAGAATATGTCATCTTTTGGATGGATTTCTGATGTACATTAATCTCTTATGAAGTACAGTAACTGAAGTAAATGTAACTGGCCTCTGGATGGCACTGTACTCAAAAGGGAGGAGTTGGTTAGAACAAACTCACTAAAATGATAGTCCTTTGTGAATGACACGTATGAAAGTTTTGAAAAACCCAATTCATAGCCATTAGTCGGACTTACTTTTTCCGTATGGGATAAGCAGCCTATAATTAGGGCTAACTTGAGAAGTCTAAGAGAAATCAACTGATGCGTCCATTAAAGGGACAGCATCGCGAGGAGAGGAGAAAAAAAAAATAAACAGACGGATCATTGTGGCTTTCCTAAACATTTACGTTACTGAAGAAGAATCGGATGGCACATAGTCTTTACTGTCTACTCAAGAAGAGGAGGAAAGGATGGGGAAAGGAATTTGTTCGAGACGACAGAGAAGAATATTTCAGTCTTTCCTACTTCTCATCTTCGTCTGCGGGACGTTGTGCGCCTTCATGATCTCATATGAGATGCATAAAGAGCTGAAAAAGACTGAGGCGACGGCTTTGAAGTACCAACAGCATCAAGAGTCACTTTCTGCGCAGCTGCAAGGTAGACAATTAATGAAAAGATCCTACAGCGAAGGCACTTTGTATTAGATGTTTGATTAGGGCTTATCTGATTGTTTTGAGATATCTGATGCATGCCTCCGGAGATTTCTATTGAAAATGTTTTGGCCTGTTTTGTTAATTCCTCTTATCCAAGTCTAATAGTTGGTGCATAATAATTGACACGCATCAGAACATCATCAAGATTTTCTTGTGAACAACATTCCTTGAGAATACTTATTTGCTTTCACTTGATGGCAATGCTTTCTGCCTCTAAGCTTTTGAATGGGGTCCTTTGACACACATTGGGTAACACCACACTGAGGATTTTCACCTTTCTGTGCCAGATTATAGTGTTCATTATATCAGGGTGAATCTCATAAAATCTGTCAAGTCCAAATCACTTTTCTGACCAAAAAGAAAACATATCTTTCATAAAAGAAATTGAATATATACAACTGGATTTTTTACATTGTGAAACCATTTTCAGGCAATTAAGTTAATTTTACCCCTATATTCTAATCACTGTAAAGTGTCTGGTATTCTCTTTCTAGTTTTTTTTATTTATTTATTTTTTTCAGTAATGATTCTCATTACTCTATTACAGTCATTTATTGTATTGCAGTAAAAAAACAAAAAAAAAAACAAAAAAAACAAAAAAAAAAAACCAAACAAAAAAAAACCTGATTTACAGAGATTTTTCAAATTAGAAATTAGAAAGCTTTAATTCATTGAAGGCAGTACAATAAATGCTACTATGATAAATAAAATAATTTATATATTAATATTTTTTATAGATTTAATATTTATGTTATTCCAATGGGAATGAGATTTGCATTACAGTAATGATAAAATTAATAATGTAATGATAAATTGGGGATAAAATTAACTTAAATATCCTGAAAATAATATCATTAAAAAAGGAAAGGAAAATTATAATATATGTATAGTTAACATGTATATATCCATATATGTATCTTTGATGATTTTATTATATGCTAGTATATTTAGCAAAATTAAATTATTGTTATATCAAATTATATATCACATAATTCAGATTTCTGAGAGGTTTCATATGTTTTTGTCATATGACAGTATATTTCATATATGGAAATTTAATATATTTCCATACTAAAAAAACACAATAAAAATAATGTTTTTCTTTCTCTTTTCAGTGGTATATGAGCATCATTCTAAACTAGAGAAATCCCTCCAGAAAGAAAGACTTGAGCATAAGAAGGCTGAAGAGGGTAATGTCCTGTTCATTTGCACAATAATTGATTTCCTGATATATACAACCCACTTAATCTGGATGCGATTTGATAATGATGATAGATAATGTATGATAATGAGTCCAGGTTGTGCTGAATGCAGTCTGCTTCACGTTTGCTTTTAAAAGCCTCTATTGATTGTCAATACATCATAGATTTGCTAGTGTTTAAGCGGGAATCACAGAAGGCCCTCAACAAAGAAAAGGTAATTTAAAACGTATGGTGTTTTGATTACTAATGATGTGTAAACATGATAGAGCTGCTGTCAGCTGTTGTGGATGCATAATAACTTACAGTTTTGTTTGACCTGACAGCAAGAATCAACCTATCGACTGAATGCTCTGCAGACAGAGCATCAAATACTGAAGGTGAGATGGAATAATAGAAGTTTTTCAAAAGTCCAAAAACAAGTTATGGTATTTTAATTGAGGTTGATGTTAAATATAATAATTCGGACACCTTTTGCATATGACTAAATCAGTCCCAGCATGATGACTTGAAGATGCAATACTATGAACTTCAAGAGAAGCACCAGAATCAAGGGCAGCAACATGAACGTGTTCTGGATGAGCACAGGTTGGAAATAGACAACCTGCAGAGGGAGAAGGAGGTTGAAATGTCCAGACTGAAAGGTGAATCTGTGTGCTACTCTTGTATATATTCAGAGTAATCAGATTTAAGGCTCAGACCAAATCCATTTCCAGCCATATAAAATGCACCTGACCACATACATTTGCTAGAGTCTTTCATCACCAGATTTCCTCCTTGTAGAGAATGTGTACAACCTTCGAGAGGAGAACAGACAGCTGCGGAAAGCTCATCAGAACATCTACACACAGTTACTTGATGTGCAGGTCAGAGAAACTACAAAGGATTCTGTGATGCATTATGTGATTAGAGTTTCAAGGAAGTTTGAATTTGCATGTAGTAGTTCAGTTAAGGACAGAGAATATCGCCGTTCAGTTTGTATTCCTAAAACCTTGACTTTTACTATTCTAGATGTTACTGAAATGACAGTTATTCATTTCTTCCTCACCATTTCAGGAACAGCACAAGAACCTGCAAGCTTCAAAAGATCATCTCTCACTCACATTACAAGACCATAAAAATGCACTTCTTGTCGCCCAGGTAACACACAGTCATGTCCACTGCTTTAAGTTTGTGTGTATCATGCTTGAAGTCAATCACATTCTGCCACTGCAACACCTTTAACAAATGCAAAAACAAATTGGCAAAAAAAAGAAAAAAAAAAATGATTTCTGGGTATCCCAATACTAATTATCAACATTTAATATACAGTGTTTGCTATTAATGTAAGAAAACATTAATTTTAAGTTTGTATGGTCAAGCTAAACTAAAACAATGCACACTACTGTTCAAAAGTTTGGGGTTTGTAAGATTTGTAATGTTTTTGAAAGAAGTCTCTTATGCTTACAAAGACTGCATTTGTTAGATTAATACAGTAAAAAAGAACAATATTGTTAAATATTATTACAATTTATTCAGTTGTAATATATTTCATAATGTAATCTATTCCAAAGCTGGCAGAGCTGATTTTTCAGCAGCCATTACTCCAGTCTTCAGTGTCACATGATCCTTCAGAAATCATTTATTTATTCATTTTGGTAACAATGTAAAGCCTTTACTGTTGCTTTGGATCAGTTTAATGCATCCTAATGCACCCATATTCGTTCTTTCTCTCAAAAAAAAATTATTGACCCTAAACTTTTTAACCTACTAATCATGTTCTCATCTCATTTCATGCCATCTCACCCTACAAAGACAGCTGAAATGTGCAAAGAGATGTGAAATTGAGTTAAGTTTGTTAGAAACTCCTGCCTAGCCATGTTTACATCTTTAGCATGTCTAAAGTCTCTTATTATGGTTGATCTTTTTCTATGCCTTAGGCCACCTCAAGCTGTAAATACTACAGATGTGTCACCCTAGCATTTGACCCTGTGTGAGTGATGCATGTTTGCCTGCCATTAACATTTTAATACTGACATTATATCTGACCGGATATAATGTGCCACTGTGACACATTCTAACATGTAAACTACTTATTCTTCCTCACCGAACTTACATTGTAGAAATTATCCCTTCAGTAGCGTCATGCTGTATAAAACATTCTTCTCTAATAAAACTGGGGAATCTATTTTATAACAATTATTTACGAAGGTTAGAATATATAACATTATAAATTCAGTACATTTGCTCCTTGGCTGTTTATTTAATTTATGTTTTACTGTCTGTGTGCTGAGTTAGCATCTTTCTCTCATAGAGTCAGCTCTCATACTATTTCACTTTCATTACCCAATCTATTCATCACAAAGTATCACTTGAGAAATTTTTAATTCCATCCTAATTCAGTGTTTGAATAAAGCTTCAGGTGGAAGAGCTGAGGCGATTAAAGGAGAATCGCAATAAAGCATCCAGTGCAGGCCGAGAGGCAAAAATTGATAAATTTGCAACTGAACGCACCCGCAGCTATATACTGGAGACAGTAGAGCGCCTAAATGAGGAGCTGCATTATAAGCCCATTCAGGTACAGAAGGAAATGTAACATACAACGTTAAAGACTAACTCATTTACTATTTGGCTTTTTGCTTTTATTAGTAAGGAAGCCTATGGATTAGCCTACTGTAGACATGAATGTGTGCTGTTCACACTCTCGCATCACAAATGGATTAAGTCTTAATCCTTTTTGAAATTATTCTCACTTCCTATTGCAGTTCAAGTATATATTCAAAGGCCATTTGGGCTAGTTTGTCAACTTCAGGATGAGATGACTCACGTAACTTAATAATGTAAATGTGTGACTGTGGCTAATGCAAGTGTCTTATCATCAGGCCACACCACACTTTGGTCATACAGATGTTTCTCCTTTACAGGTGGAAGGATATGAGGAAAATGGAAAAGGGTTATTCCCTCAAGGTGTGTTGGAGATTGAAAATAACAATGCGACCAAAGTGGCAATGAAGCAGCCTCGGCAAATTGATATTTTTGCTGAGGGAAACGGCAAGAAAGAGGAGAGAAGCACATCAAAGGATAGAGGAGGAGAGGATAAGGGGAAAAAGGCAGTGCTGGAACATTCCTTATCAAACCCAGAAGAGCTGGGCATTAACCCTCGCGACACGCTAAGCCAAAGCCCGGAGAAACAGACACAGACAGAGCCACTTCACAGAACCAAAGTACACTTTGAGGCTTTGGATACAGTTATTGCTGGTAAGGAAGGATATTTTTGTGGCAGGTATTGGTTTTTTCTGATTCTGCTGTATTTTATGAAGCTAAGGGGTTCTAGTACAAAAATCCAAAGTGCTACCAAGCTGAGATTAAAAAAATATATATATTAAATTGCTGAAAAAATATTCAAAATTAATATTTTTAAAATTAAATTGCTGGGAAAAAAAGTACTCAGAAATTGCTGTTAAATTTAACAAATTACAAAAAAAAGGCAACACATTAATTAAACATGAAATTTCAAAGAAGATAAACTAAAATAGTATTTTCTTGTAAAACAATAATTTTCTTTGAAAAATCATTTTTACATTGTAGTTTTAATTTCTGTTAAAATACAGGGAATGCTGTGCAATCACACCATGTTATGGCTGGACGAGAAGATGTAAAGGAGATGCAAAAGCACGAAAAGGTGTGTCTGATAATGCAGTGTGTATTTTATTATATATAATGTCTCAGTGTCTTTTTTTTGATCTGCATTTGCAAATTTTCCTCTTTGCAGTAGAAATTGCATGATCAGACATGAAAGAGGCCTAAAACAGATTTGAAAAGATCAATGTTTGTTTACGCTGTGCAGAAATTAGATCTGTGTCACATGTAGAGAGGAAAAAAACTGATTCGGACCACTTACACACTGCCAATGACAAATTGCATGCAGAGTCATAAATTAATTATTCAATAACATCAAGGCAGTGTGGCGTAAACACTGTGGCTGTGCTTTCTCTGTATTATTTCTCGAAAAGCTCAATTATTTGACTTTGAAGTGCAAATTACAATTTCTTTAAAGTTTTATCACAGGAAATTATATCATTTGAAGTTTAAGATTTCTATTAATGACTTATTGACTTACTTAGGGCATAGGAGAAAAAAAACTGAACTCTGTGAATGAGGCCAACAACCAGAACGAAGAGGAATTTGTAGAGGCAGAAGAAGAAACCGAGTATAAGAGCAATGCGAATAAGATCAGGCCTGAAGAGGATGAGCAGCTTGTGGTGAGTTAACAAGAAGGATACAGACAAGCTCCTCTTATATTATTCATGGAATAAAGTCTGCAATGATACTGACCTCTGACATTGTACAAGTACAAATTTGATTTATTTTGCCAAGGGATTTTTTAATTTATCATTATATCATTTGGCAATATTGAGCATTCACTACTGTTCAAACATTTGGGGTCAGTAAGATGATTTTTTTTTTTAAGAAATTAATTTATTCAGCAAGGACACATTAAACTGATCAAAACTGACTGTGAGGCCTTTTACATTGTCACAAAAAAATCTATTTTAAATAAATGCTGTTTTTTTTCTAATGTTCTTTTGACCAAAGCATCCTGAAAATATCACGGTTTCCACAAAAATATTAACTGTTTTCAACATTGATTGCAAGAAATTTCTTGAGCACCAAATCAGCATATTAGAATGATTTCTGAAGGATCATGTGACACTGAGTAATGATGCTGAAAAGTCAACTTTGCCATCATAGGAATAAATTACATTTTAAAATATATTAAAATAAAAGCAGTTATTTTAAATTGTAATAATATTCCACAGCATTACAGTTTTTACTGTATTTTTGATCAAACAAATGCAGCCTTGGTGAGCATAAGAGACTTCTTTCAAAAACATAAAATAACTTAACCCCAAATTTTTGAATTATGGTGTATTTCATTAATATTTAAATTACCTTTATTGTCTTAAAGTAAATCTGAGGGAAAAAAAAAACACTAATAACTTCAGCAAATCTTAAAATTAACATCCATTTTATAATGTACATTGTAATGTTGTAATGTTGTAATATTTAAAATTATTAACTGTTTAGCGTTTTATTTTTTAATTTAGACAAAATAGTAAATAAATAAATATAAAACCTGTTGACAAAGCTGCTGTTAGTAGTTTCCAGCAGAAGAACTAAACCCACTGGTATGGAACGATAAGCAGATTACTGATGCACTATATCAATAGGTGGCAGGCAATCCCGAACAGCAAGAGGACCAGCCGGATGAGCAATATGAGGATGGTGTAGAGGATGAGGTGAGGGAATACAGGCATTGATGGACTGGTGTGCTGAGGAAGTGATACAAAATGCTACATGAAAAATGACTTGTTCCCATCATCTCCACTGCAACATCCATTAGACTCTTGATGACTCAGTGCATGACAGACAGAAGAGAGCAGAAGAGGAAGAGAGTGAAGAAGATCCCTACAGTGAGCGTAATGGAGCACAGGTCAGCCAACTGCTTAAGAAGGCCTTTCCTATCAATCAAATAAAAGTAGTGAGAAACATGTAGAAAAGAATTATAACTTTAGCTGAAAATGCAGAGCAGTGTATTTAGAATGTAAATGCACAAAATGTTAGACAGGCTAAGTGCATTTTGAGTACAGAAGATTTGAAATAGGCTATCAAAAAATGGTTTGTTTCAGGGCCATGATAAACTGAATGAAAACCCAGAGGCTGAAAACAATGCCAATCAGATGGAGAGCTTCCAAGAAAAACTGATAAAAAGAGGATGAAGAAGATCTTAAGGAAAGAAATCAAAAGCCTGAGATGTGAAGGGGACTGATTCTAGTGTCTGATGAGTGGCTTTACACGTCTCTTCTTGCAGAATTTAAAGTGCAACAACTGTGATCCCTTGTTTTTTTTTAAGTGACTACTTATGCAAGTGCCTTGTACTTCCAAGTACAAGGATTTGTTTAGCATTCATATTTAATCAAAGCATTGTATCTTCTTGATCTTACTAAGGCGATATGAAATGGCACCCTGCTGAATAAAAAGAAGTAAACTTTTGTTTTCTTATGTCAGAGAGTAGTTGAATGATTTCTTATAGGCAAATATTATTTATTTTTTAATATTCCCTCAGTTCTGTACTTGAGATTTTTCAGGTGAAAAAAAAAAATGTATTCAGATAAATCTTCAGTCTCTCACTTATTAAAAGTAGTAATGTAGTAAAAGGGATAGAAGTTAAATTGTAAATGATTTTCCATTTTCTTTTTTTTTTTCTTTTTCAAAAACTTCATTTGATAACAGAATACATTAAAAGAACTCTTGCACAGCTTTAATATATAGTATTTTGTAATTTACAGGGAAAGTCCAGATGTGCTTTAAGTTTTAAGATGCAAGTAATATACCAGACCTGCTTCTCAGTAGGAAAATTAAATAATTTGAACATGTGGACATCAAATGTAAAATTACTTAAAAAGATAAAAAAAAAAAAAATACATTTTTTGAAATATTTACATGAATATTTTGAAATATTTACATGAAGCCAAATGTGTTTTTTTTTTATTATTATTATTTTTTTTTTTAGCTAATGTGGGTTCTTTTGATCATGTTCACCCCCTTATTTTTTTTCTTCTCTTAACTGCTCGTACTATTAATTATACTGTATTTGTTTTTTTTTTTTTTGTTTTTTTTTGCGAATTAAATGCTGTATGTTTACTGATTTGCGAATAAAAAGATTTTGCAATATTCCTACAGTACTTTAGCCTACATTACATTTAATACAAAACATGAGACACGTTCAAACGCCCATAGGAGGTACAGTCTGGTTGGTCAGGAGACGGAAGTCGTCAGCTTTCTCACAGCTCACGCAGAAAACTTCCGACTTCCGAAGTTGAAAACAAACAGCTACATTTTGCTAACTAAGCATCAAGGAAACCTTTATTACTTACCCCTCAGCCGTGGGACGTGCAGGAGAAGACGAGAGCAGGTATTTCTGTTGAGATTGTGGTCATATTAAATGTACGGACGTCGAGATGAACAGATCTGTCTGCTAACTTTGATAGCCAGCCTGCTCATTTTTGGCTATGAAGGAGTTAGCTAGGCTGCTAACTCTAAAAAAAACACTTGAGAAATAAGCAAAGCTTGAATAATGTCAGAATGAGGTCTGTTTGCTTTGGCTTTGACGGTTTAAAACAACCAAACTGAATCGAAAGAAGCCGGAGGGATTGTGACAAAGACGCTAGAAAAACATTTGCTACATGTCCATTGTAATGGACTGGTTAGCAGGTTAAATAATTAACCATAGTTTCACTAGCATGGACTAACTAGGGCATATTTTGTGATAAAAATAAGGTGTCTAGATTGTGTCAGATAACGTCGATATTAAGTCAAATATACATCTCTTTATAACTATTATATATTTAACCGTTATCTTTTGGTATAAAACATATGCAGCAATAGTAATGTATTAAAATATTTACATTGAGACAGGCTTGATCATAATATTTATTTCAGTGCAGTAAGTTATATTATTAATTGCATCTTTTTAATTGCACCTCGGAGTAAAAATATTAATAATTTAATGTTACTGAATATTTTTGTTTTTATATTGTATTCTCTTAGCTGTCACTAATAACGTGTTTAAAACTTAAATCCAAGTTGTATGAATTAAAAAATATATATTTTTCGGCTTAGAAGAACAGTCTTTAACTAAACATTAACTAAACATGTGTCTTTAATCTGTTAAATGATTAAATGTAAATCTTCAAATGTAGAAAATTTGTCATGAAGTGAATTGCTATTAGTTGAGAATATAACTTTTTGATATCCATTAATTCAATGTATTCCTTCCAAACATTTTAGTGTGCTTGAGAGAACTGAACTGTGTGGCTTAACTGCCCATTTTTATCTGTGGTGGGCCTCCATTGAGGATGACAATGGAAGAGATGAAGAATGAAGCTGAGACAAATTCAATAGTCTCTATGACATTATACGCGGTCATGTACCCAGTCTTCAATGAGGTATTTACATTTACACTTCAGTATAAGTAAATATGTTGTGTTTGTTGACCATATAAAAATTTTATGTTTATATTTGTATAATTGAACATGCTGTCAAAGCTATGGATTTTTATCTTTCATTGAATTAATTAGTTTTTATCTAACAATAAAAACATTTTACAGGCTGTTCTCTGCACACTGATAAATTTGGACAGCATACAGTACTGTCTAATATTTAGGGTTGGTACAATTTATGCTCACTAAGGCTGAATTTGTTTATTCAGAACAACACAGTTAAAACTTAAATTATAACAATTTAAAATAACTCTTTTCTATTTGATAATATTTTAACATGTAATTTGATTCTTCAGAAATCATTCTAAATTATGTTGATTTGGTGCTTAAGAAACCTTTCGTATTATTATCAATTCTAGAAACAGTTGTGATTTTTGCAGAACCTGTATTTTTTAATCCATGTTGAATACAAAGTTCAAAAGAACAGCATTTATTTGAAATAGAAGTCTTTTATAACATTTTACATGTCTTTATTGTTATATTTGATCAGTTGAATGCATTCTTGATAAATATGTATGAAAAAAGTTTTACTGACCCCAAATTTTTTACAGTTGTGTAGCTTAAAGCAGTTGAGATTACATCATAAAGTATGTGAATATGAAATGTCTGATTTTGAATTTGTTCATCTGACAGTTGGAGAGGATAAACCTGTCAGCAGCACAGACTTTGCGGGCAGCATTTATCAAAGTAAGACTTCCTGAAAGTGTCCATCCATCAGCTGGCAGATGCCGATGATACAGTATTTATTTTTCTGAGGTGTTATCTCTCTTCATCTGGCCCTTTTGATGTATTTGTTTTAAAAAAACGATTAATTTCATGCTCAACATAATATGATTTTTACTGATGTGAGTTTAATGCTCTTCAATCAACGCCACCCTCTCAAGGCAGAGAAAGAGAACCCAGGCCTCACTCAGGATATCATCATGAAGATACTGGAGAAGAAGAACGTGGAGATCAACTTCACAGAGTCACTACTGCGCATGGCTGCAGATGATGTGGAAGGTAAAAAATATCATTTGCTTCTGGTGCAGTCCCTATTTCTGGATCTTTCCTACACTCAAAATGATACAAATAATGACTGTTTTATTATCTGAACCAAAGAAGTTTTGTGATTCACATTTCACAGAGTACATGATTGAAAGACCAGAGCAGGAATTCCATGACCTAAACGAGAAAGCACGAGCCCTCAAACATATCCTGAGTAAAATCCCAGACGAGATCAACGACAGAGTGCGCTTCCTACAGACCATAAAGTGAGGATCCTGTCCCTTGTTTTCACCTTGATAGTGGTTAAAGATCTGGCCCGGTAATCTGCCTCCGGTCACACCAAAGGGATTGTCCCAGTAATAAGTGTACTGTATGTCACTTAGGATAAAAGCATCTGCTAAATGAATACTTACATTGTACTTACTTACTATAAACTAGAGTAATGATCACGTAATAACTGCAGTCAAAATCGTTTAGAGCCTATAGATTTTTCTCCCCTTATAGTCTTGGTTAAAGTCTAGTGCTTTAGTTTTAATCAAGCAATCAGCCAGCAATTAACCGACTAAGCGATCTCACATAGCTGACAATACCATGGATACATAGACCTCAGGAGATGTTCAAACGTGAAAGATTTGTAGACATTTTAATGGGCCTCTTCTCTATTATCTTGCCATTCTCCACTGCCTGACTGCTGAGTCAGTGCTTCGCTGTTCATAAATGTATTCATCACTCCTGACCTCTCGCTGATTTCCACAGAGACATCGCCAGTGCTATAAAAGAGCTGCTGGACACAGTCAACAATGTGTTTAAGAAATATCAGTATCAGAATCGCAGGGTAAGTATTTCTTATTTCACAGATTTTCACTGTTGCACAAGCAGGTTGGGATGATTTTTAAAATAATATTCTGGGATTAATACAAGTTAAATGGATAGTTCACCCAAAAATGAAAATTACCACATTATTTACTCATCCTCAAGCCATCCTGGGTGTATATGACTTTCTTCATTCAGACAAATACAATCAGAGTTATATTGGAGTCCTGGCTCTTCCAAGCTTTATAATGGCAGTGAATGGGGATCGAGATTTTGAAGCCCAAAAAAGTGCATCCATTCATCACAAAAGTGCTCACATGGCTCCAGGGGTGAATAAAGGGCTTTTGAAGCGAAGCAATGTGGTAATTTTACTTGTATGATGGATGGATGCACTTTTTTGGGCTTTTTAATATAACACTGATTGTATTTGTCTGAAAGAAGAAAGCCATATACAGCTAGAATGGCTTGAGGATGAGTAAGGCATGGGGTAATTTTCATTCTTGGGTGAACTATACCTTAAAACGAATAGTTCACCCAAAAATGAAAATTTTGAAAAAATGTACACCCTCAGTTCATCCAAGATGTAGGTAAGATTGTTTCTTCATGGGAACAGAAATTTGGCATTACATCACTTGCTCATCAATGGATCCTCTGCAGTGAATGGGTGCCATCAGAATGAGAGTCCAAATAGCTGATAAAAAAAATGGATGGCGCATTATTATTATGGTTTATGGACGTTTTAAAGTTAAAACAACTTGATGGATTTCTTACAAAAACTCAGCTTTTCACCTCACAATATTTTGTCTTTATCATCTGTTTGAACTCTCATTCTGACGGCACCCATTTCACTGCAGAGAAACTAACTAAACTAACTGGAGAGCAAATTATGCTAAATTTCTCCAAATCTATTTTGATAAAGAAACATCTTGGATGACCTGAGGGTGAGTGAGTATTCAGAAAATTTGGGTGAACTCTTCCTTTAAGTTATAAATTCATTTTGACTTGTCCCTGCTTTACTTGAAAAAATAAAATGTAGCTTGCAGTGAGACAGTTGCAGTGGAATCTGCCCAATCCATAAATGTTAAAATACTCATTGTTGTAGTAATAGAGCCACAATTGAGTGTGTGATTTTAATGTGAAAAAAAAATCATGTAAAAATCTGTGTAAAGTTGCATCTAATTATACTTAGTTACAACTTTGTTGCAATGACAGCCTAATGGCTGAAACATTTAAATGACTTGAATTTTTCTATTAAAACTTTTATTTGAGATGTAATGTAAGTGCTTTTATAAAATAAGCTTCACATTTCTTTTTAATCATAAAAATTAGCCCCTTCCATTCTAAGTGCCTCACTTTTTTTTTTCTTTTTTTTTTTTCATAATCAACGGTATGTCACAAATGCTGCTAGTTAAGCTCAATTCTTTTTAAAAGCCAAATATTAACATGTTTAACTTTTTTTTCCCAGGCACTTGAACACCAAAAGAAGGAGTTTGTGAAGTACTCCAAAAGCTTTAGTGATACACTGAAAACATACTTCAAAGATGGAAAGTAAGCAAGCAGACAGTGACGGATGTCTTTTCAAAGTGCAGTGCTTATGCTTCTAGCAGACATCTGTTTTACAGATCTTCTATGAAAGTGCATTTCTCAATGAAAAATGTTTAGCCAATTGATGTCCTGAGCAGTGACTTTTCTCTTTCCCGTCCACAGGGCAATAAACGTCTTTATCAGTGCCAACAGGCTTATCCACCAAACTAACTTGATACTACAGACCTTCAAAACCGTGGCCTAGGAGACGGAGCTGTGATGTGTGCGGGAGTGTGGAGCCAGTTATGTGTAATATACAAAGATTTTTGTCTTTTCAAAGTATAATTTATAAACTTTGCCTCATTTGAAGGAACTTGAAATGAGGAGTTCAAGACATGTTAATTTACTCTTAGCTGAATAATCATGATTTTCACCCTTACTGACAGCTTCATTACCTCACTGTTGTTCTGATCAAACGAAAGCCAAAAGACTTTGCACCTTAAAGTGTCATGCAACATTCCATATACAAAGTGTAAATATTGGTATTCCTCCTTTGTCACGGAGACATAAAGAATAAGAATAAATGATGTATTTAACAGATATTTGGTTATAAATGTTCAATAAATAGTTACCAAATGTTTAATATTCTCTGTCTCGGGAGGTTTTTAATTTATTCAATTAATATATCCCCACAGATGCACTAAGGAAGTTAAAAACGGCTTTTATGAAGTCTGCTCTGTAATGTACATTAAGAAGCACAGTTAATGGAAGAGCTCTTTGACTTTCTATGTGTTTAAGTGGATATTTAATGGTCTCAGAGTAGATGCAGAAGAGGGTGTCCTGGGCTGAAAGATGCTGAGTATACTCTAATTGTGTCACCCAACCTCATAATGTTATTAGTTTTGAAACCAAAAGCCAAAACATGCATATTCGCTGTTATGTACAAACATACACTGCTGTTCAAAAATTTGTGGCTTGTAAGATGTTTTCTTATTCTTACTTTTGAAAGAAGCCTCTTATGCTCACCAAGGCTGCATTTATTTAATTGAAAATACAGTAAAAACAGTAATATCATGAAATATTATTACAATTTAAAAGAAGTTTTCCATTTCTTTATATTTTTTAATTATTCCTGTGACTGCAAAGCTGATTTTTTTTTTAGCAGCCATTACTGGTTTAGCCATTAAGTGTCGCAAGATCCTTCAGATGTAATTCTCTTATCATCAATGTTGAAAACAGGTGTGCTGCTTAATATTTGTGTGGAAATGTTGATGATTTTTTCAGGTTTTCTTTTGAGTCCTAAAAAAGAACAGAATTTATTGAAAAGTTAAAAGCCCACTATTTATTTAAGTGCACATTTTTGTAACATTATAAATGTCCTTAACTTGATCAAAACTGACAGTAATTTGCCATTGCTAAATAAAAGTATTAATTTCTTAAAAATCTTGCAGACCCCATAATTTTGAATGAACAGTTGTTTAGAAGAGTATAGTCTTAAAGGGATATTTCACTCTAAAATTAAAGTTTTGTCATTATTTCCTTATTACTTATCCTCATGTTGTTCCAAACCTGTATGACTTACTTTCTACTGAAGAAAACAAAAAATAAATAAATTCTGAAAAATGATCAACTGTTTCTGTCCATATACAATGGAAGCCATCTAAAACAACATTAGACCCAACTGACCCCATTTCATCCTATTTATATATATATATATATATCTTCTATTGTGTTCCACAGCTGAAATATTGGTATGGATCAAAGTGTGAATAAATGATGAATTTTCATTTTTCAACTATTTTCTTTCCCACAGCATTTGCTATTATTTATCCTGATATTTACCTTACGCTCATATAAGCCAATATAGGCCTTCTCCTGCAGTTTTGTGTGTGGTAAAATCCCTGAGAGAAAAGCGTAAGTGACTGCCAAGGCAAGGCGACAGATGATACTGGTGAGCAAACCATTTATTACTGACTCTAAATAGAACGCCCAAGGCCAGCACAGACAAGTTGCTGCTTCTGCTTTAATATCTAATGATGCCCTTTTAGGCTCACCGATTTGTCTTGTGAAAACTATTTAGTCTGAAGCTATTTGTTGAAACAGTTTAGAAGTTTGCAGCTGCAGCAGATTGATCAATTATAGAGGCCTATTGATTGGAAATGTCAGCAGGCATGACTGTGCGAGTCGATTGTAGTCATAATTTTTTTCCCCCACTTGTCGATATGAGACCGAGGGCCACCGCTTCTTGGTGAGGGGTTTGTCCGCGAGTCTGATAAAGCAACAGGGGTTATGTGCATAATCTGACCTTTGGCATTGGCAGAACCTGCTGAAAAGCCTCTTTATGAAGAGAGAGGCCACCGGTTGGACGTTTCGCAGGGGCTTTTGACATTGCAGACGCTGCTGACACGGTCTCCTCTACTGCCGGCTTTAATAGCTCTCATCATAATAAGTGCTTGTTACAGAATAAAAACAACCTAGAGAGCTGATGGCTCTGAAGTACAAATTCCATTTCATTTTCCAAAGTGGGCTTTGCATTTGGAATTTTAAATTTAAATCAGATGCTCAAAGTCATTCCAGTCAAAATCTCCAATTTAATTTATACACAATGTTTGATATTCATGTGATGCTCTCCAGTCTTCTGGATTCAGAAAAAAGTGCTGGCATTAATGCAGAATGCCCATGAGCCACTGCAGAATTAGCATTTAAAATGGTCTGAGTGGAGTTTAATGAGCCTCTACCAGGGACAGCTTTGTTTTTGTCTGTATTCTTGCAATATCAGAGCAAGTTTACACATTTGGACACCAGTCTGTCTAGTCACAAACAGGAGTTAGAACTGTCAATGCATATTTCTTTCCAGTTTAACCCTCCTTTTGTGTTTATAATATGGGTGCCCCATTTGTGTTGGGCATTGCATTGGTTTCAAGACAATTTGCCAAAAATCAACACTACTGAAAACACTAATGAGTCATGAAAAAAAGTAGCTTGTCAGAGACTATAAACCAAAAACATCCTTTCACAGATTTTTGACAATGAAACTAAAACAATTCATTTTCATTGGATGATTTAGTAGATGAGACTTCAATTTGAAGTAAACATTAATTTCTTAAGTCTCATGTATTTCATATTTTAATCTCTGACAAGCTACAACAGGCTTTTCTTTTACCTGAATATTTGCCTTTCTTCAAGTGTTTTTTGACAAATTGCATGGAAACCAATGGGGGTCAGTTTGACCCCAACACCACTGTAATCGCCAAAATTTGTACAGCCTTTCCAAAACACATCAGTGTCAAAGATTTGGAGGCCCATTCATGACTCTGAGGAAAAGTCAACAAGAAGAAATAGCTTAACCAGTGTTTCAAGCAGTTTGAAATCAAACTGACCGCGCCACAAAAGGAAAATTATCAGTCAGAGTAAGTTTCACAGACTTTTTCTTTCTCTGCTAAACATGCTGACTTTCTCTTCCATTTGAACATTTATAGCGCCTATCCGAAGTACAATCACAAGCGAGCGTGAGCACTGAGGCTTTCAATCATTTTTAGAGACACGCTTCATGTCAGTTATCTCTGTTCGATCACACCTCGGTTTTGGGAGGAAATACTCCCGTCTCTCTTACCAGGATGTATAAAGAGCCATCAGAGAATCCCTGCTGGTGTTACTGATGGAGAGAGCACTGCTGCAGAGACTCGGGACCTCCTCACACCATTAGTTATCATAGCAACACGCTTGATTGATAGATTGCTGAGCGTTTGTTTATTTTCGCCAGTCAGAACTAGGGCCCTTGCACAAAAAGGTCTGCAGACGGTGCTGGCAGGTGTCCTACTGTAACCCAGGTCATTAAAATGCAGAAATCTTTCAATCCCCAGGTATTTGTGTACTCTTCCATGAAATTAAAATTGTTGTTGAACCATGGATTAACTTGGGGCGAGGTAATTGAATACACAAGCGTAAGCACATTCAGAGTATAGTAGTGCGTCTCCTGCTTCCAGTCTCAGCACACAGCATACATTTAATAGCATGTTGTTTATTTTAATACGGACCTACGTTTTTTCAGTCCTTGTGCGATTCAAAACTCAAGATCAGTTTTGAGGAAAAAGTTATGTTTTTATGACATCTATGGATCTCCTTTTACGTTCACGTTGCTCACAAGGTCAGCAAACAGAACACTCTCATGTAAATTCGTAACCATTTTTAAGCGAATTGGTGGCTAATTCGTAAAAATTCGTACAATCTCACCGTAAGTATGTTAAGAGTGGATCTTCAAGCTTAAAGGGATAGTTCACGCAATCAATCAATAAAATCCATTAAATTCACCCTCATGTTTTTCCAAACCCCCATAGGTTTCTTTCTTCCTCTGAAACAAATGTTTTAAAGAACTTGGGTAACCAAGCAGTTGATGGTAGCCATTGACTTACATTAGTAGCCTATTTTTTCCTCCATAGGCCTACTATGGAAGTCGGTGGCTACCATTAACAGCTTACCCACGTTTTTAAAAACATCTTTCGGTCTCAGCATATAGAAACCCAATATAGGTTTGGAATGACACAAGGGTGAGCAATTGAGGACTGATTTTTTTTTTTTTGGTGAACTATCCCTTTAATTTTTTATTTATTTTTATTTTTTTTTAAATATTAAGCCCTTTGTTTCTGTAGCTACAAATCACATTTTACTAATTCATACAAAATCACCGCTTCCTTAGTTGTTTTATCATGAGGGCCACACAAAAAAATTGATTTTGTCGGTTCTATGAAAGTCAGTTGGGTCCAAAACAACACTGGGGCCCTTTGACTTTCATTGTATATTCTAGAAAAAAAAAAAAAACAGACATTTTTTTTTTATTTGGACATAATGTTCATTTCTGGGTGAACTATAGACCGCAAAGGATTTGATGTAAAATGCTGACCAAGTTGATGAATTATTCACTCTTCATTCCACATGCATGGACAAATGTGTGTAAATGGTCATAAGTATGTAAGAAGGCAATTTGCTGGTGTAACCGCATAGAGAAGTAGAACTGCTATAGGCATTCCCACAATCTTCCCATATCAGCCACTGGATGCCAGTATAGTACTGACTTGATATCCTGACTGCACCCTAATAATAGGGTTCCTATTCTTACATTTTCTTAAACAGTGGGTATTTATTACCATAATGTTTAGCTTTTAAAAGATGCATGCTTCTGGTGTATGACATACAACACAGGTCACCCCTTTAAAACAGTGATAGGCAGTCATGTCACTAAGCTTGAGATGTTGGCAGTGAAGTATCAACTGCTGCTATCCCTCTAGCAGCTTGTCAGTTTCTCCAAGCACTTTGGAGGCAATCCTCAGCTCCGTTCCCACCTGTCACCGGCACGCTGTACCTCTCACAAGCCGAAGGGTGAAAATTCACTCACACAAGGTAATTGTGTCAAAGTACATGTTTGAGCAGCAACAGAACAGATGTATCATTTTCCTGCGTTGCCTTTCTTACACCTCCACAATTTGTCTCTGAACTTCACCTTCGTAACACCCACAATGTGTTGCCTCAGAATTTCAGTGTACATGTACGAGCCTGTGGAGAACCGGAACAGTAAAGGTGGAGAGAAGGAAATGAACGAATTTGCATTGAAAACACAATTTCAGTTCACTAAGGATCCTTTGTCAAATTTAGCAAAGAGGCTTTTTCCATTCCAGCTGACTTGCTCTGTGAGGAGACAGCTGTTTTTAATGCAGGGGCAGCGTGGGTCACAACACTGATATTTCAGTAGGTCAGCTGTCTGATAACACTTTCCAGCAAAGGCTTGCCGACTGGGGTTGTTTCCATTACTGTGTTTAAAGCACAATAGAGTAAATCCAGTCTCTCGACGTTTCCTTAAAAGGTTTATCTTAATAATGTGTTTCAGGAGAGGTCAAAGGTCAGCCTGACTCCTGGCAATCTCAAACGTTCGCTTACAAATCACCGCAGAGTTGCGGCCTATACTTTATGGACACCAGCTGATAAAGAATTTGCTTTTAAACACGTCTTGTTTATGCACCATCCGAAGATTTACTTATGCATAATTTGAATTCTTAAAGTCATGCAGATTAAAAATATACAGTTGCTCCAAAAACATTTGGACACTTAAAGGAATAGTTCACCCAAATATGAAAATTCTGTCATCTACTATGGAAGTTAATGGGGACCATCAACTGTTTTTTTGTTTGTTTGTTTGTTTTTACCAACATTCTTCAAAATATCTTCTTTTATGTCCAACAGAAGAAAGGAACTCCTACAGGTTTAGAACAACTTGAGGGTGAGTAAATTAACAATGAACAACATTAATAAATGTATTGTGTATTTTAAATTGATTTTTAGTGGAAGATGTTATTGTAATGATCAGCTTCATACATCCACTAAAATCATCTTCAGAACCAGTTAGTTAAATTTAAAGTCATTGCAAAAATACAGTACCTCACTAAAGTGAAGTTATCTCTGAGAAAATCATCATTTGTTTGGAGATGCCTCTTTTATATTTTGTTATGTGTGCAATGAAATTCATACATTTTTAAGTGTCCAAAATTGTCCGAATACATTTTGGGTCCAGTGTATTGCATAAAATTAAAATGCCCTGAAATGATCCCATCTCGTTTTTGGCTTATGGGTCTGCAGTTGCACATGACTGCAATCCCACTGCTGTTCTTTATTCATTCACACACATTACACAGTTGCAGATCGTTCGAGAGTACATGTGTTTAATTAAAGGGAACTGCAGTAGATTACATGGGAACCACTTTAGGTTTGAATTAGTAATGTGTGTTAATTATGCATGGTGTGCCGACTGTTGAAAAAGTGTAGATTAGGGCCCGGTCGGCCTTACAACACTGATGTGATACTTCAGGAGTACGAGGCACCTCACTGCGTCTGCGCACAGACTCTGTAGGCTTGTTTTAATTGCATCAGGCAGCGCCCACAGCTAGAGTACTGGGGAAAGAGCATCCCGTCTCTCTGTCTAATGTCTGAGATGCTTTAGAAAGTTGTTGGTCCCTGCGCGGTAGCTGAGTCATTATGCCGGGCAGTGCCTCTCTGTGGCTTTGCACATTTTCTCCACATTGATGTTCTTTCATCTCTCCTCCTCTCCCTCTAGCCCACTGTTTGCTTCTGTAATGGAAGAGTGTGATCAATTCTTGCCCTTCCTGTTCTGCAAAAATGCATTTTGATATTTTTTATTGTGTATTACCAGGAACAGCAATTGGGCAGACGGAGTCATATCTGTGAGGGAAATAAAAACCCTCTTTCACAGTGGGCTGTAAAATTGAATAATATTCCCAAACCTTCAAATCTATTATTTTGCTTAGAGTGGTTATAAATGACAGCTTTACTGTGAAGTCAAATGTATGTGCATTCAGCATCTGGAAGAAAAAGAGATTGATACCATACAAAGCACCCTGATAAACTATGTCACAGTGAAAGTCTGGCTCGAAATTTTAGTTTTAGGATTTTGAATGTTTTAAATCAAAGTAACGTGACAAACGAAGCATGTGACTACATTCATCAAGGTACATTCATTATTGCAAAGTAAACAGTGACAGACCAAATTAAAAAAAAAAAAAAGATATATCTTTCAATACATGTTTTCAGTCTTCAAAACATTACAATGTACAAAACAATCAGCATGGCAACAAGAAAAACACTAACAATGTCACATTAATATTAGTACTGCCCCCATTTATCTATAATCAATCACTGAAAAGGTCATTTTAACTTCAGTTGAGATGCAAAATAGTGCCAGTTGTGTTTGTATTAAAAAAGAAAGTCTGCGGTGTGATTTGCAAAACATGAAAGTAGTGCTGGTTTCAGTTACCCGGATATACAGAGCTGCCAAGGACAACAGTGAATATTAGAAAATATCCAACCACTGAATACCACAACTGACCAATTAGAATCAACTATTTCATAGTGCTGTGTAATAATGAGAAACATTATTAGGATTTCACACTTTTTCTAGGTCACTGATCAAATAAGAAAATTTGTGACAACTCTTTTTCACATTTGTCTAACTTCCATTGAAGCAAAAAAAGATGCTCTTTGGAAGATTCTCAAATCATGCAGGAAAATATGAATCATCACTTGAGAGGTCCAGCTCAAGCCCATTAAATCAAAAGTGGACATAGCACATACTAAGATATTCAAGGACTTGTTATAGTACTTACAATAACTGGGTAATAAGTACTAACCCTGACCTCAACTCATGTAGTTACCTTACATTACCATTTCTTTCTTAGACTGTAAGTACAGGTAAGTGCACGTACTGTAAAACAAAGTACAACCGAAATGGTTATAATAACATTTTATGTAACAACAAACAAACAAGTGTATATTTTCTTAAAGACATTAAACACAAAATAACCATCTTTATGATTTAAAATTCAACCTTATTGAAAACCAAGACACATAAAACATTCAAGAGTGATTCAGTGTTGCTCTGCTACTTCACTGAAAAAGTACATTTCTCTAAAGCTAAATCTTCAATGCATGCTTCATATGAATATTTAAAGTTATAGACTGCCATCTTAACCAAAGCCTTAAATCTATACTCATGAATGTATGTTGATAAGAACCTAAACAATTATTTGCATGCTGGCTTTCTTTCATTCTTTCTTTCTTTAAAAGATTTGCAGGAAACAAAAAAAAAAAAAAAAACCTTTTGCATTTGAAACGGTGCTCCTGAAGCACAAGGTAAAAGTGAAAATAGTTGTGTCTCCTGTGCATGAGTGCTGGAATAAATGAATCGGTAAGTAGTTTGTTTGTTGGGGTTTTGCTCTGTAGTATTGTGGAGCACCTCTCTCTGTAAATTAGGTCCCAATGGAGTACTGCATCACAAACCCCTGCACTGATTGTGCGGCTAAAGCTCCTACAACCTAACTACACTCCATTTGCACCAAAAGGATAAACTCAGACTGTGGATTAGCTTTTTATTTTATGTTGCCCTAACCTTTTTTCCTTTAATTCGCACAGTCTGTACATATCCCTCTTGCAGAATCAATTCGATTACCCATGAATGCTGCAAATGAATGCAAGATTCTCACCTGCTGATGAAAAAACCCTTGGATTATTCTGGTCTCCAGGGCCGATTTTGCTCCCAAGAGTTTCTCCCATTGTGAGGACTTTTCATTCTGGTTTTAATGGGAGCTCCAATCATGTCAGTTTGGCCTCAAGGGACAACCTATGCACCCTATCACATCGCCTACAATCCTTCAGCGTGCAGAGAGAGAGAGAAAAATGAATATGCCAGGACTGCAGCTGGGGATGATGAATTATATTTGAGATATGCAGACAATTTACCTGAGTATGGTGCATATGGCTCCTGCTTTTCCTGCTCTTCTGTGTTCCACAACGTTTTATGCGTGTTTGTGGCTTCGTAAGAAACGGTCGATCTCTTGTGGCTTATCAATTTCACAGACGACCAAGTCAGACACGAATATGTTCTCCAGTGTCTTGCTCTGTATATTCCTCAGCAAATAGGTTGGCGGATTAGTTGATACAATCGGGTAATGCAGTGCTCTCAGCACTCGATGCCGCTGCAAAAATCCCTCAACAATGACCGTATGAAAGTTAACTTGCTCGAAAAATAGGAGCTGTTTTCGGCTCTGGCTCCGCATTTACTTCGGCTTCCAAATAAGGCAGAAATACAGAGATCCGAACGCTGTCTGCGGAAATATAATCTCAGGGTGTGATTTCATTTTAACTCAATGTTCTGGTATTGCCTTGAGATAAATACCCTTCTCCAGATGCAGTCCACCATCTCATCCTTGTGATTTACAACAGCACATTGTTGCCTAAATTAAATTACTCCTCAGCTAAACACTCAAACCCCGAGTCCTTATTTAGTTTAGCCGTGACACTAATGTGCGGAGAGATGGCGGCCCGCAATACTCATAACTCCCCAGCGCCGCGAGGCAAGCTCTCCGTACCCCTAGTGCAGATGGAGCTTGCGTCCCAAGGCACCTTGAGGCCTACAGGAAAAGCCCGGGCCTGCCTGGACGACTGATTGAATTTGGGCCTAATTTCTGCCACTCGGGCCCGTGAGCAGGCTGTAAAGATCCTGCTGCAACCCGCAGATTAGAGCCCCACATGGTGCCTTACAAATCACTCCCACAGCGTGACTGCATGTGCGACTGCCGCAAGAACATTAGATTAATTAACGCTTCTGTGTTTGGCACAATTGGAGCTGCAAATGTTAGCATAGTGATTAGGTTTATCTGGCATTTATGTAATAAATTGTAGGTTTAGGACACACGCGCGACTGTGCCGGAATTAAGTGTGGCGCATAACAGTTAAACGCGCAAGTTGGTGCATCTCTTTATTCTTGTGAAAATAGCTTGGTGTTTTCACAGGTGGCGTGTGCTGATGAGTCAATGTTTGGATCGTGAGGCGGCTGTGTGCACGTCCTTGCTTTTATATCTGTATGGGGGAGAGGATTTCTCTTCAAATCTTGCATCTAATTTGCGCTGGCGGATCTTGTGCTGCAGAATGCCGTTTTCTCCCTCAGAAGGCCGGACACAGATCATTTAGCTTAGGATTTGCTATGCAGCCTAATAAGAAGCCATGATAGGCCCTCTGACAATACAGTAAATTAGCTCATCGCCGCATCTTCTTATAGCCGTGACTAGAGGTCTGCGTCTAAGACGAAATAATTATGTCAGATTAATCCATTATTATCCAAATTTTGTCTGTTGGAAAGAGATGAGATGCACTGGGCTTTGTATATAATGCACTGCTCTGCTAGTGGTTCATTCTTTAGGTCAATGAGAAATAAGACTGTCTGTGATAACAAAGAAGAACAATCTGCTTAAAATCTCCATTTTGTATTCATGTACACACACACACACACACAATTTATTTATTTTCTATTTATTTTTTATCAATATATTCTTAATAACATTTAAATGATTTATTAAATAGATGTTTTATAAACTTTATTTAGTTTTCTGATAAAAACAAACATGAGGTCCAAAAAGGGGACAACAGTACAGTACAATCCATTATACATTAACAGGAGGAAACAAAATTTTTAGAGTTGTTAGAGATGAATGTACCTGATATGTGAAATACTAAAAGGTTAGTCAAATCAAAAGATTATATTTATTAATATTTTGAATTGGCTTTTATTTTTAGATTTAAATTTAGTTTCAATTTTAGCAATTTTATGTGCTTTTGTAATTTTTATTAGTTTTTTAACGTTTCTGTTTATCTTTATTCTAATAAATGTATATTTCAGTTACAGTTATTGTAATTGTATTAATCCAGCTTCCACTTATTTTAGTTAGCTGACTAATTAAAATTTTAAAGGTTTGGTTGTTCTTCTAATATTTATATTAACTCTTCATTTCAATTAATAAAAATAGAATTTTAATAGTCTTACTTAAACAACACAGATAGTAAAATGAACAGAGTCTTTAATAAATCCACATTGAAAAATAAGAGAACCGCAACCTCTTTACTAGTGATGTTCGGTTCTTGAGCGAATCGTTCTTTTGAGCCGGTTCTCAGCAAGTAACCGGTCGAGCCGGTTCACAAATCCAACTGAATCGAACTTTAGTTCCGGGGTGATGACGCGAGACGCACAGCCGAAGTAACACGTTCGACTCAAAAAGAACCGAATGAGCCGGTTCAACCAACTGTCGAAATTTGCCGAGAGTTACCGAGGACTCAAAAAGAACCGAATTAGCCGGTTCAACCAACTGTCGAAGTTTGCCGAGAGTTACCGAGGACTCAACAAGAACCGAATGAGCCGTGGCGACGTTTGCCGGGGATTACCGAAGATTGACGATACTGTTCAAGCCTGCGGCGCGTACTGGAAATATGCTTAAGACCGTTATTAATTTACATTTTATTAAAACCTGCAAAAACCTTTCTGTCGAGTGATGAACATTTTATTGTGCATGCATGCATATTATATTTAAAGTTGCTTAAGCGAAATCAAGGAGTTTATAAGACTGGGTTATTCTTTCTTTATACTTTAGACATGTAGAACATATCCGCGTATGTGCACCATTGTCTGTAATGTGTGCTGTAGGTGCGAAACTTTTGGGAATCTATCCAAGTTGTTGGCTTGTCAATATTGGTCAGTCAGTCTGATATAAAGGATCCGCGAATGACACTGTGACCACAAACACCATTAACTTAAGTGAATTATATGGCAATAATCAGCAATATGCGTGCACACAAATAACTTTATTTTTTTGAATGTTTCAATATGTGTTGACACAAATGACTTATTTGAATTTTTCATTGATACAACATGGCACTGAGTTGTTAGAAAAGAAATGCATAGAGACGTACTGCTTGATGAGGTCAGGAACCGATGAATCTGCTTTTTGAACCGGTTCAGTGAGCCGAACTGTCCGAAAAGAACCGGTTCGCGGAAATGAATCGGACTTTGCATCTCTACTCTTTACACGACGTAGACAGGACAAAGAAACTGAGGAAATGCAGGGCTGTAAGTACTAAACCAAACGAGGGACTAATGAGTAAATTAACAAGACACCAGTGAACAAAATGTTAATCAGGAAACTAAGGAAAACTAGGTCACAGGGCAACAGGCCAACTGAAAACACAAAGAAATCAAACTGAACATGTGACACTGTCAAGCGATTAATCGCATCCAAAATAAATGTTTTTGTTTACATAATATATGTATGTGTGCTGTGTATATTTATTATGTATATATAATGACACACACATGCATTTATTTCAGAAAAATATGTTGTTTATATATTAAATATTTATAATATAAATTATATGAATATTAATATAGACGTAAATACATGTAAATATTTTTAAAGTATATAGGCTACTGTATGTGTGTGTGTGTATTTATATATACATAATAAATATACACAGAACACACACATTGTCACACTTGTGCTGCGTAGGAGGAACTAGGAGCAAAGGAAAACATAGACGCGGAAGTCAACACAAACAATTGTCTTTAATATAATCCAAAACACAGGGGTAATCCACAGGGAGATGGCTGGAGATACACACACATGACGAAGTAGACCTGACAGGGGAGAAATGCATAGACAAGAACTAATATACACAGGGTAATCACTAAAACACAGGTGCAGGGAATGAACGAATTAGGCTAGACAAGGACAGGAACAGGAAAATAACCAAATATAGGCATAAACACTGGGACACAGGGAGCACATGGGGAGCAAAACACACGCACAGACAGTCCAGACTCCTGACATATCGCCCCCTCCCGGAAGTTGCATCCTCGCACCTTAGAAGCAACATGGGGAGGGGCGGGCGGGAACTAAAGAGGAGGCCCAGGAGAAGGACGGATATCCGGGAGGAGGACGACGGGCAGAGACCAGGGAGGCGACGAAGGAGGGAGGAGCCAGGGAGGAGACAGGAGGGGCCCGGAGCAGGAGGAGCACAGCAGGACCCAGGCCACAACCATGATGACGGCCCACGGTGGAGCTGACAGAGGGAGGAGCCATGGAGGAGGAATGGCCGCTGACTCCAGGGGGCCGACCAACGGCGGCGGAACAGGTGGTGGAGGAGCCCGAGGCAGAGACGGACAGCCAATGAGCCAGGGGGATACCGAGAATCCGGGGGGCCAGGGTGGAGCCGAGGGCTCTGGCGACCGAGGCAGAGATCCACGGCGGAGCCGGAGCGACTGAGGTCTGAGGAGGAGCCGAGGGGATGAAGGAGCCTGACGAAGCCGGAGGGACAAAGGGATGAGGCGCAGCCGGAGGAGTGGCATTCCGAGGCGCAGAATGGTCGACGCCAGTCCAAGGCGAAGCCGCAGGGACGAGGGAGCCCAGTGGAGCTGGTTGATCGACAGGTGATGGTGGAGGCGAGGGAGCTAGGAGCCGAGGTGGAGCTGCTGGGTCAACGGGTCGAGGCGGAGTCCGGGTCTCGGAGGCTGGAGGCGGAGGTGAGGGATACTCCAGCCCCGGCGACGCTGGAGGATGGCAGTCCCACGGAGCTCGCACCGTACAGATAGGGGGCTGAGGGCAAGCAGAGGGGCTGCCAGACGACAGCGGTGGAGGAGGCAGGAGCGGGTGGGAGGGCGGGCATTTGTGAGCCTCCTCTGGGCTGAACAAGGGAACAGGAAGACGCTCTGGAATATCGGGCTCTGGAGGGTGTTCTCGAGGAGCAGGCACTGGAGGGCGCTTTCAAGGAGTGGGCACTGGAGGTTCGGGAGCCCCCTCTGGACTGGACATGGGGACCAGAGATGAAGGAGGGTTGGATGGGACCAGCGGGGACACCGAAATACTGTCGAAAACATTCACAATACTCACGCTTTATCAACCAGCGCCCTCACTTTTCTCTAACACACATAGCCTATATTATGCAAACAAAAACTTTTATTTTGTATGCGATTATTTGTGATTAATCGTTTGACAGCACTTGTATTTAAATATATTTTTCAAGATAGAAATATTTTTTAAATATAATTTTGTTGCACCACATTTTCCACCTGTACTACAAAATTTGCTACACAAAAGTGTTCAAGTATTAATAATATTAAAAAACATTTTTTTTCTACAAAACAATAAAAGATTATGCAAGGGCAAAAAATGACATGTCAGTCATGGCAGTGATTCCAATGCAAATGAATAAGTATGGCAATCACTGTGTATATGATTTTTGCGTTGTTACAAGTAGCATGTTGGTTGTAATCATAGAGCCTAAGAACTAAATTACTGTGCTAGAACCGCATTTTGAGTGTGCTAGATGAGTTAGGGGTTATCTCGAGTCCTACTGAGACTGCAATGTTCTTCCATCACGCGTGCCGTGAATGTGGAATTAAAGCGCTGGCGTGAAGAACAGATTTCAGTGCTAACTGTATCAGTGCATCTGTGGATCAAGGCTTGCATTTAATGAGTGAATTATCCCTGCAAACATTTCTAATAGTCACATTCATACTTTCTCCTCCCATTTTTTAAGCAATTAGGCCATTTTAAAGATAGCCTTATCGATCTGACTATTTTTGCTTTCTTTTATTTGATAAAAGGCAATTAGCTTATCGGTGCAAAGCATGCCACCATATGACAATCTGATAGATGGATACCCCACAAAACACAATGCGGCCATCACGTCTTCACTGTCAGTGACAGGGCTTCTATTACAGCTACAAAAACATCCGCATCAATCATTGCCTCGGCACCTTTTAAAACAATGGGCCTGGGACTCGCTGGAAATGGCAAATCAGTGATTGCAGCCTCATTGTCAGGCGGGGACAAAACAAGGGTCTCATTCGAAAACTCCCACCTCACTGTTTTTCGAGCTGATAAAGTCAATCCAACCGCCAGCATAACTAATAATGCATAATCACAGCTATTAGAGACAACCGCTAAGTAAAAGTCTGAGGATACAAGAAGACTCCCGCTAGAATAACTCTCTGGAAAGGTGAGATGTCTGGCTGTTGTCTTGATGAGGGTGCTCTACGATGGAGTTATTCACGTCCCGTTCCACATTCGCAGAACGTCTGGGTAGCTTTGTGAATGTGAGATTTAAAGGAGTTAATTGATAAGGAGACTGAAGGAGGCTAATGAAAAGCACTTTGATGGCTCTCATTCGGAATGCTCCGTTACTCTGCTGTAACCTCAGGCCTCTCTGCAGTAGCAATTATCAAAAGCATGTAACCCGGTGAGAGCCATCTGCAGCCTCTAGGAGTGTAATCTTCATGAAATATATTCAATTTTCCCCAGAGCTCCAAATGAAAGCCACAATGTTGTCTAAAAGTGTGAACTTTCAAGAGTTTTCATTGTTTTGTTTGGAGTTTTTTTCTACGTACAGTCCAGGTCAAGAAGATGCATTATACAACTTATCCAACATCACACTACAGTGGGCTGGACTGATTACAGAAATAAGTTGGTTGACTTGGCAGAAATATAAATGTCATACTTTAAGATGCACAAGATCCATCAATTTATCTGTAGAGCCTTCATAAGACATCAAGAACAACATATACACTACTACAAAAGTTTTGGGTCAATAAGAAATTATTTTATTAAATCAAGAATAGTGACAGTACAAAATATTTCCATTTTAAATAAATGCAGTTCTTCTGACCTTTCTATTCATAAAAGAATCCTGAAAAAAATTATCACCGTTTCCACAAAAATATTAAGCAGCACAACTCTTTTCAACATTAATAATAATAAATGTTTCTTGAGCACCAAATCAGCATATTAGAATGATTTCCGAAAGCTGCTGAAAATTCGGCTTTGCCATCACAGGAATAAATTACATTTTTAAATATATTAAAATAAAAATGGTTATTTTGAATTGTATTAATATTTCACAATATTACTGTTTTTACTGTATTTTTGATCGAATAAATGCAGGTCTAGTAAGCATAAGAGACTACTTTAAAAAAACATTTAAAAAATCTTACTGACACCAAATTTTGAATGCTAGTGTACACACAACATTTTAATAAAAAAACTGTTCAAACTGGTAAAGGAGTCCCTCTGAATGAGCTAATAAATTCACTTACCCTCTATCTAGATGTATACAGAGGGCACAACCAACATATCAAATAAACATAAGAGAAGGCAAAGTATCAGCATGGCATAATTTATCTTTAACCATATGCGTTAACATGTTCAATAACTCAATAACAAGAATTACTGATGAATTTTCTTTAAGATGTTGTGCCTTGGGATTACTTTAATCAGCATGACATATGCTCTCAACTCCCTGGATGTTTCCTCTACATAAAGTCATTCACAAGAGCAAATAAAAGCAGAGATGGCACTGCATGAATTACAAATGACAACACTTTTTTATTGCACATATATATATATATATATATTTAGTTGCAAGGTGTGAGAAATGTTTAAACATTTTTATTCATCAGTTCTGGTTGGACAAATCACAAGGAAAGTTAGTGAAACTTTAACTGCAGGGGCCTTTCACTGTTTGTTTCACTCCACTTGCCTGTTTTCTTTATGTTCCAGACTAAAGCATTTATGTTTTCTCTCATAGGAACATATGAATCAGCAAATGAGGAACAAAAAACCTGGAGTGGAGTAATTTCAGAACACTTGGCTGCAATATATTCTGTTTCTGTCTATGTGTTGCTTAGGGCCACACAAAGACTGATGGTTTGGCTTGTTTTAGAACATATTTTGTGTACAATGTACAAACTAACTGGCCAATTTGTCTGAAAGTTTTTCGTCTGAAGTTACTGAAATTCTTGCCTATGCTGTGTAAACAAGAAAGACTACTGATATTCAGTGATGTGATTTTGCTTCACGTTGCACTGATAACAATGCAATCTTTTAAAAACAGGCCCTGACTGGCAGACAAATTCCTATTCCTTTTTTTAGGAATACCATGTCATTTTTGGTGGTACTTCAGACTGCATGCACCACTTGCACAAACGTGGGCCGGCTTTTTTTATGTAGAGAGAAGCACAGACATTATATTGATGTGTAAAACTTAACAAAAGTCTTGTTTTTTCTCCTCCTTTGTGTTTTCATACTTCATCACAATGATAGAAGATTTCAGACTGTTGTGAAACCTGGCTGAGAATTGATTTACAGAGGAGTCAATTCTCGCGAGGTCCCTCATCCTCCCCACCCTCTCTTACTCTTTCTCTCTCTTTCTCCTTTCTTTTCTCCTGCCGCCTTTCGCTCTTGCTTTTTTCTTTCTCATTGACTTTCTCACTGCTGTTCTTCCAGTACCGCATGACAGGTGTTGACGGGTGTTCTGGTCTAAAACTAAAACCTGCTTGTGGATGCAATCAATAACCATACCTCTACTTCATTCCTCATGTTCAACTTTGTTATAGATGTACAATAAAAACAATAAATCAAAATGGAGAGACTTAATCGGTTCTGTGCAATTGTGCAAAAAAAAAAAAAAAATAGCTACACAACAAACTTTCTGTATGTTTTTCCCAAGAGAGGAAGATTTATAAAAATAAATAAGCTAGATAGATAGATAGATAGATAGATAGATAGATAGATAGATAGATAGATAGATAGATAGAATCAGAAATATTATCAATACATTTATTTAAATATTTTAAAATAAATAGATAAAAAATAAATAAATAATAATATATGTACACATAATAAATCGCTCATAAGTCACTCATAAGTCACAAACAGCAGCTAAATGAAATCAACATACACTTAGCCATTAACATATTTTATTGAACAAATGTTTAAACAATTTAAGTCAGTTCAAAGAGCATAAATATCTTTAAATTGTGTTTTTATTTTCTCCAGAGGATGTCACAATTGCCACTTATTTACATTAATAAGAAACAGATTTACCAAGAGATAGCGAGCTGCCAGCTACTATGAAATGTGCCACTATTCATGTAAGCAGTTGGTTAATGTGAAATCAAATATCACAGCGTATGGGCAACTGGCTGTCAGGAAGTCGCTGTGAAAGTAATTGATGGTTATTGTTTTTTGACATTAATCAAATCGGCAGATTTGAAAATTCAGCCAGCCGTCTGTGTTTTTACGAGCTGACTTCAGAGTGCACAGGGAAGGCATCGGCAGGGGTTTACATGATTTAGAGCACATAAGGTTGAGCAATACTAATTTGCCATCATAGCTAATCAAATTGATTTTGGAAGCTGAAGAATCTGTGTGAACACTGTTTTATGGGGGCCTTTTGTCTTTTTTTCTGTCCAACTAGTCTAATGTTTGTTTCAATTTCAGGCATCCATTGTTGCAAGTGCAATTTTAATTTGCCTGCTCTGCAAGTCTGATTTTAACAGGATGTTTATGTTTCTCTGAACAAGGTATGTTCAATCACGTTTGTCCTCGCTGGGGTCAGAACAAATGTATGATAGTGAAGTAGAGTAGAGATGAAAGCTGCATGCCAAAGCTCTTTGGCAACAGATGGATGAAAAACATGAAACAGCTTGTGACACATAATGAAAAAAAAAAAAAAAAAGCGTTTCTTTACAAACAGACATAGACAAAGAGAATTCAATTCAACCTTTGTTATCATAGTGTTCTTTTATATCTAGACTCTGAAAAAAAAACTCATTTGTTCGTCATCAGCCGAAGCAGAATTGTGGGTCTGTGTTCACAGGAGGGAAAAAAGATTACAGTTTTGATTCCCCAGTCTATAATTGATCTGTGTATTCAATAAACAGAGAGGTTTATTACTATCCATAAAATGAGTTTTTTCACCATCTTCAATAAACAAACCAATAAGACTCTGCTCGGAAATATGATACACTGTTATTGTACAGCACATATTCATGTCCTCATTTCTTTCTTTCTTTCTTTGGCTTTCTGTTCTCTGAGAGTGGCTGCTAGCTGCTTCTTTTCTCATTTCTTTGTAAATTTTTGATGAAGAATCTTGTAAGTTCCCTATAAATTGAATAAATATGAGAAAACGTACAATCAGTCTGTTATTATCACAAAATCAACCCAGACAGGGTGATCAGGATATATACCCTATTTATCTCTGAACTCAAGGGGTTTATTTGATCTTACTGGATATTATCTCACTTAACATGGCTACTTACCAAATAAAATACTTATATACACTGAAATTATTACTAACATTTATATTTTTCCCATAGGGATTTTTTAAAAGTCTTCATTAAAGCATTATAAGCCCTGAACCAAGCCAACCAGTTACAAGGTGAATAACAACATTAAAAACTTTGATTTGATGCAAAAATTGGACAAAAAGACAAAGGTACAAGATTGTGTACCTGATGGCTATATTGAGGGAAAGAACTACAATCCCATGAAGCACTGCAAATGACAATTGAGTTAAAAATGATAGATAAATATAAAACTATTTATTTAAAGTTGTTAATTATATCTATAGAAACAATATATTTACACTTTTTGCACAATGTTTGTGTTTAAGTATTTTGAGAGTGTAGGGAGAAGGCTCTTTTAATGTGATTTTCTCACCACAGCTCTCTGATTGGTGGAATTTTCCATGCAGCATCATGAGTAATGTAGTTTTCGACTACAAATACTGCTGTTAAACATTATTTTTTAAAAAGTTGAAATAATGTGAACAGATGACTTCAACAATTCATCAATCAACAATTTCGGAGCTCACAACAGGTCTGTCTTTAAAGTTTTATAAGTTATCCGCAAAAAATCTACTTTCCTATGCAGAAAATGAATGAAGTTTTTAGTTCCGAAACCCAGCTATTGCACTCTATTAGGAAATATCCGACCACTGTAGGGCACGATGACTGATCAGAATCAAGCATTACAAAAAACAAACGTAATTTAACAAACAGTGAGACCATTGTAAATCTGCGAGAGGTTAAAAAGACAACATTATGGCCTTTGTCTTTCTGTTAATCTAAAACAACATTATCAAAAATCTGCTGATCCATTTTTCATTACAGCACAAACAATTTCAAAGAACTTGGCCTCTTTCTTAACTGGAGCATCATAACGCCTGCAGTGGTTTAATTACTTTCTTATTGCTGCAACACATAGAGCTAATGAATCTGAGCAGTTTAATTTTCATCATTTTACAACGTTCTACAAATATTAAACGCTAGACTGGTGAGGGATACGTAATGAGGACTACTCCATATTCCGTGACTGCTCTCTGCAGTAAAATGTACTATCTACATACTTAATCTTCTTGATATTAAACATAACAAGGGAAACAACAGAACCCCAGAAAGTTATTAAGAGGATATATGCATGTACTTATTTGTTGTTCATCTCCCATCCTCACCCTTGAGGTTTGATTTTTACCATATTGTTAATCAGACATCAAGAAAATGTACCAGCCTACACAAATACAGCCTCCAGGTAGTTATACTTTTATGGGATTACAAAGTCAAACAAGAATATCTGTCATGTATGCAGTCTAGCATTCATATATTTCTCGCCATATTCTTGAATCTTTGGGGAACGGCTCTCACAATTAAAGAAAATGAAGGGGGAGCATACAGTAGGAAATTAACTCAATTTCTTGATATGACAAAAACTTTGCCCACATGAATGCATAGCTCCATACTCACAAAAATGCATGCATTTTTGCAGCTATTTTAAGACTTCACTGATGGCCTTGCATCTTGCTAATGAATTGTGTTCATGTAACTAGAGGTCACACATTTTAGAAGCAATTGCAAACCACATATAAGGTGTTGACAACGATGGTTTTCGAAGCGTGTAAAATTCCCACTTATAGCTTTCCAACTCAGCCGACGTGTTTTACAGTACTTTCTCCACAGCAACAGCAAAACTCCTTTCTATAATGAGAACAGAGATGTAATTTGACAGAAACAATTGTATTCACACAGCTCCGTCAAAGCACTATTTCAACTTAATGCCAAAACAATGAAGTGTTTAAGTGCAGTGACCAAGCATGTACTTCTATTGCGATCATGAACCAGCTTTTATCTCCTCCTCGGTAAATCCCTGCCTATGGGCACTGAAGGATTTGGCTTCTGCCTCTTCTGTAATGAGCTCTGTGTCTGTACATACAAAACAGCCCTTTTGCTCAATACTGGAGCTGCGGCTCTCGCTCTTTTCACCCTCTCTCAGAACCTCATTTTGAGCTCACAGTTTGATCTGTTTCAAATGAATGCTTATTTAAAAGTGAGTATTTTGGAGAATGCTTTGTCTAATACCTCATGAATGCTCTGACGTCCCGCGGTGCAATACAACATCGGCCATTGTCAAGCATTAATTAACAGTGATGACTCACAGCCCACATTATGATGTCAAAAAGTAATACAATATAATTGTGTCATTAAATAGTTAAAGCCCTGTTTCTCTAAGCTGCAGTCATGGTGTAAATCTCCTACTAAGCGACTGCCAGCTTTAAGGATAAATTTCCATTATAATCATGGTATATTAATTTATATTATAAATAATTAAATACACAACTGAAGTCAAGTTTTGTCTGGTTTTTACTTCACCACCTGTATGATGTTATGTGCAACTGCAAATGAATTCACTATAATGTCCTAGATTTGGCTCAACTCGTTTTGAAGAACCAAGGTAATCAAGTGCTTTCATCTTTGAAAGGATGCATACAGATGCTTTATTCGTCAAAATCTAATTAATTTTCTTTTTAAAGCCCATAGGCATCAGTAATGTCTGGAGCATGGATTTAGAGTGCGCCACAGTCCTCAAAAACAACATAAGAAGACCTTTTATTTACTAGTTATGCTATGATTCTGCAAAATGAGCTATTACAGCTTGTGATAAATGGGACATATAATTCACCATTGAAGTATTACAGCTGAATCAAAACTATTAAACTAATTAAACACTCCAAGACTGTTATTGCATGCTGAGCTTAATTAAAGTATTTTAATTATTTTAAATGCACAAAAGCTCAGACAGTGAGGAGACAAATATGGAAGTTGCAAGATTGCAGTGATGAGAGAAATGCTCTAGTTTTGCCATAAACACAAAAAAATGCTTCCTATTCGTTCTCATTCCCCGGAGAAAGAGATACTAAGATTGTGCTTTAAATACAGTGATCCCAATTACTTTGTCATGGAATATCAGTGTCAATGCAAAATGCAGAGCAAAAGTATTATTCCAGTTTTATTTGCTCCATTTTAAGGTATGCTCATGAATTACTTATGGCATAAGTGCATAGATCAAACTGAAACAAATGCAATATAATGTTCTCAGAACTGTGGCTGGCAAGGCTCTCTCAAAGTTATAAACAAACATTCTTCAAGCAACATTAATAGAATGTTCATTTAAATTTATCTGGTCTTTAATAAAATATTTGCACAAACAATTATTTACTGAAATGCTTTAGTTGAACGTTCGACTAACATTTTTTAAATGTTACTACTTAATGTTACCACTTAAACATTGAAATGAGAACATTAAAAAGTAACATTATCATAATGTTTGCAAAATTCTAAAATGGAATATCCCATTGAAGTTTGCATAACCAAGAAAAATGATATTAAAACCTATAACAAATTAACTTTAGAGAACATTCATGGGAAAATGTTCTTAGATCATACTTTTTCTTAGCCGGGCATGAGGAACTTAACGCTTAGGTTAAGCCTTGCACTTAAAGCAAAGATGATAATGACGATGGATAACGTTAATGAGAACCTATTGATTGAACGGGCTATAGGTGAGTGATGTTTTCCACTAACAAATGGCTAGTTAGCATTATTTATAGTCACAATCGATTTAGAGTTTGAGGCATTTCTTTGTTTTGGTATCGTACACCGTAGCTGTGAGTGTGCTTGAAAGATCAGGGTTGGAGTAGGATTACTGTCAAGCGACGTCCCTGGAGTCGAGTCTAAACAGAAGCTGCACAGCTGTACACACACAGAAATGCACTCCGCCCCATACAGCAAGAGATAGCTGGCTGGATGACAACAATGTATCCTATGCAAAGATTGCTTATTTTTTAGCCAATCCTAAAAATATCTGGCAGTTTGACTGTAAACCTATAGTTAAATATATTTTTAACAGATTGTGTGCAATTGAGCTGGTAATAGCCAGCGAGTTGGTTTGTAAATTTCTGGGTTTATCTATTTAATGTTCTGATACTAGGTTTTTATGGGAAATGTTTTATGTAATACATACAGTTCCAAAGTGATTCATAAATGGTTTGTAGAATTTATGGCAGATTTGTTTGTTATCGTTCTGCACATGCTGCAGCCATGAGGAGCTTAGAGCTCCACACATTTTGCCTGCAAAAAATAAAGAATAAATAAAAGTACTTAAGAGAGAGCTGGTGATAGTGAATATGGGAAGGAAAACGCTGATGTAGAAAGTGCATGAACGAGGCTTACTTTCAGCCTACCATTAGCATGCATTAACATCTTTTAACAGGTTTTTTCTACTTTGGCCAGATTTGGCTACCCACATGTTGGCCTCGAACACGAACTGGCTATTTCTCCAACAACATCACTTGTTTTAAACTCAGAACCGTCTCATTAAAAAAAAAATACCGCAAATCAAATCATTTTCATGTCGCTTGGTTCTCGAACGTGCATTGTTTAACAAATGCAGATGAACACCATACTAAAATATTCTGAAAGTGTTCAGAGAATTACTATTTAGCACATACAGATTATTGTTGGTGAATGAAAAACATACAGCGTGACTAGTGAAGTCTGATTCCCAAGCTAATATGACTCTTTTGAGCAGGTTCTTATTAGTGAATGAAACACATGCAATGCATCTAGAGCATCCCAGTTCAGTACGAATGACTCTTATGAGATGGTTCTTTTTAGTGAATCACAAACACTTATTAGTTGGAGAAGTTCCTCAATTAATGCAACTCATTCACTAAATCGACTCACTTTCTGAACCTTGGTACATGAAATAAAAAATTAAACCATTTTAAATCATGTAATATTGTTGTCTGTAATTAAAACAAAGATGAAATAAAAGAAAATATAAAGAGTAACTAAATGAAAAACTTAAAGGGGACATCAGATGCAAAATTCACTTTTATATGGTGTTTGAACATAAATGTGTTGGCAGTGTGTGTACACAACCTCCCTATATAAATCATAACCTCTTTTGCGGACCATCCCGTTCACAGATTCTTGGCAGTGTGACGTACTTTGGCAGGCCCCTCCCATGATTGTTTGATGAACACTGCCATTTTATCCAAGCGGCAACCTTCCATCTCTCTCGTGAAACCAACACGGAAGTGACTTAAACTGTAATTCATCGACTGGCCGCTAAAGGCTGGCAGCAAAAGGGAGTCAGTCCCATAGACCCCTCATGTTAAAATGTCCAACTTTACAACAGAAAAAAACGTTTACACCCTGGTTCAAAAAATTATTTTGGTCTATATAGCTAATTTTGCCCTTCATGACAACTGTGAGGGGGGGGATTTTTTTTTATAACTCATCCGTTTAAATTATATTGATTATTATTTTTAAATAAATTATATTTAAATTATATTTATATTTATATTATGTATATTATCTATTAAATTATATCGTGGCCAGTTGAGTGACAGGAGGATTGCTGCTGCTGTCACCACTGGCGAGCTAGGCGGGCGTGGTTTCAGCAACCAGCTCCGCCCACATCCCACCTCTTTGCCCATTTTCGATTATCCGGGAGTGACGCGTGGTGATGCGCCTGCCAAGATGGCGACGACCGACTCCGCCTACTTTGGGCTTCAAAAATGCTTTTCAGAAACCTACGGGTGACGTCTACGTCCATGTTTTTTTACAGTCTATGGTTTTATCATAGACCCGCCCTGAGTAAACTGTCATCAGTCTGCCATTGTTTCAATGCCGGAGCAGGTATTGACAAGAATGGCTCCTAAGCGATTGAGGTATTTTGTTGTTGGATGTAATAATGAACATAGCATTCGTCATTTACTCCCGACATCTGAGCCGCTGAAAACGCAGTGGATTACTTTTGTTTTTGAAGGGAATTGACCCCCGATCTACCTAAATGCGTCTATGTTCACGTGAATCATTCGTGATCCAGCTTCACCTCCAGAAGTAGTGAGTATAACTTTTTTTTAATGAATCTTTGCAAATTGCCTTTCCTAATAATGTGCTGGTTGGCAAGTTCCATGACGAATGCGGCTAAAGTAACAGTCTCTCAGAGAGCGGCTGGTCACCCCACAGAAGAGAGGGGCGGGGTGAGCAGAGCTCATTAGCATTTAAAGGGGCATGCACCGAAATGGGTCGCTGTGTTTTTGACAAGGTAAAAAGGATGTTGGTTTTACACTATGAGAAATTTTATGCGCATCTGACGTCCCCTTTAAAAAAACGAAAGTTGGCAACTAACTGAAACAAATTTACATTAAAGTACTAAAATTACTAAAACAAAAACTGAAATAAAATATATTATATCTTTATAGAAATATAAAAAAACAATAAAAATAAAGCACAAACAAAAATACTAAAACTTAAACTAACACTGAAATATAAAATAAAATTCAAAATATAAATATAAATACTATATTATTTAATAAATAATACTAAAATAACACTGGTACCAAGATTTGATACTGTGTTACAGTATGTTGTACTTACTGTAAGGCGTAAGACGTTTATCAGTGGTATTTTATAAAACATTACAGCAAATATATGATAAATGATTATTATATAAATATATATGATAAATATATTTTGTTCTTTATTGTTTTATATATATTACTGATCCCACATTTGGCAACAAAATAACATCTGTAATTCCAAACATTTCTTACTCTTAATCAATCAATGTTAATGGGACTATTAAGAAATCACAATTGTTCAGAATCAAAGACCAAAATTCTTCCTATCGCTAAACATGAGAGACATGTTATTCTGCTGTCAAATAAGAAGCTACAAGCATAACAGACTCGTGGCTGCATGCATGATGGAAAATAAGTGGAGGTGTCAGGAAAGCACACAGCTTTTATGTTGCATTTGTTTTCTTTGCATCTCAAGGTTGCACTATTATTCCTGCACAAACACTGCTTCTCAACGTTCATTTTGGTTAGGGCTTCTTCAATAACTACTCCTTGGAGCAATTCCATGTCATCAAAGAGCACATCATCTGTTATTGTAATGAGTCTTGACTCTAACTCAGCTCTGAATCATTAGTGAATGGATCAACCGTTCTCATCAATGTGTTCGAGCCCCAGTGGGAATGTGAGCGTGATGAGGGCCCATCCAGTGCACTGTGATTGATCATTATTTTAATCACTGCAGGCAGACGGTCACGGGGACGACGTCAACCCACCACTACATTACGGTAGAGAAAAGATATGAAATGCAGGTAGGAGGCATTATTTCGAATTAGCGTCTTTGTGGATTCTCGGTCACAGTTAAGGGCTTCCCGCACCTTCCTGTAAGCACCACACTTGATGCTCTGGTCCTCCAACCTTAAATACATTCACAGCCAGTGACCACACACAAAGATGAGTCTGCTCTCTGCTCGCTCTGTGCCAAGGTCGTCTGGGTAGTATCTCGGTTTGCTTACAGACACATTTTGCGAAGGATTCCTTCCTAGAAATTCAGGCTAGATAAATAGAACATTTTTAACACGTAATGTCATAGGCTGCTCATTTAATGGTTTTGTTTTGAATCATTTTAATTATTATTTTTTTCTGCAATGAGCTTTTCAGCTCTGTCATTGACCTGTGTTTCTGCCACATGAATAGAAGCTCTCAAACTGCTATTTTCTGTGTTTCTCTGTCTGTTATGATGCCTGCAAGCACAAACAACACAGCTTGAGTAATCAAGTCAAAGGCTTTGAGATGAACTCTTCAAAAACATACTCCCACTTCTGTGTAGGAAAAAAGGTCACATTCGATCGCATTTCTGAATGTGTGCAGCCGAGTAAAAGAGAATATGCTGGAAGTCTAAAAACATTGAAAGCCGGTTCACTTTCTCTGTCACTGCGGTTGAAGTGGCATATGCAATATACACCCCACATTCAGAGGGATTTTTTTTTTTACAGATTAGCACCTAGATGGCCTTTGTTTTTTCCAAGTCAGTGCAGCAACACTGGTGACAGGATCTAAAGATAGTCCAGTAGCAGATAGCACAGGGGCAATCTAAAAAATCAAGAGGACACTTTAGAGAGATTGTATCAAGAGAAAGCTATTGTTTCTCTCTTATCTGATATTGGAACAGTCTAGATTGCTCGCAGGTTCACAGGTTCCCATACAGAAAACTCATTTTGTTGATTTGATAAGATGAACTGCATTGACAGCATTCATTCATTGTCTATAAAAGCATCTATCTATCTATCTATCTATCTATCTATCTATCTGTCTGTCTGTCTGTCTGTCTATCGGTTTCTGATAGTAATTAATTCTGAAAAAAATATATATATATATAATGGTTTCTACAAAGATACCAAGCAATAAAACTCTTTTCAACATTGATAATAACAAGAAATGTTTTTCACCACCAAATCAGAATATTAGAATGATTTGGAAGGATTATGTGACACTGGAGAGTCAAGTAATTTTTGTTTTTCAATAAATTTATTGATTTGTTATCACAAATCAGGTTTTTGCTTTGTCATTATAGAGAATGGAATGTAGATTGATGTGAAAAATATATTTATTTATCAGATTTTCAGCTTTTTTCATCAAATATATTTGTGACCCTGGACTGCAAAATCAGTCATAAGTAGCACGGGTATATTTGTAGCAATAGTCAACAATAAACTGTATTCATGTATCATGTTCCATGAAGACATTTTGTAAATTTCCTACCATAAATATATCAAAACTTAATTTTTGATTAGTAATATGCATTGCTAAGAACTTCATTTGGACAACTTTAAAGTTGATTTTCTCAATATTTAGATTTTTTGCACCCTCAGATTCCTGATTTCCAAATAGTTCTATCTCAGCCAAATATTGTCCTATCCTAACAAACCATACATCACTGGAAAGCTTATTTATTCAGCTTTCAGGTGATGTATAAATCTCAATTTAAAAAAAATAATAATAAAATGTAACCTTTTGACTGGTTTTGTGGTCCAGTGTCACATTTTTTCAGAAAATTTTGCTTTTCATCCAGGGAATAAATTAAATGTTAAAATACATTCAGATTTATTTCTCAGTATTCCTTTTTTTAATGTATTTTTGTTCAATTAAATGCACCTTTGGTGAGCATAAGAGAACTTCAAAACATTAAAAGATCTTAATTTCTGCAATGTTTTCAACAGTAGTGTGTGATAGATAGATAGATAGATAGATAGACAGACAGACAGACAGACAGACAGACAGACAGACAGACAGACAGACAGACAGACAGATAGATAGATAGATAGATAGATAGATAGATAGATAGATAGATAGATAGATAGATAGATAGATAGATATTTCTATATCTTATTAAATGAAAAAGCTCCATTGCAGTAGGAAATACAAGAATGAGTTGTATGTCTGTTGTTGGAGGCTACTTTGCTTTTCTGTATAATGGATTTATTACTTGTGCTGGTGGATCAACCGAAGGCTTTGGGTTGCCAAGCAACAGCGGTCATGTGATAAATAAACGGCGCTTGCTTCTGTAAAGGATCAGATTATTCTCCCTCAGTGTATTGTCAGAGGGGAAGAATAACTAGGGATGAGCTACAGGGCAGAAGTTGGAAAGATAATGCATTTACGAAAGTCTTTTAACTTCATGTAAATTGACACAATGTGCAGCTGGGTTCTGGTGGCAATTTAACTGCCTTGCATTACGGTCAATGACCAAATTTAAGATGCAGTAATTAATAACTCAAGTGTCATAACTGAACTCACAGCACTGAGGACTTTATCACCATACCAAGCCAAATGGATTGGCTCAATTATCTGAATAGGGAACAGGGACCATAAAGCAGAAAGCTTGAGACATTAAATGAAAGCCTTGACTCTGTTTCTGAATAATTCAATAGGAATTTCTCTTGAATTATCAATAATTGCACACCACCAATATGCCTTTGAGAGGTCATTACAAAGTGCTGGGCGAAACTTGGGTTTAATATACTAGCTTTATGCATGTCTTTTGTTTTTCCTCTAATATTCCGTGTCTCGTGCGGCAATATTTTGTACAATTAAGAAGAGTAATTATTTTTCACCAACACACAGAGGACCGAATCATTTTCAGTGAAATATTATTAATCATAATTCCAGTCCTGACCCAGCCTCTGAGCTGTGAAATTGTATTTCTACTTTAGCAAACAACAATAATGGATAGGAGAAAAAAGAGAGGAGAAAGAGTAAATTGTACAGCATGGTCCAAATCAACGGATAATAATTACAGCACCGTGCAGACATTGTGTCTGCGAAGGCTGTACTCAGCCGAAGTCATTTTCAATTAATCTAGACGAAAGCCATTGTGTGAAGCAACTCATGGAATTCTCTGAACTTCACAATGCTTAATAGCACACTCTCTCTGACACTCGGCTGTGCTGAAACTTTGGAATAGAATTGCATTTATTAAGCCAAACGCTATGAGATGTTCACACACATTCGCTCTCTCTCTCTCACTAATCTGTCGAAGTGTTGAAATGAAATCGAAAAATATAAATACTGAAATAAGGACTGCAGTCAAACTCGCATAGAATACCTAAGGGAAATTCTACTGGATTCTAGGGGTTCAAATGTTTCAGTGCAAGAGATGATGCAATCATTGTGGTGGTGGCCATGATGATGAAATAGGCATAAACAATATACCAAACAGACATATCAAGTACAGGCTTGATGGATCTTTCTCTGCATTGCAGCAGTGAAAAAAAAAGTTTTTTTTTTCCTAGCACCAGGATCTTCCTTTTTGCTCTGACGGCTTCTTTGTTGTTCTAAGTCAGAATGCTTTATTGCTCATATTAATGTCATATTTCAGATGCCAGCGATATGATTAAAGAAATGTTCTATGCACTCTTGTCTTGATCTAAGAAAATGGATTTAATTTAATTTAATTTAATTTAATTTAAATTTAATTTAATTTAATTTAATGCTCACTTAAAGCCAAACACTAATAATTTAACAACACTGTTACATGTAATCTTCATCAAATCTCAAAATGAATATCCATTTTTATATACTGTACATTATAATATTTTGATGACTAAATTTACTTGTAGCTTTTTTTTTTTTTATAGCACCAGGATCTTCCTTTTTGCTCTGACGGCTTCTTTGTTGTTCTAAGTCAGAATGCTTTATTGCTCATATTAATGTCATATTTCAGATGCCAGCGATATGATTAAAGAAATGTTCTATGCACTCTTGTCTTGATCTAAGAAAATGGATTTAATTTAATTTAATTTAATTTAATTTAATTTAATTTAATTTAATTTAATTTAATTTAATTTAATGCTCACTTAAAGCCAAACACTAATAATTTAACAACACTGTTACATGTAATCTTCATCAAATCTCAAAATGAATATCCATTTTTATATACTGTACATTATAATATTTTGATGACTAAATTTACTTGTAGCTTTTTTTTTTTTATTTAGACAAAACAGTATAGAATTTTAATAGAATTTCAGCCATAACATGAACAAAAAAAATGATTGGCTTATCAGTACCAGAAATAATTTTAATATTGATGCATCCCTACTTAGAAAGGTATGATGATGAAAACATCTCAAAAGATCTAAGAAAGTAACATCATTAATGGTGGCAAAAATCTAAAAATATATCGGTCTAAATTCAGATTTTTTTAATTTATTTTTTAATAGCTTGTGTTCTAATTCAGTAGGGAGGTAAAATGTCCCTCAAAAACATCTCTTAGGATTTGACTGGACCCTTTTGAGAGAATAAGAGTGATACAGAAGAATAACCCAGAGTGCTCAGAACAAACCCAATAAGAGAATAAAAAATGTGCTTTGGCAGGAACATATTTTAGCTGTCCGTCTAACAATGGGCCACAGAGACAACGCATCTAAGCTCAGGTTGAGGTATAGCTGTTGGGTTAGCACTGCAAACAACCACAGCTGTTACTCTAGTGAATGGAGGCAGGCTTAGAGTCAGAATACAGGGAGCTCATAATGACACTGTGTGTTACAGGTTCAACCAAACCTCATTTACTTTTCCCTCTCTCTTTGTGATCAATAAATCCTATTAACGGTTTATTTGGAGCAAACTAAGGAGGTCTATAATGTCTGGAAAGAGCTATGTGTTACCATTCCCATTCTTCTCACTAGTGGTTACCTGGCTGGTGATGTAATATGTGATAATGTATACAATAAATAGTGTTAAAAAATATGTCAAATTCATCTTAAAAACTTCCAAAAATCGATCAGGGATGATTCAGATATCTACTATAGTTTCAGACCTGGACCACAAAACCAGTCATAAGTAGCATGGGTATATTTGTAGCAATAGCCAACAATACATTGTAGGCCTGTGGGTCAAAATGATACATTTTTCTTTTATGCCAAAACTCATTAGGATATTAAGTAAAGATCATGTTCCATGAATATATTTAGTAAATTTCCTACTGTAAATATATCAAAACTTAATTTTTGATTAGTAATATGCGTTCCTAAGAACTTCATTTGGACAACTTTAAAGGCGATTGTCTCAATATTTAGATTTTTTTTTGTTTGTTTGTTTTTTTTGCACCCTCAGATTCCAGATTTTCAAATAATTGTATCTTGGCCAAATATTGTTCTAACAAACCATATACCAATGGAAAGCTTATTTATTCAGCTTTCAGATGATGTATAAATCTCAATTTAAAAAAAAATTGACCCATATGACTGGTTTTGTGGTCCATGGTCACAAATATTTTGAGATTTATATGCTATGTATTTGGTTTTTAAATAAATGGCCATCAATGGAAAAAGTTACGACATTAACAAGCAAGGGTCAAGAGGGCCATGCTAACCAGCCACACATTGACAGTGATTCGCAGTAACAAAGCAACAAGACATCATTTATTTTCAACCATCAGAGCTCAGCTTTATGCAAATGAGCAGCGACAGGACACAACAACGACCAATGGGAACGCAAGCAATAAGAACACCCACAAAAAACTCAGTGACCTCCAACATTTTAATAGCTGTCAGTGTGAACGCCCCCTTAAGTTCCCGCAAAAACAAACAATTTAGCATTAGCATAATACTAATACATAAAGACTCGTCAGAACATGCTCCTTTGCTTTCTGCCTCCGTTGCTGCATTGTCTGCAAAATTGCTTTGCTGTACTTGTTGGGTTTGCTGAGTTTTTGGCTGCATTTTCAGCGTTTCAGTGGTTGCAAGGTAATCTGCGATGACACCGCAGTGATTTAAAGCTTATTTGCAGAAGATTTCGACAGAATTTCTGGCACTGTAAAACATCCATAATTCAGTGAACTCTTCCCCCTTGGTCTCATGGGATACAAAACCTGGCTAGTGGCCTCGTGGAGAGAGAGAGGGACTGAGAGAACAGTTTGCTTTGCGGCAACTGATGCTAGCTGATAGCGTGCAGTGGAGAGTTCAGATATGGCTGCTGAAATGTGCTTTGGAAACGTGCCTCATTAACATCAAAGGTTAATTCCCTTAAAACAACACGCTCTCCCTGTGTTGTTTTCAGGGAAATGCAAATTCACACTCTCTCTATCTCTGCGAAGCCATGAAATCCGTTAACCAGGTATGGCGCTTTGAAATGCAACAGAACTACAACTATAATCTCTTTTAACAGATTATGTATCCAGCACATGAACAAATACCGCTGAATGATTCATCTCATCATTTTCATCTACGATGTGCTTGTTCGCAGGACTCCCTTTCATGTTTCCTCATCCTCCAAACTGGATTTCCGTAGGGCTGTCCCACTCCCAATCCATCGATAACTACCGTGAAACCTTCCAAATTCCGTCCCTCAAACTTATTTAAGTTGCGATTAATTTAGGACTTACATAAAGGTTACGTAAAGTGATGAATAATGAATGGTGCATAACACCACACTGTCATTAAAAACTTCATATTTTATTAAGGACGGGGAGAGAAGCTCTGCAGATACAATTCATGTACCTCTCTAATTATCCTTGCAAATGACTTCGGGGACTAGGCCTAAATAAGAGACTGCAGAAGACAGCACCACTGCATATCATACAGCTGCCACTGTCATTTTCCCTTTCATGTGCGCTAGCCAAGGTCAGTCCGGCTCACACGTTTGATGGTGTGTACGTTTCATAACCAGGCTGAAATTAACAGTAAAAAAAAAAAGAAAAAAATAAAGTGCTGATCACTTCGAGGCTCCTTTCATAATTGATCTGAACGCAAGTTCGAAACCGTCACGTATCATTCATCTGAATTCCCAGAATCCTCCAAGCTGAAATCAAAGAGATTGTGCTTAGTCACAGGCCATTTTTTCTCCCTTGCTGGGTAATGAGCTTTCTCTGCGAGCGAAGCACTTCAAAAAGAATTTGAATATCCCTGTTATGACATGCGTGCACCTTACTGAAGTGAAATCGATTTGGCCATCTGAACCCTCATCCTCCTTCTCCTCCGTCTTCAAGAGTCTAGACAAAGTGGAAGCCCGCCGTATTATGACGGGGGCCCATATTGCCGAAGATGGGCTATAGAACATGTGGGTCGCAAAAGATGAGCCATCATTTTAATGTGACATCTGTGCATCCATTCTATGTCAGGGATGAGCAGGCGCAAATTCCCAGGTAGACAAACGCTTCCGCCTTGGCTCCATTTCAATGACAGCGATGATATCTGAGAGGATAATGGCGAGTGTCAGACTGGGAAATAGACTGGAATAATTGATACTGTGAGGGTGTTATTCCAGCAGTCGGAGTTAAGAGACGATTGGCAGCGAGCCTAAGAGCGAAGAAGACTCCCTGAAGCCGCTGGGCTCTCTGAAACTAACCGTTCTGGAATTGAGACTAGTGATGATGTGAACAATAACCTGCCCTCCTCTGAGGAAATGAAAAAAGACTCATAATGGAAGCCGCTAAACTCTGCCTGCATAGATATACCCATTCATTACAACTGAGGAAATCATTAAGCTTTTATTGGAGCATTATGGGACAAGTTTATGAACATTTTTTTCTTTTTTGCCCCGGTACAAAATTTCCTTTCACTATGGTACTAATGAGTGGATGGTGAATCTTCTCACTCTCATTATGAAGTCTGCAGGCTCATCCCTTGACACCAACAACCTGCCATCAACATTCAAAAGGCTTCGAGAAAACTACATTAGCGTATCACTCCTGCTTACTCCACTGAATTTCAGCTAGACTTGCAAAAATAAACTGCATGAGCAGATTCACTGGCATTAAACTGGATATTTAGAGAATTGATGTTTTAATCCAAAATTCTGGTATGGTATGTAATGTAATATAATACTGTAATTCACTTATAAATTACTGTGTAATCCTTGACATTTCAAGGTTGGATTTTTTTATAATCAATTACAAAAGTAAGATCAGTCTTAAAGTCGTCATGAAACGGAAGTTGCAATTATCTTTTCTTCCCTATTGTGACATATATCAGAGTCAAACTTCTCAAATTAAAAAAATGTATCATGGGACTTGATTTTGTACATAGGAACTGATTAGATTATTAGATTGTTGTTGTTTGCTATTTGCTGGCCTCTTATGTGAGTGACAGGTTGCTGGAGGGGAGGTATTTTTGTCCTGCCCATGCCGGTGCACACGTGAGCAGAGAAGAGATGTCTTGTGAAAAAATAATAATGTACATGGATAAATAATTTATAATAAACACTGCAATACTCTGATACTCTGTTAAAATAGGAATTATCAATTTTGAATTCATGATGACTTTAAACATCATCAAAACTACTGTTAATGCAGACTGAGAAACAACCCACAAATAGCACAATTTCTTTTTTTTTTTTTTTGGTCAGATATTATTCAGAAATCAGGCACAACAAAAAGCCTTCTATTTTCTTTCAAAGGATAGTTCACCCAAAAATGACGATTCTGTCATGATTTACTCACTCTCATGTCAAATACAAAAAGGTATTTTGAAGAACACTGGGGAATAAACACTGAATCCCATTTACTTTCATTGCATGAAGAAAAAAACCCAGAGACATTTTTTTTTTTTTTTAAATCTTCTCTTGTGTTTTGCAAAAGAAAATAGGTCATATGAGGCTTGAAACAACATGAAGGTGAGTTTTTTATTCATTTATTTATTTATTTATTTTGATGATCTGTCCCTTCAAAGGTGCACTACGGAAGTTTGGCCTCTCTATCACCATCTGCGGTTGAAACATTAAATTGCCAGTTTGGGGTCTTTTGAAAGAAGACTCTTTTGCTCACCAAAGCTGCATTTATTTATTTATTTTTGTTTAAATATAGTAAAATCTGTAATTTTTGAATTGTTATTACAATTTAAAATAAACTGATGTCTGGTTCAAATTGTAATTTATTTTTGTGATGGCAAAGCTGAATTTTCAGTTGCCTTCACTCCAGCCTTCAGTGTTACATGATCCTTCAGAAATCATTCTAATATGCAGAATTGGTGCTCAAGAAACATTTCTTCTTATTATTAATAATGGTAAAAACATTTTTTATTAATGTTTAATTAGTATTTTTTTTGGAAACTGGTGATATTTGGTGATATTTTTTCAAGATTCTTTGATGAACAGAAAGTTCAAAAACAGCACTGTTTAAAATAGAAAACTACTGTCACTTTTGTGAGTTGTTTTATGATGAATCTGATGGTTAGAGGAATACCTCTGTCTTTGATCACAATATCAGAGTGTATATGTCATACTACACCAAAGCCAGATGAAAGAAAGTGCTACAAAGCCCATGTCCAAAAATTGTGTTGTCTGACCAAGTAAGTAGCATCACTGCTGAATTAAGTTGGATGAATGACACAATAAACCTGAAAACAAAGGTGTAACAGTGGTCAGTGCAGTATGTGACTGTGCATTTACAGCTGAAGTGTGTCATTTCATCAACACTGGCAAAACCAACTGGAACTGCAACAATAATGATTATTTCCAAAAAACAGAAAAAAACAGATTTCCTAAATGCTCTACTTCTGTCCAAAAAATAAGCTAGTCCCGCCCCCAAATAGGTTGAGCCAATGACACATTGCTCAAACAAACAGTGCAAAGTTTTGATAGCACCACAATGCTTACACTTTTTGGAAATATCAGCCTACGAAGAAAATAATTTAACAGCTTTAGCTTCAGATTTAAGCAAACCTTGCATGACAAAATTTTCGAAGCGTCCACTTATCTGTATGTGTGTTATTTTTTAATAAGAACACTTATTCCATTTACACCTGAATTGTGTCTGTCACGATTTGCATTTTGTCATAAAAATGAATTGCTTTTTTGCATAATGTTTCCTCTGGAAATGTTCCAAAATGTAGGTGGACTCTATATACATAAAACAAATATTAGTCATTGTTTTTAAGAGTTTAAAAGCTGGTGATAAGAGAACAAAAAGGTTTAAAAAATCATCTTAACTCAAGACATCAGCATAAAAATAAACATGCCCACACACTTCTTAATATTTCATTAATGTTAGCTAGATGTTAAACCTCTGCTGACAGTTGTGAAATAAGCACACATAAAATGAAAATAGATCCCAAATGTCTAAAAACTGACAGTGTCATGCTCTCCTGTTCCTGCAGTTATATTAAGAGCCCTGACTAATGATCTGTCCTTTATCTCAGCCATGCAAAGTATATCTTCTCTCGCCTTTTCCTTCGCACATCCTCTCTTTTCCATTTCATTCTCTCGTGCATCTGTCGACCAAAGCAAATGTTCGTCGAGGATTTGGTTTAGAGATTTCATTTCAGAGTGCCATTTACACAAGCCACAAGCTCCAAATGAGTTGCAACACGCTGCAAAAACAAAATATCTAGATAAATCTACCACAGCATGTCACAATAAGTCACAGCTTTCCTTCTCCCTCTTTTTTGGTTAGCATGCTTTTTTGCAAGCCTTTGAAGAGAATGTTAATGATCACGGAAACCTGTGCCAAATAGCTCAGCGATGAATTTCTTTTCCTCTGATCAAAATTGGAAGAGTCTGACACTGAGTAAACCCGGCTGGAGTCCCAGTCGGTATGATCTATATTTCATTGTCTCAGTAACATCTGTAATTAATCACTCTTCTCAAAATGAATGCAGTCTGTCCCCTCTTCTATTTTTTTATCTAATGGGGTCAGCACTCTCATTTAAACGAAGGAAAATGGAGGGAAAAGAAAAAAATGTGTGGATATGTCTCTCCACAGATATTTTGATTGGTTTGAGATCGACTGAAAAAGAAATTCATATTCTTAAGGTGGAAGGGCAAAAGACTAATTATGCTCTCTTTGTAATTATATTGTTGCATCCAATATAAAACATTAAACCCTCATTATTATTGTTATTATTTCTTATCATGCAGAAACACTGCATAGCTTCAGGTTGCTTATACAAACATTAAGATAGCAAAACTATTTCTGTCATTCTGTCAAAACAATTAAGAAAAGGTTGCACTTATACTGTACATTTCGCTAGTTGTGGTCTTATCTAGCTCGGTGGAATCTTGTAACTAGTACTCTATAATGAAATTAAATTCCATCATTACTGCAGTATATTATTTTATAACACAGCTTTCTGGAAAAGTTGATTCTGATTGGTCAATCATGCTGCAAGCGTTCAGATATTTCCTAATAGACTGCAACAGTGCCTGTCCGCTTTTTTAATGGTCTTGGTTCTAAAGTATTTTTCCTATTCATTTTTCCCTTAGGGATTAAAAAAGTCTTTGCTTTAGAATTATAAGCCATGAACCAAATCAAGAAGCTACAAGATGAATTACAACATTACAAACTTTAATTTGAAGCAAAAAAGTCTTTGAAAATCAGATAAAAAAGACAAAGGTACAAAACTGTGTACTTAAAGGCTTTACTGAGGGAAAGAACTACAAACCCATCAAGCACTGTGAATAACAATTAGAAAACAATGGTGAAATATGACAATATATAGTTATAAATATAAAAGTTTATATATTCGTAGTTTGAGAGTGTTGGGAGCATGGGAGACTCTATCACATCATTCACGGTGCTTCATGAGAGTGGACAGGCACTTAAGTGTTCTTTTAGCGCTTGTCATAATTCTCTGATTATGGAGATTTCTCTGTTGAATCATGGGTAATGTAGTTTTTCACCAGGAATTCCACAATTAGTTTGAAAAAAGTTTAAATAATGTGGGTTCAAAAAAGCATATGCCATCGACGTAGCTCAAAGTAGATCTATCTTTAAAGGTACATTATTGTTTAAAATCAATTCTGGTGTTTAAAAAATTAATACTTTTAGAAGCTAACTGTTGCAAATTACATTCACCATTGTCCATGGTAACGCTTTATTTGTGCAAGTATTTTTTTTCTTACATTCAATATAACACAATTCTACATTTCATGTACACGTCTTTATTTATTTAGTGATCAGCCGTGATAATGTACAATCAGATGGTCATTATTGCAAAATAAACACCTTCTGGCTGATATAAGATTGACACACTTCCAATTAGTATTTTGTGATAATGACCTACTGACTGTACATAATCTCGAACATAATTTTCTATAATAAATGACTGAGTAGGAAATTAAAATGTGTAGATATAGGATAACAAAGAACTTCCTTTGTCCATTTGAGCTTTTTTCTGCTTTATTTTTCGCTTGTTTGTGTTATTTTTCCATATTTAGTTCCCACCTGCCCAAAGCAGCTCTATCTGACACAGACGTAAACACCTCTGTGTAAACTTCAGCAGTTTTAATATTAGTATAATAAAATCATCACTCCCAATGTGCGCGCATGTCTGTCTCTTTCTCCCTTTATATTGTGTAAGCTGAAGAAAGACATTAGGAATTTTCTAGGTGAAAGATACTTCCTGGAAACATGCTGCTGGCAAAAACATGATCAGCAAAATTCTCCATTGAGAATAACAAATAAGCCTAATTAAAAATAAAACGCAGTATAAAAGCATTCCAATGCTATCTAAACTTCCAAAAAGCCTGTTTTGTTATATAGTGATTTCCAATAAACCCTTTGGCAGATATCACAGATAAAAAGCATTACTTTTGAATGTTTAAATATACAAACTCAAGACAATCAAATAAGCGAATACCACATATAATTTGCTTTGTTTTCCTTTTGTCTCCCCCTTCCACGCTGATCAAGTTTTCTTAATGAAAACATGTAATTACTGAGACAGTGATGGTGCTTCGTTAGATGCCGTGGGTCAGATCAATGCCCTCCTAGCCGAGACAAACACACAATTACACTGACAGATCTCCCATAAATGTCCAAGAACTACAGCAGATGGTGGACTTAAGAGACGGTGCTCATGGCTGCATCACAGTGTACTAGATTTCCAGATTCATCCTCAAATGCATAAAAACAGCTCCCACTGCAGGAAATAGCACACTGCAAAAGCTGCACAGCACAGCACAAGGCACTGCAGAACGCCTCGCCGATACCTCCTCTCTCCTTTGCACAAAAGAAATTCAGCACCACGGACAGGGAATAACCAGCTCACGCTAACTGTATCAGCACTCCGCACTGTATGAAGAAATTGGGCATAAAAAGTCACTCGTCAGACACTAAAACACAACTTTTCTCCTTGCTGGCAGAGTTTAATTCCAGATGTAGAAGGAAAAGTAAAGGAGGAGAAACAAAAGATCTGGTTTGACAGCATCCTACTCTCTTTTCCCAAGACAAAGCTCTCAGCATGGTGTCAGAGCTGCTTCAAACAGAGATTGAACCTGTACAGCATACAAAACACCAGCCCGTTCTTGCACCGGCTGTACATTTAGAGAAGTTTGCGGTGTGAGGTAATATTTTCTTATCATTTCCTACACTAGCAACCACACTTTATCTTTCAGTCAGGGTTTGTGAGCTGATTTGACAGTCAGGTGTATGTGAGCCACAGAGAGAGAAGGAAATGGGAAAATAGGGATGCCCTGAAATTAAAATTCTGACCAACAACATTAAGCAATTTTTTTAACTTTAACCAATAAATACCAATACTGATATTAAATATATTAACATGCTATACAATTTTGTCTTAATAAATGAAAAAAAGAAAATAAAACACTAAAATCATTTTAAATTCTAAAAGTGATTTTAGGCATCACAACATTGTAGTGTACAATATGAAAAAAGAATATTTGTTTTGAAGTTACATTTAAAAGTGTTATTAATTTTTTTTTCAAAGATTAATTTTATCACTGACATTGACACGCACATAATATAAAATATTAAAAAAAATATGGTAAATGAAAATGAAATATTATATATTAAATAATCATTTATTATTCACTGAACATTAATGTACTGGACAATAACCAATATGGTACAGATTTGGATATTTTATTTTATCAAAAATGTTATCAACCTAAATACACTACTAAAACAAAACATAAAGATTTGTTTAAAATAGTTAGCAAACAGCTCTTAGTTAACAAATAGCTCTTTAGTAACATTTGCTGTTTACCATGTCAAAAGTATAGTATAACGTAGTACAGTAATCAATAGAGATTAAATTAGTTCAATAAAACAGGCAGCTGTTTTAAATTAAAATCTTATATCTAAAGACGTCTTGTGGCTTTTTCATTTTAAACGAAATATGTGGTTTCTAAAGAACCCTTCTATTTTCTCTGTGTCCCCTACCTGTTCCTTTCAGCACATTCTTATTATTCCTCTTTTCTCTCTCAAACAAGCAACTTCAATATAGTGAAAGGTTAAAGAGCAAACCACATGCAGTAAATATCACCCAACGCAACACCGCAGCAATATTGGTCAATATAGAAAGGTATCGTCAATATTAGAAAGGCATTTGCTGCGGGTTTATCAGAACAATACCACACCTAATTCTTGTCAAAGTGAAACACATCTGTATGCAAGGCAGTGCAAACTTTTTCATATTTTTCTACTCGGTGATAAATTTTGAACAAGAACAGCTCTGACGACAGCAGAACACTTGAACCATGTCCAAGCTGTCCAGCATTTCATCTAAGTAAAATGACAACTGCCTGCACTGTGGTGTCCCTGAATTTCCCAAGGGGCAGGGGTTTTGACGGCATGTCTGAGCAGACACATTACAGGCGTGACAGCCAGAGGAAAAGGCCACAGTCTCCGGTAAAAATGCAAATGTCAGAGAGCACCGGCACACACCGTTTGCTGACTAATTGCATCCCATTGTAAATTCTGCAGGTACTTTGTGGCTCATTTACGTGTTGGGAACACATTATCCGCGGTGCGGCACATTACATTTTCGCATTCATCGCCATATGTCGTGTTCAGAATTCATAATAACAGTGGTTTGTTAAACGGCTGTTCTGAGAGCATTTTTCTGAAGTAATTATTAACCTCATAATGACGCCACTTTATGTTAGGAGCCTTCCCATCAAAAAAAGTCACACAATCATATCAAAGAAAGTAACTGCTGGTTAGTTCGATTCCATCAACTATTAAACATAAGCTATCATTTCACATTTGCCCGTTTCTTTCTGTTCATGGTCTCTTGGTTAAATGCCACTTTGTCTTGGCGAGGCACATGAGCACTATGTAGCAGAGCAGCTGACTGCCCCTGCGACCGCATTCGCTGCATACAGGATCAGTTGGCCAGGCCGTCTGTGGGATTGGGCGGCAGAGGCGTATAATGAGGGTTACTGGAGTGGCATTGAGAGGATTATCTCTCCTCATTCTTTGGACAAAAGCTTTGTGAATTATCACCGAGGAAAGGTGGTTAGGAAGCTGCTCTTTTTGACAAGCAGGTCTGGATGCCAGAAGCAGAAATGCCGTTATAAACGTCCAACTGTGTAAATGATGGATGGCCTGTGAGGGATGGAATCTGCCAAGTACAACATTAGCAAAAATAAACAGGGGCAGCGCGATAAGAGCCGATCCGGGGCTCTGACGTTATCCTCCTTTCACACACGTGTCCTTGGACTTTCAGCTCGTCAACTAGCTGGCCAATTTCAAGAGAAGAGAGACCGACAGCAAAACCCTTTTGTGAGCAGCTAAAACATTCAGGCGCACACTTTCATACTTTAGACGCTCCATTACTTTAATGTTTACTGTAGCTCTTTGAAATGGGCTAATGTGTTCAGATGGCTCTGAGTGGAGGTTTGTAATTGCATTTCATGCAATCAGAGGAGAAATTATGTAAGAAGATCATGAGAATGAGGAAATAAAAATGACAAACGTCAAATCGTGGGATGACGGAACTTCGACACTCATAAATATTCAGCTTCATCTCTTTCCAGGTTTGGTTTTATTCAAGGCTTTTACAGTATGATGCCAAAGAGTGTACTTTTCTCCCTTATGCAGTGCTGCGTAACTAGGTTAAGCCAGCTTATGCATGGTGAATAGGTGTATCTAACTGATGCCCTCCCATGGACACTCAGGGGACTGGAGACTGCAGAGGATGCTAGAAGAATGCTGCACATATTCTCTGCTTCCTCTCCTCCAGGTCTGCGGGTGACCTGACAGAGTCTTTGGCAAATTGACTGTGTCAATATCATGCAATCTCTGACAAATTTCACACTGTTATTTACTACACTCTAAAAAATGCTGTATTAAATATGGACAGACCCAGCAATTGGGTTGTTTTCAACCAACAGTTGGGTTAAATGTTTAACCCAACCTTCTGGTCAGTAACCCAACTGCTGGGTCAAAACAACTCAATCGCTGGGTGTGTCCATATTTTACCCAGCGCTGGGTTGTATTTAACCCAGCATTTTTTAGGGTGTAATTTCCAGCATATGAGGTCTGGTTTGAAACGCTTTGTTCTTTCGAATTTTGTCTGAAGCATACTATAAGCACATGGATAAAGTGCTGTGTGTGTGTGTCTGTGTGCATGCTATGTAGAGGCCAAAATCTGCATATTCGCTACTCAAAATGGTACAGTTTGCAGAACTTGGCTTAGTTTAGCACCCTTTATTGAATTCATGGGTTTTTTTCAAGGAAGGCTAAACCAGAGGCATAATTATTATACACTGATTTAACATGATGTCTTACAATAATAATTGCAACACTGAAATCTAAGAATAAATATATGCACAGATCTGTCTTCGCCTTTTTGTGTGATAGATCATGAAAAGGAAGGTCCGTAGACATGATCGATAGTTCCCAAGCTTTTACATGTGTTGACCTTACCTTGGTCCATAAAACCATTCAATAAGTCCCAATAAAGACAATCTACTCAATTTGAAAATACAGATTCAACAAAGCACTTAACAGTTATACAATAACTGCAGTATCTCTATTGCTGAAGGACAATTTTCAGTTAAATAAAAAACATTTCTGAAGTTTTCAATGCAAACGAGTTAAAAGCCAAGACCGCACGCCCTGCATTCATATGTATAATTTGCGTCACATGTTTACCAACATCACAAAGTCTGGAAACAGCAGTGGATCCTTTTCCCTCTAATGTAAATCTATGTATTTTAGATAAATAAAACTGTGATACAAAAATACTCATTTACAACATTGCTGGCTGCTCTTATGAAGGCACTTTAAAAAATCTGAACGAGGGATTTCCTCCAGAGCAACTTGAGGGAAAACTGTACCATCGTACATCGCGTGAATTCTTTTTCCATCTTACCATTTTCATTTTGGATGTGCAGTCTTATATCTGGCATGTCTTAGAATTGATACGACCTCTCCAGCATATCAATGTAATCCACCTTTGTTTTGAGTCTAGCCCTCAGCTCAGGGTAATCACTTTGGGTTTGATTAGGACATCCTGTCCTTGTCTCTGTGGTGGTTGTGATCATTTGCTTTTGTCTGGCATCCTGTTTGGCATGTGGATACTCTGAGGGAGGGTGCGTGTGTCTGTCAGGCAGGTTGCTAAACTGGGATGTTGTGCCAAAAAGACTGTCCACTAATCCCACCTTGGGCGTGGGACCTTGGCTATCAATGACAGTCGGGCAGAGTATTCCATTTTCGTGGAAGCTGGCAATGTCACCACACGGCGCGCCGACAGTGACAATAGTGTTAATGGGGGAGCTGGAGATCGCCATGGTCCACTCCTTTTCCTTCTCCACCAGCGTTCTGTAGTGCGATCCGCTCTCTTTTGTCTCTGAGAATGGATGCTTCTGCCCTGACTCCTCCTGTCCGCTCTTGTAAACGGGGTTGCTGCACATGTGCGAGGAGGGAGCACCGATGCTATCGTACACGTGATTGGAAGGAGGAGTCTCTGGTAAGGTGGGTGGCTGCTCTGTGAATATTCCACATTCCATCTGAATGCCTGCCAGGCCCACTTCCCCTTGCTTCCTAAAGGGCAGCTTTTCGCGCTTTTTAAGAGCATATGCGCAAAGAGCCGCAGCAGCAAAGAAGGCAGACACGAACAGAACCAGCAGGCTGAGAATGAGAACGGAGAGGGGTATGGCACCTTTCGGTGGGTGCGGCCCCACCTCGGGATACGTGGTGATAAGCTCACTATCTGATTCGGCAGGAGACAGCGAGGACTGTCGGAGCTCAGGGCAAATCACTTCAGAATTCAGAGAGCGTAAATCTTTTCCTGAGACCAGCTCGGGGGTCTTACACACCACTTCTCCAACTATGACCACTAAGCTCAGCGTGTCCAGCCACTCTTTGAGAGGGATGATGTCGCAGGAGCAGTCCCAGGGGTTCTGATTCAGGTCGATCTGGACAACAGCATGCAGGTGTTCCAGAACGCCGCTGACTGGGAGGCAATGAAAGTAGTTGTTCCGCAGGTTCAGGCGTGTCAATGAGGTACCTGCGAATGCTCCCACGGGCAACGTTCGCAGGAGGTTGTTGTTGAGAAAGACTAGCTGCAGGGAGGGCATTAAACTGAAGGCAGCCGGCTGGATTTCTCGTATCTCATTGTACTCAAAATACAAATACTCAAGGCTGTGCAAGCCATGGAACATATCAAGAGTTAACTTCACAATGTTATTACCGTTCAGGTAAAGGCTTCTCAAATTAGGGAGATTAACAAAAGCCCCCTCTTGCACATAAAATATCTGATTGTTTCCTAAGTGCAATAAATCAAGACTGGAAAAATTCCAAAAATCAGACTTGTAAATTCTCTGAATGAGATTTCCACTCAAGTAAAGCTTCTTAGCGTTCAAGGGTCGAGGCATTAACTCGGAAATGTTCCGAAACCCATTTTCCTTACAATTGACTGTCAAGCCAAGATCATTAATATGCAAGTTACAGGTACATCCAATGGGGCAAATGATCGGTATAGGCGGCCTTGTCTGGTATCCAGCTACAGGTGGCTGATTAGGGAACACGCTGCGCGGTGTTGGTGGTGTCTTTGAGGGCCTGGGTCTTTTTGTTGGCTTTGGGGGTCTTTCTCTTTGTTCCACGGAGGAAACAGTGTTTTGATTGGGGGAGACTATAGATGACGGCTTTGTAGGCCTCGCCCTGCCTGTGTAGAATGGTAAGTGGAGAATGCCTAGAATTGACTCAATCTCGGCTTCATTCAATAAGGGACAAAGCTCACTGCGTTTGATCTCTCTGAGGTCCTTTCCGTGGAGGTGGAAAGGATACTCGCATGTGATCTCACCAACAACTGCAGTGTACGGAATCCGCTCCAGCCAGGCTTGAAGCTGGATGATATCGCAGACACAGTTCCAAGGGTTCTCCTCCAACTGGATCTCCATGAGACTGCGGCCGATATATTCCAAAATCCCTTTATAAGCCAACGTCTTTAGTCGGTTGCCTCTCAAGTCAAGGTGCGTGAGAGAGACAGATCTGAAAAGAAACGCCGGCAGCATGGGTATTAAATTGTCATTAAGGATGAGCACTCTGAGTTTGTGAAGATTTCGGAACGCCCCACTGTCTATTCTCTTGATAACATTATAGTCAGCCTGAAGATATTCTAAACTCTCCAGTCCGAGAAATGTGTCATTCCGGAACACTTCCAGTTTGTTTTCGTGAAGGTACAACCTCTTCAGGGAGCTCAAACCATTGAAAGCCCCAACATGGATATCCTGCAGGGCATTATTGCCCAGATTAATGGCCACTGCATTGTTCAAGTGCAGAAAACTGTTGAAGTAGAGCTTCCGTAAAGAGTTTTTCTGCAGGTAGAGCTTGAATGGTCTAAGCCATGACTGTGAGACTTGGCTAATATTTGTAAATCCTTTGCTGTCACAATGAACATGAAACAAGCCTTCCTTCACTTCGCAGTAGCAGGGCTCAAAGCAAGGCTCGTCTATTTCTTCTGAATCATCAAGTAGAGGGATAGGAGTCGTCCATCCAAGTGCAATTGTGCTTAGCAGTGTAACCCACAACATGCTTTCACCAAAAGCAGGCAAGTGCATAGCCTCAAGAGCTCCTTCACTGCACTGAAAAAAATACAACAGTTTTAGTGGCGTGAATATGATGATGAACACTGCTCAATACAAATGATGTTGACTTTTGACAAGTTAGTCATAATATGACTGTAGAATAGTAGAGGTTATCATCTATCCAGTATGACAGAGCAGAATGCAGCTTAGCTGCTTCGACTGCAGTTTTTTTTCTGCAAACAATATACTCAAAATATAGAATAAGGCTTCAATAACCAATGTCAGCAAATGCATCAGAGCTTAATATTGACTTAAAAGTATGTCTGCTGCATTTGTTACAGTGATATTGAGAAGAAGCAAAATATGACCTAATCCATTTAAAGGCATCATGCTTCTCTAGAGGTTTCGCTTTAGTTTCTAAATCAGCTAATGACTCTGGAATATCAATTTGACCTCCATGGAAAATATTTCTTTCCCCCCTCCTCCAGGAGCACCTATTAGCTAATGTGCACAGCAGGGCACTTAGGAATGTGATGTTAATAAGACCTAGGTTCTATTGATTGCTGAAGGAGTATATGTGCATACAGGCCATTGAAATAATGTAGCTACCTCAGGCCACCACTAATACATGCAAAGCATTTTATTGCGAGCAAAATCTTAGGGTAACAGAAATCATTATTTTGCAGTTGCAGTACTTTGAGGTAAAGTATGATTTAAAAAAAAAAATCATATTTGGCAACAAGACAAGATAAATAACTGTTTAAGACAAAGTTAAACTGAAATCCAGCCATTGCTCTCTCGGCAGAATAGACCTAAAGATCAGATCCAGCTTTGAACAGAGTATGCAATACAGACATATAAGGAAACCATTCAAGCACTGCATGAAAAAGCTGAACTTATGGAAGCTGAACACAATGTTCATTAGCTAACCAAGAGCGATTCACGCTGTTACGCTGTCATAGACATAATTAACACATAATGATAATCCAATGCGCTAAAATGCATTCTATTAGCATTCCCCTTTGTCTGCCTTTACCACCGCCCGCGTCCGGATCCATATCAAAGGCATTAACTGAGCAGAAATGTGCGCTACTCACTCAGGTTGCTGCAGTGGAATTAAAAGAGCAGAAGATGGACCACTTTAAATGATGCTGCTTCTTGCCATGTTACCACCGTTGAGCCGCTTCTTCTTCTTCTCCTCTCCGCTCTCGTGGTGGAGGCAAATAGGAGAGCCGAAGACGTGACAGGACTGCAATGTCTCAGAAAGGTTTGCTTTAGGATGCAGGTCCGCTCCCCTGACGAGCGCTCAACAGTGAAGACAGCGAAGGCTGCAGTTCAGCACCACTGTGAGGACTGACTGATCATGAGCGAGATCTTAGTACATTTCGTTTAGAAACAGTAAGAAAAACTAAACCGCTTCAAGTATGCAAGTTGGCATGGAAATAAATCACAGGATGGCGCTGCCTCGGACTTCGGTTTCCAAGTAAAATATATTGCACCGAGCGCGCCCGCCTGCTCGCAGCCCTGCTATGAAACGCTCCAAATATGTGAAGATGATGAGAATAATATGAACGCATCAGCCGGCGCGCAACAGCGGGGCTTTTTTAACGCGCTTTAAATGCGTTACGCTCGCTCTCCTGAGACACGTTTGTTGGATTTGCGTTGATTTACGAAAGAAAGTAGTTGAGATTGTGTGTACCCGTAATGCGTAACGCGGGTAATTTACTTTGTTGTGTCACAACATTCTCGTATTATTAAATAATACTGTAACTGCTCCCAGAGCGATGAGGCTTCTTGGGTTACTTATTCATCATCCTTCACGGTATTAGGGCCCTAACAATTTAATGAAACCTTATTTTGGTTACCATGGAAACATAGTGCCATCTGCTATTGCACAACAATGTGGTGCTTCATACATGGGCATGTTGCTTATTTTGGAACTGAGAATGAACAATGTTGACTTGATGCCCACTTTTGCTGATTTCTCATATGGCTGATTAATTATCTTATAAATCACCAGTTAATTACTTTATAATGAGTTTGTCATTTGACAGTGATATGCATAGATAAATAAATGCGATTTCTCATCCAATCATTTTGGTTTATTGTGGAACACACCATCCTGCATGCTTCATTTTAAGCATTAACTACTAAATTCCTCACATGTATCCAAAGTAATATTCTAAACACACAAGCATATCGACTTTACTTTTCCCTTTATTGTGAATTTCCCACAGGTAACAGAGAATCTGAGCTAAAGCTAGTTAATACTCTGTCTCAGCAGCTCTCTGTGCCTTTGAGCATTAAAGCATTTTCCTGAAGATCCTTAAAAAAACCCTTTAATGCCGTCACACAGATCAGCGCTACAGATCTGAACATGTTCCAATGAATTAGCTAGCGACAGCAGCTTCCCTTCTCTTCTAAAGCCTGTTAAAGGTGATTAAAGCAGTGTTTCTCCATCAAATTGCTGCAAGAGTATTTACCAGAGCCCTTTGAAGAGAAAAAAGCTGGAAAAATACAAACAAACGAATCATTAGGAATTCTGGGGTTGAAATTATGAGGCTTTATGAATTTATTCGCTATACTGCATGTGGTGATGGACATCCATTTTTCTGCAGCCATCACATAGCAAGGAGGAAGAAAGTACCATGATTGACAAGATAGTAATGGGGTCCAGAAACCTGGCCGTCTCTGAAAACTAATGCCAGATTCTGACCTAAAGCATATTTCAACCGCCTTCACAGAAACAATTCAATCTCCCTTCCATAATAGTATAATAGCCATGCCATTCTTTTCACACACTGATCAATTTAAGCAAGTAATTGTGTGTAATTAATATTATTACAAAAGATTAGTTTTGTTTGAAGAATGATTATATGAAGGATTTACATGATTTTCACCACCTTTGACTAATTAACAAATCACTTCAAGCACTCTCATTCAATTATAAATCCCCCTCACATGAAACCAACAAAACCAACTGTCTCAATTTGCAACAACTGAAGAGACACAATTAGAGGTGCAATTTTTCCAGAAAGAAAATCACGAGATGTAATCTGGTGGTCAGGCCATTTGAAGCTCATTTAGCCTGAAGCTGGTCATTAATTACCCAGAAGATGAAGGGCATCGCTGCCACTGAGGTGCTGGAGAGGGGGGTATCTGGATCCACAGGTGCTGTTACTATTTAGTTAAGCGCACCTCGTGGATACCACAGAGCAATGACCCCTCTCCTCACACACATGGACCTCCAGCAAGGACGGCAGGCCTTGAGCAATAACCAGTGTTAAGCTAATTAAACTACCCTCCCATTTTAATTAGGATATAAATCAGTTGCCATGGGAACCTGTCCTTTGGAGTCCCCATGTAAACTCCTGATGGATTAAGTGCAGTGGATGAAGGGTGCTATTTTAGAAGCCCTTTTAATACATGCAGCAGTCCGCACAGACAGGCACTAACACATAAATGCTAAAATTATGCATTTGATTTTTTAGTGCTGCTTTTTATATTACAAAATAAACAGTTAATTGTATATGCAAATCATGCATACTAAAATTTACAAAACAATCAGCCTAGCAACAAGACAAACACTGCAGGAATCTTACTGTAATATTAACACATTAATACTATAATGTGCTCTGAAAAAAATAGCACTGGTTGAGTTACCGGATATACAGTGTTGCCATGGACGACCGCAAATTGTAGGAAATATCAGACTCTGAATGGCATGAATGAATCTTATGTTAAATCATGTTTGCATAAAACCATTCAGTGCCATTAAATAGGGTGACTGTAGGATCATCTATATATTATGTGTATGTTCATCCATTAAAAGTCAGCATTCATTTCTAATACAGAATGACACTTATATAGCCATAAAACATTCTTTTTAAATATTGCACAGTTGTTATTTAGTGTTTTATTAATCATTTTGAATTTGAAGTTATTTTGCTTGGATTTAAAAAAAAAAAAAAAAAATATATATATATATATATATATATATAGGCACACTTTTATTATCCTTAACATAAATAAATGTTTGCACAAGGGCTTTTTCGGTCTATATATATATATATATATATATATATATATATATATATATATATAGGCACAATTTTATTATCCTTAACATAAATAAATGTTTGCACAAGGGCTTTTTCGGTCTCATTTGTTTGCCTGTTCTAGTGCTTTTCTGGCCTAGCATTTCCTTGTCAAAAGCATCTTGTTAAAAATTGAAACGCACCAGACCTAAACTCAAAATGTTGTGACACAGCATTTCGCAAAACAGGAGTAGTGCTCCAAGGGAAATCACCTCTTATCATGTGAAGCATCATACTTGAGATGCTAAAAGATTACATCAAAGCAGCCACATTAAATGAAGCAGAAAATATGCCATGACGAGAGCTCCCCCTACTGGCGGAGACAGTCTCAGTCACCCCCTGCTAAACAATGCAAGCGTGTTCACGAGCATGTAATACCCACACAGGATTATACAGGGAATCCAATGATTATAATTATCTCCACTTGAGAGCCTTCCAATTGTAAAATATAGAAACAATTAACCAGAATTAAATTACTAAACACAGATTACCTGTTCTAAACATCAGCAAATAAGAACCTTGCAAGAAAACCATCCATTTCTTTCATCCACAGCAGAACTCATTAAACACATCACATAAGACTCAAGCACGGTCTCATCCACAGCAGCAGCAATGATGTGATATGCGACTGAAAACACTGAGTTAACACTTGATAGTCTTATAATGACAGTTCAGCATACCAGTATACTGTTCCACGTCTGGTTGTCATGGATGCAGTATTTATCAGTTTCCTTTCACAGGGTATCTGTAGGTAGTTAAATTGAAATGAATAAAGGTTCAAAAGAACACTTAAGCTGTGCCTGTTCATATCAGTTTACTGAATGTTCAATATAGGCTGGTCAGCAATCTAAGATATAATGAAGCCAGTTAAAATAAATAGTCTCGTTCTAAATTACTAAATATCCAGAAATATGTATGTATCTGAGGTATGTAATGACATTTCCTGAGATTGTTTGTTCAAGATTCTTTATGGAGGCAGCCTGTTTACTGTTATAAAAAATTTCATTTTGGTTTACATTAGAGAAGTTTTTCATCAGAATTTCTTCTTATTTTTCGGCCGTGTAAATCATCGAGCAAAATTGCATATTTTTGTGTGAGCTCCATATTCTCACTATGTCATACTGTATGAGCCATAAAAGCCTGGTGTAGGCCTACCAAATATGATACAAAAACAAAAAAAGTTTGATATATGCTAACTTTTTTTTTCTCTCTCTCTCTAAAGGTTAAATAAATTTACAAAAATAAATAAATAAATAAATTCTGGCTATTATATTACATGTAAAACTTTACAAAGCTTTAATAATGACTTGATAAATATGTTGGTATGGCATATAATCTTAAAACAATCTTAGACACATTATCATTACAGCTCTTTTAAAGGTCATATGAAGTCATAAATGTGTTTGGGTGGTTGGTTTATAACATGTCCATTAACTTTTTTTTTTCAGTCAAAATATAAGGTTAAAAATGTATGTATATTAATAAGGGAAGGTGTATATTTAGGTTGCCATGAAAGCATCTTCAGTTATATACTTACTTTGTAAATGTCCTGTACATCAATTTCTTCAGGATGATTAATCTTGGATCAAGTCCAAAATCACTGTCAATGTATACACGCTTATATGTAATAAATAAAAAATATGGTCTCAGGCATTTATTAAAATACAGACAGGTAATATAGACATGATGTCATTTTGCCGCTAATTTAGTAAACGGTCCACAACATAAATTTATGAACTGCTGAGACAGATAAAACAGCATCATGTATCTATTTACTTTAACAAGGATTTTGGCCAATCAGAGAGTCGCGTTTTACTACGCCTATGACCTTTGACGAATCACAACTCTTTTTGTTGCATAGACGCAACCTACCAGTGACAGGCTGAGTGCTGTAAGGTTCGGCTGACCCATCATCGGCATAGCAGGTATGAAAATGCGATGAAACTTAGCTAACTTTGTGAAATAATGTGAAGGACTGATCGCACTTGGGCATATCATGTGTTAGACAAATTAGCTAATCCTGTTTGTTATCCATAGCAAGCGATTCAGGCGTTTTTGGTTTATATTAAATTGTGTCACTATGTAGCAGATTAGCTTCATTGTAGCACAGCGGTGATGATACAAACATACATTGTCAAAATATGTTTCTGAAGTTAAAATATTCCCTTACCAAAAGCCAGATCAGACTCAATCTGATATTCAGGATAGATTACATAATGTATATATTTTTAAGGTCACCCTGTTTCTAATATGAGTATCGTTTCTTTTAGACTGATAAAGTCAGCATTGCTCTGTTCAAGGCTGCGCGTGCGTTTCCCGTTTTGTAGCAGGGTCATAAACCGCCCCGTTCACCTCAGCTCCAGTGCTAAAGTAGCATCATTGCTCAAGATGCCCCAGACAAACAAGTTCAAAAGTGCTGCAGCCAGCAGTGCTGCTCAGTCTGCTGGTCCAGACCGGGGAGAAGCACTCAGAGACCCCAACGCACCTCCAGGGGACAGTGGTGGAGATGACAGCCAAGGAGACCCTCAAATTATTAAATCTCCTAGTGACCCCAAACAATACAGGTAAGTTATACAAGTCCATATGTACAGATTTGAAACGGTGATAACTAGGTACTATTGGTCAGCGTCTGTCTTATTCTTAAAGTAACAAGTGAATCCTTTTAAAAGATTATTTTACGTTATGAATGATACAGTATGTTGGCACTTAAGGCCAGGGAGTTGACAGAAATATGAGATCGCACAAGTAAAACACAAGCTCTGGTTGCATCTCTTGAGTGTGTAACACAACACTGCATGCAAGTGCTGATGACTAAACCCAGCTAACAGATTTTTTTCTGTTTTTATCCAGATACATTGAGCTGAGTAACGGACTGAGGGCTCTCCTGATCTCTGATCTGAGTGGTTTAGATGGGAACGCTGAAGATGAGGATGATGAAGATTCAGAAGAGGAAGAAGAGGAAGCGGTGGGAGAGGAAGAGGAGGGAGACTCGGGGGAAGGAACGGACGAGGAATCTGAAGAAGAAGGGGACAGTCAAGATAGCGACTTTGAAGAGCTTGACGAGGACAACGACAGGAAGAAGAAAAAGGGATCTGAAAAACAGGTTTGTGTTTTGTTGTCTAGGGATTCAGACTCTGATACTGGTTGCTTTTTTTTTTTTTTTTGGTTGAACCTATATATTAAAGCATTTTTTTTTTTACCTCACCTCTTTTTCAAACCGTCATAATTCGATATTCCTGTGAAATGACTTCTCCAATCATTTAGTCCGCTTAAACACAGCCTCTTTCTTACAGTCGACTGAAACTCTCATTCAGCTCTTCATCCATCCAGACAACAACTGATGGATAGTCCCCCCCGTACATTTTTTTTTCTTTTTTAATAATCATTCGGATCTGTCACTACTTGTTTCATCGTAACTTGAAGAATACATGCTATATCAGCTGATATTACTGTGTGTGTGTATGTGTGTGTGTTAAGTTATCTTTATCAGTATTGGATTTTTCATTATGGATTTTTTTTACATTTACGTTTTAATTTAATGGCACTGTTACATGTAATAATTAGCTAATCTCAATGAATATCCATTTCCTAGTACTGTACATTATAATGTTTTGATGCCTAAATTCACTTGTAGCATTTAAAACGACTCATCTTAGTTTGTGGTGTTTTTCTTAGACAAAGTAATTCAAAGCTATTTTATCAGTTATGAACAATTATATGAAATTAAATTGGCCATTTCATAATAATATCAGCTAAAGCATGTTTCAGTGTTTGTATTTCAGTGCAGTTTAATATATATATATTTTTTTTTTCTGAAATTAGTCTGCAGCGGCCCTTTGTATTGGCGTTGGGAGTTTCAGTGACCCTAATGACCTACCTGGCCTTGCACACTTCCTGGAACACAGTAAGTCACACATGCAGTTGTTTTGCCATTACTGTATTCAATAATGCTTTATTTTCAGTGATAATTTTTAACTCAAACGTATCTCTCTACTTCCCAGTGGTGTTCATGGGCAGCGAAAAGTACCCTTCTGAAAATGGCTTTGATGCATTCCTTAAAAAGCATGGCGGCAGTGATAATGCTTCCACTGATTGTGAGAGAACCATTTTCCAATTTGACGTCCAGAGAAAACGCTTCAAAGAAGCCCTTGACAGGTGAAGCAGCTCTAAAAGATGTGATCTTATCACATCACATCACCTCTTATCCTGATGGCTTCTTTGTCTTTTTTTTTTTTTTTTTGAGTCACAATCCTGTTGAGTATTTTTCTAACCAAAAGCATTGAAATAAAAGCAAATACGATTATTTATATGTTTTAACCTTTGGTTACATCATAACCTTTAAAAATAATGTGATTATCTGTTTCAATGTTATCTCAGATGGGCACAGTTTTTCATCTGTCCTCTTATGATTGAAGACGCCATTGACCGAGAGGTTGAGGCTGTGGACAGTGGTGAGTAAAGCATTTATATTATAGATTAAAAATAATGTTGATAGCTCAACTGTGCAGTATAACAGACTGGTGTTTTTTGTTTGCCACAGAATATCAGCTTGCTAAGCCTTCGGACTCTCACCGTAAGGAAATGCTCTTTGGCAGCCTAGCAAAGCCCAACCATCCCATGAGCAAGTTCTGCTGGGGTAAGTCAAACATGTTAAAAGCTGCTTTAGAGTAGCTCCTGGGTTTATTCTAAAGTTGCTTTTTTGATGGTCTTGGGATTGTATTTAAGGAAATGCACAGACCCTGAAGACTGAGCCAAAGGAAAAGAATATCAATGTTTATAAACGGCTCCGTGAGTTTTGGAAGAGATACTACTCTGCCCACTATATGACCTTAGCTGTGCAGTCTAAAGGTAGGTTCTGTATGCAGGACTCAACTTGGATATGGAATTTCTAATAGAAAATGATCCTAAAATCTCTTCTGCTACAATCTTCACAGAGAGTCTTGACACCCTTGAGGAATGGGTTAGAGAAATCTTCAGTCAGGTACCCAACAAGTAAGCTCAACCAAAGCCCTGTTTGAATATCTGTGATAATGATATTAATGTATAATATGATAATATAAATGTTTAAAGAGTTTCTCAATGCCATTCAGTGGACAGGCGAAACCTGATTTTTCAGACCAGTTGAGCCCCTTTGAAACACCTGCCTTCAACAAACTTTACCGAGGTATGCCGTAGAACTTACTGCTCAAATGAGGTTTAACAAAACTCTAGAACTCTCTATTAATATTTTGTTTGTTGTTTGTTGCAGTGGTACCTGTTAGAAAAGTACATGCCCTCACCATCACATGGGCTCTACCCCCTCAAGAGAAGCACTACAGGTAAACCAGTCATGATGGTGCTCTGTGTGGGCCTTTTTTATAAAAATAAATAAATAAATAAAAATAAGTGATCCACAATAAGGTTCAGTCATTTTTACTGACATGGATTCAAAAAACATCTTTCAAAAGTGCTGTTAAAAACACATCTACATTATACAATATATCCACATCTTTGATATGTCCCACCCCAATATGTCACAAATAGCCATTTCACTGGGACTTTACATATTGATTTTGTTGGTCTTTATTGGAATGCCAATATTATTTTATATATATAATTTATATTTTATAATATGATGCTTAGCCAAAGCTCTTTATGTTGGTCCTCAGGGTAAAGCCTCTGCATTACATTGCTTGGCTGATTGGCCATGAGGGAACTGGAAGTATTCTGTCCATGCTTAGGAGGAAGTAAGTCCTTTCTTTCATGATTTGCTTTTTAATAAATGACAAGTTGGTTCTACTTTCATTGTAACTAATCTGTACATGCAGCATAAATTTTGCATTAACCCCAGAAACTGTGAAATTGAATCTCTTTCTCTCTGTCTAGGTGCTGGGCTCTGGCTTTGTTTGGAGGAAACAGTGAAACTGGTTTTGATCAGAACACCACCTATTCAATATTTAGTATCTCCATCACTCTGACTGATGAGGGCTTCCAGAACTTCTATGAGGTCTGCAAGGGTCACCAGTCTAGACATTGCATTGTTTTACATTTATGTGATCCTACACTACTAGTGCATGTCAAAATTATACACTACAGTTACATGTATCCTTAAGATATAATATTGTTTTCACACTTAATGTAATTATAGAAATATGGGGGAAGCTGAGAAACTAACAGCTTTGCTAAATGTGTGTAAAATAGGATTACAAAGCCTCTGAGGCACAAACACACCCCTTTTCCATCCTAAATTATAACAGACACGATTGCTATAAAGTTTAGCTCCTCTGAGAATGAATGCATCTATGGTAATTTGGATGGTTTCTTCATTCAGGTTGCTCATCTGGTCTTCCAGTACTTGAAAATGCTTCAGACCCTTGGGCCCCAACAGAGGTAGGCCATTCACGTGAAGTGTTTATTTTGAGGAGGATCATTGCAGAACTTTTACACACACTACAGTGAATAATTTAGCTTGAAAGATATCACAAAAAAAGTTTGCTTCTCTTTGGCAGAATATATGAAGAAATTCAAAAGATTGAGGCCAATGAATTCCACTATCAGGAGCAGGTAAGGTTATTTGTCAGGCTATGAGTGCTTAGCTGTTTCTCACCAACAATGGAGTATGTTTATATTTTTAGATTTTAGAAGTAATTTAAAAAGAGATGGATATGAGTATTTGTTTGTAGACACTGTACTCACAGTAATGCATTTACAGACTGATCCTATTGAATATGTGGAGGACATCTGTGAAAACATGCAGCTGTTCCCAAAAGAGGACTTCTTAACAGGAGACCAGCTAATGTTTGAGTTCAAACCAGAGGTAGTTGCCCATCAGATGCAGCACTGATTTTGATTTATTACAGGTTTTGAAAAATATGGGTAAACATTTGTGTGAGAACACAGTAATTGTGATATTTTTTTCTCTTAGGTGATCTCTGTTGCACTAAACCTCCTCACACCAGAGAGGGCCAACTTGCTCCTTTTGTCTCCAGAGCATGAAGGCCAGTGCCCACTCAGGGAAAAGTGGTTTGGGACCCAGTACAGTGTAGAGGGTTTGTACATTTTATTTTATTTTTTTATTTTAACTCCCTTTTTTCAGTTAAAAAATACAATATTCGGGATCAGAAGTTAAAAACTGGTGTCTAAGAATCTGTATTAGATTACTCTGGAAGTAAAAGTCAGAAGCCAGTGTTGAATTGTTAAAATTGCGGATTTACTAATTTTAATAAGATTTTCTCAAGGGTTTCAATCACAGAGTAATATATTTAATAAACTCATGCACTCATAAGCTCAATGCCAGTTTAAAGTGGAGAACTTGCTCTAGCTAATGAGTCAGTGTAGCCACTGCAGCTGTAGAAGGATATCTGATGCCAAAATTAAGAAGTACTTTGGTTGTGTGGGAGTATTTTGGTTTTGAACATGATGACTGCAGGAAATGATAGCCGATTTTAGTATACTAGTAGATTGAGGGTGGTTACTCAAAAGAGAAATAAATCTTAATTCCAAGCACAACAAGCAATTTCTGCCTATTGCTTAGGTAAAAAGTTGACAATTTTGAAATGCTTTTTCTCAGGCTGGCATGTTTATTAAATGAGATTATTTCCTGGTTTCACATCTACTTGAAATTTATTCTTAATTAATCATAGGTTTATCTCACGTTATGCAAGAAACAGCATTAAGCATTTTTCATCTTTATTGTGCAGCTCTGGAGACACAAGCACTTGTTTGAACCATGTTTTTTTTTTTTTTTTTTTCCCTTACAGACATACAGCAGCACTGGAGAGAGCTTTGGGCAGGAGATTTCGATTTAAACCCAAGCCTTCACCTGCCTGCTGAAAATAAGTTCATCGGTGGGTGTCTTCAGTTGACGTCTTTTAATGTTGTTGCTATGTACTGTATCTGTAGCCTGTTTCAAGACCGTTTGCAACTGTTCTTGTGTCTCTTTTCACCTCCAGCCACCGATTTTGCCCTCAAAACCTCTGACTGTCCAGACACAGAGTACCCTGTCAGAATAATGAACAATGAGAGAGGGTGTTTGTGGTATAAAAAGGACAACAAGTTCAAGATCCCCAAAGGTGTTATTGTATTTGTCTCTACAGTCAATATATCATGTCTCCGATGTCCAATAGCAAAATAGATTGAGTGGGAAGTACTGAACCTCTGTGCTCAATTACCCAGCTCACACTTACGTTTTCTCTGTCTTCCTGCAGCGTATGTGCGGTTCCACCTCATATCACCTGTGGTTCAGAAGTCTCCAAAAAAGTAAGCTGAAGATCATGTGAAAACGTCACAGTCATTCGAGCAGATCTTGTAAATGCTGTAGCCATGGAAACCCCATCTAGCCATTAGTGTCTCTGCTCAGGTCTTAGTAATCACTATCTGTAGTTTCTATTCTTGCTCATCCATTTACCTTTCCATCTGACTTTCTCTTTTTGTTCTCTCTTCTCACCTCCACTTAGCCTGGTGCTTTTTGATCTGTTTGTGAATATCCTGGTGCATAACTTGGCGGAGCCGGCCTATGAGGCTGATGTGGCCCAGCTAGAATATAAACTGGTTGCAGGAGAGCATGGTCTTGTCATCAAGGTTAAGGGCTTCAACCACAAACTACCGGTAATTAACAGGCACAAATCAGATTATATGAAGAAATTGGTGTCTTTTTTTATTTATTTAGATTTTTAATATTTTTTGCAGTTGCTGTTCAACCTGATTGTGGATTATCTTGCCGATTTCTCCGCCACTCCTGATGTATTCAGCATGTTTGCAGAGCAGCTAAAGAAAACCTACTTTAACATCCTCATCAAGCCTGAGAAGCTTGGAAAGTGTGTCTTTACATTTGCCTTTACATATATGCCTGTGGCAACATCATACACACAAGCACTCTTATCAAATTTTTTTTTGCTATTTTTAAAAAAAAGTTTTCTTTAATTTAGAAAATACAAATCAGATGGACTAATTCAAGTCCATTTTTAGAGTGTTTTTACACTGCTAATCTATTGTGTGCAACATTCAAGCATGTGACACATTTGTTTCTTGCAGTTGTGAATTTGTATGAATACACTTATGCCACCTTAAAACATCTGTGTAAATACAAGTATATACACTAACTTCCATAAGTTTAAGGTCAGTAAGATTATTTTTAAAATGTTTTTGAAAGAAGTCTTTGCTCACCAAGGCTGCATTTATAAAAATACAGAGAAATACAATAACATTGTAAAATATTAGTATAATTTAAAAGAACTGTTACATAATTTAATGTACTTTAAAATTTATTCCTGTGATGGCAAAGTTGAATTTTCAGCAGTCATTACTCCAGTCGTCAGTGTCACATGATCCATCAGAAATCATTCTAAAATATTGATTTGGTGCTTAAGAAACAGCTGCTGCTAAATGTTTTATGTCGTAATCGTGAATATTTTAACTTTTGTCCTTCATCCTTACTGAATGAAAGTGTAAATTAAATTAAAAAAGAAAAACTTACTGACCTCAAACTTTTGATTGGTAGCGTATGGCATGTTGATGCCGCTTCTTCAGCGATGTAGTGTCAAAACTGCACTAGAATAGGCAAAATGAAGCAGAATATAATTGGCTTGGAACACCACGATGGATCCTTCCTCAACCCCCGCAGTCCCATATGCCAGTGTCTATATAACTATTGCTATATATACCTTTTCAATGAAAAAAATGCATGATCTTCCACTCATCACTCTTCTGTCTGTCCATGTGTATCCTCAGAGACGTGAGGCTTCTGATTCTAGAGCACTCTCGCTGGTCGACCATTCAGAAGTACCAGGCTGTGCTGGATGGGCTCAGTGTGGATGAACTCATGGAGTTTGTGGGCAGCTTCAAGTCAGAGCTATATGCTGAAGGACTAGTGCAGGGAAACTTCACTAGCACTGTGAGTTTTCACATGTTTTATAAATACACTGCATGTATTTGTTTTCCAAAGAACATTCCAGATTCAAAATATCCCATAAATGCTGCTGATAGAGCTTGCTGTGTATTGATGTATACTTGGAATATTATAAAATTGTTATTCTTGTATAAGTAGAAAGCTTTAATTTTACTGTGTATAACTGCGGTTATTCTATTATAAAACATAGATCTTGTGATTTTATGTATTTTTTTTTTATCTGTAGGAATCCATGGGATTTTTGCAGTATGTTTCAAAGTAAGCACTTTGTCACCAGTTTATTTTGTATAGCACTACCACTATTTAAAAAAAAAAAAAAAAAACAGAATTAGCATTTTTTTTCTTTCCACACTTTCAGCAAATTGCAATTCAAGAAGCTGTCAGTAGAGGTCCCTGTTCTCTTCAGAGTGGTAGAGCTTCCTCAGAAGCATCATCTCTGCAAAGTGAAGTCTCTCAACAAGGGAGATGCAAACTCTGAGGTCACTGTGTATTACCAGGTAAAACTTGTTTATTGGTTTAAATTACACACTTTACTTTTTATATATTGCAAAAAATAAAATATCAGTGGTTGTCCCTAACATTTTTTTTGGTATTTCTTTTGATAGTCCGGTCCTAAGAACCTACGTGAGCACACTCTTATGGAGCTACTAGTGGTGAGTATGAGCTTTGGTTGCTGACTACATAATGAAAGCTATCGCTTACAGTAAACGTTACTGTAACTTTATTTATGTATAAAAAGTATAAGAACAGCTGCCCCAGGGTTTTTAAGCAATAAAGTCAGTCCCTCTTGCCAGATTCAAAAGAAGTTCTCAGTTATTGCTCTCTAGGGCGCTGAGCACACACATCTGCATGGCCATAAGCTCAACTCATCCACTTTACTTTATACTGAAGACTGACTCTGGATGCTGTCCAGTTCTCTGTCTTTCTCAGCAGTTACTTTAAAACACTCTGAAAGGTTGAGCTGGCTCTCATTGTAAAGTGTAATGTGCTGTTCTAAAGGTTCAACGATTTATTTATTTTTGCTGGTGAATCGCTGCTGATAACAGCTTTTGGAGCTACAAATGTCTATATTGTATTGTAAATGTCTGTATTGTCTTTTTTTTTTTAAGTTGGGATTTTGTTTGCATCTTAAACTAAAACTTCACTAAAGAAAAACTAAAAAAAAATTTAATATATCAATTTTTAAAACCATTGGCTAATTATTTAGAAATTCTTACCTCTCTGCACCTTATATCAGCTAAATCCAATATTAGACTTCTGAGCAGTTATGGCTGCAGACTAAAGCGTGTTCATACATGGCCTGCCGACATTACATGAACTGTTTTTATCAACTTATGTTTTATCATTTTGTCACTTGTTGTAGATGCACATGGAGGAGCCATGCTTTGACTTCCTCCGAACCAAAGAGACACTGGGGTAAGTCTGTGGCACAGAGACAACATTAAGACATTATCTTGCTCCAGTTGCTGGTTTTAATTAGTTGTACTCCATCTGTTTTCACAGATATCATGTCTACCCAACCTGTAGAAACACATCAGGTGTTCTTGGATTCTCAGTCACAGTGGAGACTCAGGCCACCAAGTTCAAGTGAGCTCTCACTGTCCTTTTTGGTTGCATTTCACTGCTGCATCAGAATTATCTGATTTATGTGCTGCAGCTGCTGCCTCTTGACTTCAAAATCATAATTAACCTTTATCTCCACCTCTATCTCGACTAAATTGCAGTGTTACTTTACACTGATTGGTTCTCTTTATTATTTCTGACGTGAAATACAGCCTGCACTAAATGTTAACAATGCATCCACGTACTTACAACATGCATAACATTTTATTGCTTTATAGAAGTCTATCTTATGAAATGCTGTGTTAATATATATCTGGGTTACCACTGTAATAAATATAAGGGAATTGTGATTTTCCACAAGTCATATACTAAAAAAAGTCTTAGAAGGTCTTGGAAATTAATGGAGTTTAAATTTTTAATAAATGGCTTTTGTTCTAAAGTATTTCTTTAGGTAGAAAAAAAATAGGTTTCTATTAAATGATTTTTAAAAATCTTCACAATTAGAAAAGTTTGGGGTCAGTAAGTTCCTGAAAAGATTATGGCAGTTTACACACAAATATTAAGTAGCACAACTGTTTTCAGCATTAGTAATAATAAGAAATGTATCAGGTGATCATGTGACACTGAGTACTGGAGTAATGGCTGATGAAAATTCAGCTTAACATAAATTACGTTTGAAAATGTATTCATGTATTTTTTTTTTTTTTTTTTTTTTTATCAAATAAATGGTTTTGGTGAGCATAAGAGACTTATTTCAAAATCATTTTTCATGGTACTGTAGGTCAGGAAGTGTGGGAACCCTGTTAATACAGTAGTGCATTTTAAAAGTATTTTCTACTGGGTTGAGTTTGGTGCATGCTGCAAAAATGGCTTCGGCACATGGTAAATTATGTAAACTGTTAATTTGAGCTCTGTAATATTTTAGAGTGATGTTAAATGTGTAAAAACTCTTTTTCTCTTCTCCTTTCTGTGCTTATTTTCTGCATTCTAGCACTGAGCTGGTGGAGACAAAGATTGAGGAGTTTCTGGTGAGCTTTGGAGAAAAGATGAGCAGCTTGAGTGATGAGGCTTTTAAGACACAGGTGACTGCTCTCGTCAAGCTGAAGGGTTGCGAAGACACCCACCTCGGCGAGGAGGTAGACAGGAACTGGACAGAGGTGGTCACGCAGCAATACGTCTTCGACAGACTCAGCCGAGAGGTGAGAAGCCCTGTTGCACATGGGCAAAGTCTGACAGTTCAGCAATGTGTTAATGATGAATTGTGGGAATATACTTGGACATAGTCATATTTTTCTGCTTGTACAACAGATTGATGCACTGAAACTCATGACCAAGGCTGAACTCGTGAACTGGTTCATGGAACACCGGGGTGGTGGCAACAGGAAGCTCAGTGTACATGTAAGTTTACCACCACGTTGCTCTCTGGAGATTCATCTCGGTATGGAATCTAATTATTAAGAGTTGCTTTAATAAAATTCCTCATTCCTTTTTTTCGTCTCAATTTTCTTCAATTAATTCCCCTTAATATATATATATATATATATATATATATATATATATATATATATATATATATATATATATATATATATATATATAAAATCTGGCATCTTTCTCCATTTATATTGTTTGTTTTAATGCATATTTTATATATATATATATATATATATATATATATATATATATATATATATATATATATATATATATATATAATATAAATAACTTAATATAATATTTTATATATTACTTAATATAATATTTTATATATATATATATATATATATATATATATATATATATATATATATATATATATATATATATATATATATATATATATATATATATATATATATATTACTTCACTTAAAACTTTGATATTACAATAGGTATTTCTGTAGCTGTGATTATTTTTAGTAAAATCGTAATGGATTCATAGTTTTATCAAATTGTTAGTATATACCATTATTAATGTATTTTCTTATATTCAAATTAATCTGCATGCCTTTTAACTGATATTAGTCTGCTAAGTAACTTTTTTAACTATTACAGTTACTAGTTTTATCTTCAGTTTTCAGATTTTTTATTCCTTCTTTTGTGGGTTTTACTAAAAATTCCCAGTTTTTTAAAGAACTAGTTTCCTCTGTGTAATGCACATCTGTTTGTTCATATTTTATTTAGTGAATATACTGTTTTAGATACCAGTCTGAATGATGAATGGTTTCTTTTCAGGTTGTTGGTTATGGAGTAGAAGAGAACGACCCTCCTAGTGGAGAACAGCCGGCCGCTGGAGGGAAAGAGGAGGAAGGCAGTAAGATGTCGTTGTATGGGGAGGTTTCCAAACTCACCTTCCTTCCTGCTTCCACTTTACTGGCCTCAGCCACTTCCATCACAGACATCCAGGCCTTCACTTCCACCCTCAATCTCTACCCTTACCACAAGATTCTTAAATAAACAAAAGCATGGATGTACTCTGCCAGATGGCACAAAGGCACGCACCCCCTACCTCCATCTTCCATCCTTTCTTCTCGTGTACTCTGTCATACTTGGGCAAGGATGATCTGGGGCTGGCTTTCTCCCGATGCTCTCGTACTTGAGAAACAAGCTTCAGCCATGTGTGCATTCATATAATGAGCCCTGCTGTTGAAATAACATTGCTGTGAATGTTGTGTGTTTGTGTGTGCGGGCGGGCATGGACTGGGCTCAGATTGGGGGTCCTGCTGACAGACACAGATCATAGACATGACTTAGAACATAAACATGACTTTAAACTACTCAGAATTGTGTGTATTTTATCAATAGGTCTGCAGTGTTAAGTTTGTACTAATACATTTATAATGTTCTGACACTGTGCTGAAAATTATAAAATATATTTGAAAGAAATGCTGTAAGAGAGATTGCTGGACTGCTTTTTATGTAGCCAGCTGAGGATGTGTAATGGTGCTCAGAGGTGGGCATTAGAGCATGCAAGACCAAAATGATGATGCTTCTATACTGCTATAGCGTCATTCTGCATTTGGAACAACTTCAACCTGTAAACTGAGCAACGGCTAATATCACTGCTTAAATTCAGAATGTGCAAATATATATTTATTAAAAGCACCATGAAGCTACTAATGGACTGAATTTGAATGTCTTCATCTCTTTTATAAATAACCATTTAATTGTTTAAAAATTAAGCGAACATGAAATCAAAATGTACACTATTTACTTAATACACATTTCTGGTATTGTTGTACATGATTCATGATGCATGTTATTCTGAATAACAAAATATTTGTATTAATCTATGAAAATTTAATTTTTTCTGTCACTGAAACAACATTTCTTTTCAGCTGACGTCACGGAGCACGCATACTGCGTATCCTCACTCTTCCAATCACATTGCTCAATTCTGGTCCTAATATTTTCAGCACCGTTTTTTCCCGCATCTTCAGCGCCATGGCGAAAGAAACTTTGGCCAGATTCCTGATCAAAATGACTCTTAGGAGACTTTTCTTTTAATGAATAACTTCTTTTTATAAATAGTTCAAAAACACAAATTTGAATTGAATCATTATTTGACACACTGAACTGCAAATGATTATTCTTTTATAGAGTCCGTATCAAATTGAAGAAAGTTATCAGTAGCATTACTGACTGACTGGCCATGTGACAACGTGTCATTAAAGACAAATTTATTTATTGTAAAAAAAAATAAATAAATAAATAAATTGGAATATTTTAACAGAACATTCCAAATATGTGCACATGATTTTATTAATGTATCATATTAAAAATGCAGAGGGCGTGGACATGACTCTGCCACCGCACTAACAAAATTCTGTAGAAAACATGAAAAATAAAAATCTAATACTCTAATTGAATATCCTGTTTTATCTGATTACAGAAGTAAAATGTGTTGCAAATGTTTCATGTTGACTATGTGAAAAATGTGCCATTTACAATAGTATAGCAAGATAATCATGTGAACTGTATGGATATTTATACCGAATGTGATGTCATTTTAAAAAGCGTGCCCTCAACTCTCCAAAGGTGACCTTAGATTCAGGTGAAAATACGTTGAGAATTGTCACAGTGCCAACACTTACCAGGCACCACATGGAGTTGGCATTGTGATCTCCTTGTCCAGGCAGGAGGCACATAGCAGCACACAGCAAGAGAGTTGATCTCTTTGTGCTCCAGAATAGCTCTTCTTCTCTCACCACCCCGCCTTTCATTGTTCTGATCCTGCTGTCCTGAAGTGTTCTGTAGAGGTGTGGTACACTGGCTAGAGTTTCATCAGTCTGCTGAAAGCTGCACAGTTTAAGAGGGATCACATTCTAAATATTTAGACTCTCTTGGCATACACTGCCTGCATTTTGTAGTTAGATGATTCATCACTATGCTGTCACTACATCTCATTCTTGCAGGGTGTCTTAATTGACGAGCTGCTTAAGTGGGAGGGGGTGTACTGTAGCTAAGAAAGAAAACGGGTGGATAATATGAATAAATAAGGCAGATATATATGAAAAGTCCTCCTCCTGCTCTACAGGGAGTTCTCTCAGCTGTACTCATGGAGCTGTGAGTCTCGTTGCTCTTACGGATCATGTTAAATATAAGAAGGATATGAATTATGTGCCTCCCAGGCAGCAAAGCACAGGGAATGAAACAAGGGCTTCTGTAGGACAGGTTAATTGGGTCTGGCCTTTTGATACTGAGATAATGGCATCTAATGCTAGATTCAGACAGCCTAATTTAATTCATTTAATAACAGATAAATTCATAGTTGTATTTATAACTTTTTTTTTATTTTGTGGAACTGCGCTTTTTTTTTATTTTTTTATTTTTTTTATTGATTACATGTTAAAATTACACTGTGTGTCATATTGTTTAGCTTTGAATATTCACAATGTTGGCCATGTAAATGTCATGTAAATGAATTTGCAGTCAATGCTTTTGAATTTGGAGACAATAGCAACTCTCAGTCAATTATACCATGTTAATATTTCAATAATTTAACAACACATTTGCATGTTCACAGTTCTCTGTGAACTGTTTATGGTCACTAACATGCAGCTCAACAAATAAAATGTTTCAAATGTAGAAATTGAATTATTTTATTCATTTTCATGTTTCATGTTTAAACACATTTCATGATATTGATAACAAAGAATGGAATATATTTCATTTCTCTTTGCTTTTTATAACAATAACCCCTTTTAAATCTGTAAACAATTGGGGTCAAAGGTAATCTAAAAGTAATCCAAAAGTAGTCAGAATACATTAAGCCTACTTAAAATGAATAATCTAGATTACATTACTGAATACATTTGAACTGAACAGGCTACAATTTGTCAGTAGTCTACCCAGCACTGATTATCACTTATACAAAAAATAAATAAATAAATAAATATAAAATGCACCATAAACTCTACAAATTCTACAAAAATGGTAAATTCAGTTTTTTGTGTGTGTGTATATATACTGTTAGGTGTCTTGTTCAAGACCTTGACATGCTTATCGAGGTGGCATTTTAATGAAATCATTTCTTCATGTCTAAAGACATAGTGTAATGGCAGTCAAGAAGGAGGGAATGGCATTCCCGTGTCGTGAGTAATATTTAATTAGAAAGATATCAAATAACAAGTATGGCAGCTTTGCACTAAAGCACTTTCCCTACATTACATGCATTGACACAGATGAGTTGACCAGGCTCTTAATCTCCTTCATTCAGCTTTGTTACAGATCCCCTCTGCTGGTACTATTCTAATTTATGCAGCAAATCCCTCATAATCAAATCTGTCAATGATGTGGCACCTTGCTGTGTGTGTGTGTACATGTGTGTGTGTGTGAGTGAGCACACATGAATGTTCATGCATGTATATAAGAGAGGAAGTGTCTGTGATGAGATTTGCATATGTGAATGTGATTGTGTCTTCATTTACGTCAAACGTCATTAATCTTTCCATATTAGTTTTGCTTGTTGCCAAAAACAAATTGAGAAATAATTAAAGGGACAGTTCAGTTTTGTCCAGTCCTGTAATAGGAAATATGTAATAAAGAATCAGTAGACCATCACGGTCTGTTTTAAATAAGTGTTTTTAAAAAGTAAATTTTGAAGATCTATCTGCCAGTTTCTTGCAACAACACTGATACATGAAAAAGCCTGTTAAAGTCCACTTCTTCTTAATACATAATTTATATAAAGTGGTTAATTTGGCTTGGATATTTATTATATATTATTATTATATAATTATATTATTGTTGTTTTTCTATATAGTTATTTTGAGATAGATAGATAGATAGATAGATAGATAGATAGATAGATAGATAGATAGATAGATAGATAGATAGATAGATAGATAGATAGACTGATTGATATTAATGGTTTGATTTACATCGACATAAAACAATTTACAAAGCAGATAAAATCAACAAATATATCCCTACACTCTTAAAAATAAAAGTGTTACACGATGCCATAGAAGAACCTTTTTGTCTAAATGGTTCCATAAAGAACCTTTAACATCTGAAGAACCTTTCTGTTTTACAAAAGGTTCTTTGTGGCGAAAGAAGGTTCTTCAGATTATAAAAAGGTAAGAACGAGATGGTTCTTTAAAAAACTTTTGACTGAATGGTTCTTTGTGGAACCAAAAAAGGTTCTTCTATGGCATCACTGTGAAGAACCTTTTAAGCACCTTTATTTTTAAGAGTGTAGATAAGTAAAGAAAAATTCCGAAAAAAAGGATAAATTCATATATGCAGCATGAAGAATGTATTATGTAAATTTTCAAGAGTCAACTGTCAGTTTTAAAAAAATGTAATTAAAAAATTTGGTGTTCTTAAGTTGCCACCAACCAAATGTTTTGCAGTCTATTTTACTTTTATGTAATCAATCGATCCTTTTAAATTATGATTTCATTCAAGCCTCCTAATTTTCTCACTATTATAAACTCGCACGCACGTACCTAAAAGATAAAGCCAAGTGTCATGTGAACGCTGTCACTTTTCCTTCTATATTCTGTGGACGGTGGTCATGTGAAACATGACGCACGCTCATAGGCTGACGCTTTGCTCTCCTTTAACGTCTGTAAAGGTGTGGGTTCATTTCCTGACCCTTTCCGCGCGTGCAGCATCATCTCCTCGCAGGCTGTTGCATCCTCCTGAGGGACCGTCGGCGCGCTTCACAGCCTGCACACTACATGCCGGGCTCTGATTCGCAATCTGGGTATTGGGTAATGTCACTCATTCATTTGCGAGCTCGGATGTGTTATATTGTCTCTCACAGCATACACGCGGCTGTTCACGGGGATACTACGGAATTACAGCCGCAACAAATGATGAAGTGACAGCCATCCGTTCAGATAGATAATAAAAGCTCGCTGTGCAGTGGACGCTGCATTTCTGCTAACGAAGCAAAGCCTCAGACGAGCCTTTCCCAGATGAACAGATACAGTAGTGTTCACTACTGACAAGCATCAGTCATTTGGAATAATACACTGCACGCTGCATTACAAACATTCTGGGAGGAGGAGAAACAGGTTTTAAGGTAACTGAAATGCCCTTCTATATGAGTAGACATGCACGTGTGCTGAAATGGTCTGATTTGGATTTTGCAGTGTAATGGAAGTGTTCAAGTGCCAATTCAATCTGTAAATGTGTCAGGTTATGGATCTTGGTGCATGCTCTTTGTTTGTATGAATTAAAAAAATCTTACACACATACAGTTGTAAGAAAGCATGCAACAGCCATGGAAGTGGGGACACAATACATTTTTAAAGGTGGGAGAATCCAAAAATATGTTGATGCTGGCACCATTTTTTATTTTATATACAGGTGCATCTCAATAAATTAGAATGCCGTGGAAAAGTTCTTTTATTTCAGTAATTCAACTCAAATTGTGAAACTCGTGTATTAAATAAATTCAGTGCACACAGACTGAAGTAGTTTAAGTCTTTGGTTCTTTTAATTGTGATGATTTTGGCTCACATTTAACAAAAACCCACCAATTCACTATCTCAACAAATTAGAATACTTCATAAGACCAATAAAAAAAAAAAATATATATATATATATATATATATATATATATATATATATATATATATATATATATATATATATATATATATTTTTAGTGAATTGTTGGCCTTCTGGAAAGTATGTTCATTTACTGTATATGTACTCAATACTTGATAGGGGCTCCTTTTGCTTTAATTACTGCCTCAATTCGGCGTGGCATGGAGGTGATCAGTTTGTGGCACTGCTGAGGTGGTATAGAAGCCCAGGTTTCTTTTACAGTGGCCTTCAGCTCATCTGCATTTTTTGGTCTCTTGTTTCTCATTTTCCTCTTGACAATACCCTATAGATTCTCTATGGGGTTCAGGTCTGGTGAGTTTGCTGGCCAGTCAAGCACACCAACACCATGGTCATTTAACCAACTTTTGGTGCTTTTGGCAGTGTGGGCAGGTGCCAAATCCTGCTGGAAAATGAAATCAGCATCTTTAAAAAGCTGGTCAGCAGAAGGAAGCATGAAGTGCTCCAAAATGTCTCGGTGAATGAGGTGCTGTGACTTTGGTTTTCAAAAAACACAGTGGACCAACACCAACAGATGACATTGCACCCCAAATCATCACAGACTGTGGAAACTTAACACTGGACTTCAAGCAACTTGGGCTATGAGCTTCTCCACCCTTCCTCCAGACTCTAGGACCTTGCTTTCCAAATGAAATACAAAACTTGCTCTCATCTGAAAAGAGGACTTTGGACCACTGGGCAACAGTCCAGTTCTTCTTCTCCTTAGCCCAGGTAAGACGCCTCTGACGTTGTGTGTGGTTCAGGAGTGGCTTAACAAGAGGAATACGACAACTGTAGCCAAATTCCTTGACACGTCTGTGTGTGGTGGCTCTTGATGCCTTGACCCCAGCCTCAGTCCATTCCTTGTGAAGTTCACCCAAATTCTTGAATCGATTTTGCTTGACAATCCTCATAAGGCTGCGGTTCTCTCGGTTGGTTGTGCATCTTTTTCTTCCACACTTTTTCCTTCCACTCAACCTTCTGTTAACATACTTGGATACAGCACTCTGTGAACAGCCAGCTTCTATGGCAATGAATGTTTATGGCTTACCCTCCTTGTGAAGGGTGTCAGTGATTGTCTTCTGGACAACTGTCAGATCAGAAGTCTTCCCCATGATTGTGTAGCCTAGTGAACCAAACTGAGAGACCATTTTGAAGGCTCAGGGAACCTTTGCAGGTGTTTTGAGTTGATTAGCTAATTGGCATGTCACCATATTCTAATTTGTTGAGATAGTGAATTGGTGGGTTCTTGTTAAATGTGAGCCAAAATCATCACAATTAAAACAACCAAAGACTTAAACTACTTCAGTCTGTGTGCACTGAATTTATTTAATACACGAGTTTCACAATTTGAGTTGAATTACTGAAATAAATTAACTTTTCCACGACATTCTAATTTATTGAGATGCACCTGTATGTATATATATATATATATATATATATATATATATATATATATATATATATATACATACACACACACACACACACACATATGCACACACACACCTGTATGCACCTGTATGTATGTATGTATATATATATATATATATATATACACACACACATACACACAGTGGTTAAACTATCCTGGATTAAGATATTTAGTTTCAAAAATTTCTATACAATAAATAAATAAATGTTCTATTCATATAAAGTAGTTAAATGATCCTGGATTAAGATATTTAAATTGCATTTAATTTAATTGTTTATTTTTTTTTCTGTCTATCTTTGTTTTTATACATAATGGCTAATTCAGCCAGACTGATCAAAGAGATGATAGATAGATAGATAGATAGATAGATAGATAGATAGATAGATAGATAGATAGATAGATATTTTTGTGATGATTGAGCATGATATAAATCGTATATTTCATACAGAGCTGTTGCTTTTGGCGAAAAAGTCATGTTTTTGGCGAAAAAGTCATGCTTTCCCTACAGGGGGAAAGCATATGTTGTCTGTTTCTAGCAGACATGACAAATACACAGATGCTGTTTTAGTGGAGACATGATTTCTTGGCCAGTGATGCTGATCTGCCAAGGGGGCCTGGTGTGTTTGGAGCTGCTTTTCAACTGTTTGTTTTGCTGGATTTACATGGCAAGCTCTCCAGCAGTGTGCTCTTGGCAGATGTATTGCTTGAGGCAGTATGTTTGTTTGAGTCAAGCTATGGTAAACTACGCAGTCTGAAGTTTTTAAAGCCTCACTGCGAGTCGCCTTGACAGGGGAGAGCCCATCAAGGGCTTTTCTGGAAACAATTCTTGTCTGTTGCAAGAAATGCAGTTGAAAGCTAAAGGGCGATGACACGTGTACATGAACATGACGCAATATTACTATACAACGGTTAAAAAGGAAAATGGTGTAAGATTGTTAGCTGTTTACTGTAGTATTTAGAGGAATAGTTCACCCAAAAATGAAAACTTGCTTACGTTCAGGCCATTCGTGATGTAGATGAGATTGTTTCTTTATCAGAACAGATTTGGAGTGATCACTTTTTTTTTTTCCTTTTCTTTTTTTTTTTTTTTAAATCTAATTAACGGCTTGTGAAGTGGAAAAACTGCAGTATAAGAAAGTTTGCTGTTTGTATAAGAAACAAATCCATCAAGGCATTTTAACTTCAAACCATCAGTTCTGGCCAAAATATGAGTCGATATTCGATAATAACACTTGCTCCAGTGAAAAGTCAATCCTCTGTTCTCTCACATCAAAATCCACTGATATATTTGTTTAGAACAGTTTTGAACTGTTTTTGCTTGTAAACAATGCTTGATTTGTGCATATTTCACTCCTGATGAAGACAAGATTACTTTTTCTTCCTTGGAAAAAGCAATATTGTGGATAAAGGACATGTATTTTAGCTGGAAGCAATGGTTTAAAGTAAAAAGCAATGATGGATTTGTTTATTACAGACACACAGCTTTTCACAATATGTTAACTGATGAACTGGAGTCATGTGAATTACTTGTAGAATATTGTGATGTTTTTATCAGCTGTTTGGACTCTCATTCTGACGGCACCCATTCACCGCAAAGGATCTATTGGTAAGCAAGTGTTGTAATGCTAAATTTCTCCAAATCTGTTCTGATGAAGAAACAAACATCTACATTTTGGATGGCCTGAAGGTGAGTAAATTTTCAGCAAATTTTCATTTTTGGGTGAACTATTCCTTTAACAGGACTGTGAACTTCCATAGACAATAAAGGGGACATATATAACCCCTAATGTTCAGATTAGATGGCAATTAATATGGATTTCCACTGGCAGATTCCTAATTGTATAAATGCACAGGACTGCATTTATTCTTTTTGACAAAGAAAAACGAATGATGATATTCCTCTTCTCTCTGTTCATTTTTTTAAATTCATGCAACTGCCCCAGATTTCGACATAAATATATTCTCTCCATACACAGCAGAGATGAGTGCTTTTTGAAGAGAATGGGGTGAAAAATCCTTCCTTCACTACCTGGCTAAATGGCCCGGTGATGGAAAAATATTGTTACAGGAATGATATTTGAATAATTGAAAAGGACCAACTTAAAATTGCAGGCTTGCCATGATTTCAAGTGCAAAGTTAGAGGCTTCCTCACCGAAATATTCATGCCATTATTTAAGAGTGGATATATAAGAGAAGGGATTCATTCAAAAATGATCAGAGCTCCTGCCTCTCCATTTCACAGAGCAAGAACCGGCTCTCGCGGCTGCGGAGGAGAGATTCATTTTAATAATGAAGGAGGACGTTCACCTTACTATCTCCCCACAGCGTTGTTATAAGTGACATCATAGATCAAGCCGACAAGCTGTGTCAAGAGAAGCCTCTCAGCATTGTGATTGCGGCGGTTTCTGTTTGTTGCTGACTTATGTAGCACACATCAAAAACAAATTACAATGTGTTTATGAGTGTACAGAGCACTGAGTCATCTGCTCAGTACTGCTTGAGCTATCCAAACTGAGAGCTTTAATACTTACTGCTGAGTTGGACATGTGCATGCTTCATTGCATTGGCATTTGCACTTTGTATGACTTGTAAACTGTGATTTAAAAAGTTCTCTTTCTACTGAATTGACCCATTAGCATGCCACCTAATGTACTGTTGGTTGGTTTTGAGTTTTTGTCAGTAGTCATGTCTGAGATGTGGGAACAAGCCAAAAATGCAGTAAATTTTGTGACTGTTTGTTATTTTACTATTTATTTTACATGACTGATTTCTTGTCCTGAAATTGCTGTCTGCTTATATATGTCAAGTTGGGACAAATTTATTTGTATAGCACTTTTCATGATGTTAATGTTTATAACTTAATATCTTTATGGCTTATTGTCGCATTTAGCAGATTGGAGCTGGGTGATAATATAGTTTACATTTTACAATGATGCAAGTAATTAAGCTTATATCTGTAAGCAATTCAAGCAAATATTTATGCATTTTTTGCCATTACCTATTTATAGGAAAAATTCAGCTTAATACAGTATATAGTCATTTATTTTTTTCCAGTTTGATATAAAACTATTTTTTGCCAATATTAATAGTTTTGTTGCCACAATACTGCTAAAACAACTATTTCTTAAAACTATGTCTTGCTATTATTTTTAGCAATTGTCATCTCCGAACATTACAAATATTTATAAAATATTTATGAAATAAAAACAAATATTCATATATGTGACCCTGGACCACAAAACCAGTCATAAGTAGGACGGGTATATTTGTAGCAATAGCCAAAAATACATTGTATGGGTCAAAATGATCAATTTTTCTTTTATGCCAAAAATCATTAGGATGTTAAGTAAAGATCATGTTCCATGAAGATATTTTGTAAATTTCCTACCGTAAATATATCAAAAATTAATTTTTGATTAGTAATACGCATGGCTAAAGACTTAATTTGGACAACTTTAAAGGTGATTTTCTCAATATTTAGATTTTTTTTGCACCCTCCGGTTCCAGATTTTCAAATAGTTCTCTGCCAAAGATTGTCCTATCCTAACAAACCATGTATCAATGGAAAGCTTATTTATTCATCTTTCAGGTGATGTATAAATCTCAATTTCAATAAATTGACCCTTATGACTGAATTTGTGGTCCAGGGTCACATATAAAGAAATATATATATAATGTAAAATAAGTTTTAAAAAATCTGTTTATTTTTATTCTATTATTATTAAAGTTTTAGTTTAGAGTCTTTTAGTCTTCTTTACTCCAGCATTTGTGCACAGATTGTCTGTCCCAATAAACCATGAGCCTCATGTCCGTCAATATTTTTTTTTAAAAATCACCCCACAATTTTTGATCGTCTCTCTTTGTGCTTTAAATAAATGCCAGTGAATTAAGTGGGGTAGCGGCAATTGCTGAATAAGAACCCAGTCAGCAGCTGCTTTATAGCCTGACATCTGAAGCTGTCTCTTGATTTGTCCTTGGGGCGGGATGTGCATGCTGGCCATCCATAAATCAGGCAACAGAGACCCGCTGGCATATACAGGCCCAGCTGGAGAGAGAGGCTAAACTAAAGCTGCAACATTATAGGTTTGGAGGTTTCATTTGAGCATTTGAGTGTTTGAGGTTTCATTTGAGGTTTCATTTCATCATGAAAAACTAAAAAATATCGTGTTTTTATGTCAATTTTGATTTTAAATTGGATGTCTTGATAAAGGGAAGTGAAAAAAAGAATATGAATCTGAAGCATAGCTCTATTTCAATAAATCCAGGAGACATTAAAGTTGAAAAACGCAAATCTTTAGATTTGATGATGGTGAAATGTGTAAAATGAAGGTGGCCTGAGAACAAGCAAGCTCTCTCTGGTCATCAGTTTCTCAGTCAAAACTCCAAATCTCCAAAACTCTCACTGTCACCAGAGACATGAGATTTGATATGATACAAGTCAGTCACTACTGTTAAATAGTTCCTTAAATATCTCTCACTGACTGTGTCAGAGCCCATTGAGCTGATCTGAGTGCTTCTATACATCAGGGAGTGTTTAATATATGCATGTATGGTGCTTCTTACAACTGTCAGTTAGTTACTTGATATTATTAACTGTCACTTATCCAAAACAACTTACGAGACAGTATTCCCAGAGCAATCCGGTATTAAAGGGATAGTTCACTCAAAAATAAAAAAAAATATTTCTTCCTATTTTCTCACTCTCATGTCATTTGAAACCTCTATGACTTTCTTCAGTGGAATATAAGGGAAGATATTTTGAAAAATGTCTCAGTGATTTTTCATCCATACAATGAAAATCAGTGGGGTCCAATATTTATTTATGTGTAAAAGTCATACAGGGTTCAAATGACACGAGGGTGAGTAAATGATGACAGAATGTTCATTTATTTGACAGACAGAACCAGTTATGGCATGTTAATGAGAGTTGTATCCCACAATGATATAAAAGGACTATTATTTTTCATTTATTGCTCTGGTCTAAAAGTGAGAACAATCCACAGTTTAAAAAAAAAGAAAGAAAGAAAAACACCACAGTGACATGCGATAACAAAAATGCATTAAAATAAAACCTCTGACTTTCAATTCAATTCTACTTTCAGCTCCCAAAGAGAAACTGAACATGATCTCTCTAAATCCTTTTAGAAAGTAGCCCACTGTAGGAGAATTCTCCACAACGAAGAAGGATTATGAGAAAATTTACGAAGAATGGGATTTTATTTCCATCTCTTTTTCTTCTCTTATTATACCCAGTGGTTTAAGTGTATGTTATAAAGGCTAGAACTGCAATTAGAGTAAATGAAAGCTCAGACTGTTCCAGTAATGGCCCTTAGGGCTGTCCATAGAGAGTGCAATCTCAGCTCTTTCCAAGTTGTTTTAAATTGTTTTCTATTAGCGCCACGCTGCTGTGCTTGTTTTGTTGCAAATCTGGCGTAATTATAAGGCAGGAAAATGAGAATGTTGAGGGAAATTAGCTGTTTAATAGTCACACAGTGTTCAACACGTCAGAACTTGTCAAACAGGGGTTCGTTCAATGCTAGTCATTTATATTTAGCATTTTCTTAACCATAGGACATTTATTTTGTACTGTTTAGCTTGCTCAGTGACATGAACCGTCTTGCTGCCACTTTAAATAGTGATATATGAGGTTATTTACATTGAGAAAACAACACTGCCGCTGAAAAGACCACCGTAGTTGCTCACCAGCATACTGTATGTTGTTTTGGATGCTGGTGCAGCATTGAATGCTGATTTTTTTTCACCAGGCATCTTAACTATCTTTACCAACAAAACTACCATGGCATAAACCAGCCTGGAAATTCATATTGCAAGCTGGCCTTTTTAGCAGGTTTTTTGTTCTAGTATTAGCTTAGCTAATCTTTAGCATCTTATTAATGTTCTTTTTGTTTATGGTGGCCTTCAGCACATGATGACACTTTTTCTAAGCTTTTTCTGATTTCCTGTTTCCCTTTGAGGAGTTTTGAACATCTAGGACTTTTGCTAACATGTTATATGACAGCCTCTGTTTGGAGACATTAATGTGACGTCTTCACACTAGATACTAAATTAAGTTCAGTGCTGTTTTTCTGTCATGTTTGATGTGATTTGACTTTACTTTTCACATTGCAGACATATTTGTGTCGTAAACATGTGGAACACCCACAGCTATATTGGGCCTGGTGCGGTCGTACAGATAAGAGGTCAGATAGAGCTGCCAGATAAAAAGTCCATAACTGTTCTGGAGCAAAGGCAGGGAGGACAGACGCCACACTCTACCAGAGCACTGAGGGGAAGTGTCATCATGTGCTCCTTTAAAAAGAAGCAGAGGGGAAGCTAAGGAAGTTAGAAGAGTCGTATATTTGGCAAGAAGAGAAAAAGAGAAATTAGACAAGAAAACTGAGCAGGTGAGAGGAAGTGAGCAGGTGGTGAGCAGTTCTTAAGCTGTTATATTATATTGTATTATATTATATCTTAAATGTTTGAGTAAGTAAGATTAAGGGCCCTATCATACACCCGGCGCAAGGCGTGGCGCAAGTGTTTTTTCTAGTTTCAGCCCGACGCAGTTCTCATTTTCCGTCCTGCGCCGCGTTGTTTAAATGGCAAACGCATTTGCGCCCATTTGTGCGCCCATGGGCGTGCTGGTCTAAAAAAGACGTGTGTTCAGGCGCATTGTTGGCGCGTTGCTATTTTGAGGAACTGAAAATAGACTGCGCCATAGACTAACTCAAACCTAGTCTAAAGTCAATGGTGCAATTTTTTTTTTGTTATTTAAAGAGCGCGTTAGTAGAAAATGCGCCTCTGAGCGGGTCCACAACGCGCGTTCACTTTGCTTATTACACACAGGGACGTGCAGCAGCACACAAACATGCCAAATATTAAAAATTAAAGGATTACAGTGTAAAAGAATATTATTGTGTAGGCTATGAATATAAAAATGTCATACATGTCATAATGGATAGTCATTGCATGTATCAGAATTAGCCTACCTATTTGCTCGCGCATGAGCAGAGAGTTCAGTCTGCGCGCCTTAAAATTCAGCAATTTAAATTGCGAATTCGCCATGGCGCGAGCGCAGCTGGCTCTTAAAGGGAATGGGAGATGAGACTCTGATTGGTTTATTGCACATTATGCCCAAAAACACACCCATTACTCATTAAGAGAATAGGAACAACCCTTTTAGACCACACGCCGGGAGCGCAGATCGTTTTTTCCCGTCGTTATACTAGCAAAAGTGGATTCGGAAACGCCCTAAGTGCACGCTTTAGACCATGCGCTTAGATCATTAAAATAGGGCCCTTAGTTTAAAGGGCACCTATTATGCAAAATTAAGTTTTACATGTTGTTTGAACATAAATGTTTGTTGGCAGTGTGTGTATACACAACCACCCTATAATGATAAAAATCCACCCGCTCTTGTTGGCGCCAATAGCTGAGTGGGCAAGTGCGCTGACATGTAGTGCCGTTGCACTACGGGTGTCTCAAGTTAGAATCCCGGCTCGAGGACCTTTCCCGATCCTGCCCCACTCTCTCTCTCCCACTTCACTTCCTGAAGTGGGAGAGAGAATCTGTAAAATGTGACTTCATGGACACTGTCGTATTAGCAGAGACCCTGCCCTGAGTAAGCCGCACACTCCGCCATGTTTGTCTTCACACTAGAGCATTTCAAAGCAGCATTAAAGTAAGAAATGTCTTTTTATTACATGTATAGAAGTTATTCAGTTAAGAACATTGAGTGATTTTCTGTTTTTATTTTGTTTGGGTCATATTAACAGCGGAGACAGCAGTATAGGTATTGTATATTACGCTGCCGTCACTTAATACACAGATCTAATAAAAACATGCAATCTTTCCCAGACATAACCATGTTTTTGCATGTCTTTAACATAAACGTGTGTGTATTTGACAGTTTAAGCGCAATAAGACACGAAAGAGACATTAGTTTAGTACTCATATGCCATGTGACAGTCGCTTTCTCTACGTGTGCTGCAGATGTGTGTGCTCAGAAAACGATATAGCAGAAGTTTAAACTGATATGGCTTTAAAACGCAGGATTTCAGCGTGATAGACATGATAATCAAAACCAAACAGATGTTTTTTGGCAGAGTATCAGAGGTGCGAGCTGTAATGGCACAGCTCTACTCTGGAAAAAGGGTGCGGGGCAGCAGCTCATTTGCATTTAAAGATACATGCTCGAAAACAGCCTGTTTCCTGCTTCCATTCAAAATAGGCATTTTCAAAATGATATAATAGATGATCTGTGGGGTATTTTGAGCTGAAGCTTCACAGACACATTCTGGGGACACCTGAGACTTATATTAGGTGCCCTTTAAAAGAAATTAATACTTGTGACAAAAAAAGTATAATGTTACAAAAAAATATTTCAAATAATGTTGATCATTGGAACTTTCTGTTCATCAAAGAATCCTGAATCTATCAAAAAATATTAACAAGCACAATTTTTTCAACATTGATAATAATAAGAGATGATTCTTGAGGACCAAAATAGCATATTAGAATGATTTCTAAAGGATCACGTGACACTGATAATTCAGCTTGTATCATCTCAGGAATAAATTACTATTATTTAATAATATATCAAGGTACATAATATAATTTTTCCAATACCAAAACACATTTTCATAGTCTATGTGCAGCTTCAGATGTGGCTTCTTTGCTGCTTTGGCAGTGTGAAGATTGCTGACGTGCTGGTGATGGACTGAAATATAGTGGTATCTAGAAATGAAGGAGGAAAGGGAGTAAAAGGAAAGGAACGAGAGAATGGACGAAGGAGAGGGGTGTTGGGGTATTTGGGGAGAAGTGGGTCAGCAGCCCTAGGTACCATGGCAACGGAGATATACCAGCATCCATCTATTGATCTGCAGACTCATTGGTGTAATAGAGTGAGCCAGGTGATAAACGAGCATGCTGACAAGGCCTGCGCCGGGTCACACTTCCTTTTGCAGCACATCTCCGTCGGCATCTCCTCACATATACCTACATAATATATATGGGATGGTCATCTCATCTTATGCACGTTTCATGAAAAAAAACAAACAAAGAAAAACATACAACAAACAATCTCTCAAACATGTTTGTGGGATGGGGAAGCCGTCATCAGCTTGTGAGTCTGAGCTAAATTCAAAAACACTGAAATGTAATCTGCCAAATGAACGGTATGGTAGTTCTATTATCACAGTGTTCATTGCGCCCAGTGGTGTCTTTTACTTTTCACTGTGAATAATTGACTATCCATTTACAAAAAATCTCTCCAGGGACTTGAGGACCAATTTAATGCATAGCTCAATTTAATGGTTCTCCTTTTTTGGCTTTAGTGTACACTGCATTGTGGTTTTATCTGTTTGTATGGTTGTGCAGTATGTATGGTCAGAGACACATTGGGTGTAAGAAGAAAAAGATAAGCCACACATAGGATGTATGGTGTGTAAAAGTGGCTGTAGGAAAGGAAGTCCCATCTAGCTTTTAGTTAAAAGATCACGAAAATGAACAGATCATTCTCAAAGACAACTCATTATTCCAGAGTCACAAAATAAACTAAATGTTCTTGAAAGACCCATCACTAATTCTTTTACATATGATTTTGGAAGCACTTAGCATATTAGGGGCCATTCACACAGGAAACGGAAAAATGCGGAAAGCAAACAGTGGAATAGGAGAAAAACAAGGTCTTGATATGTATTTTTTTTTTTTTTATAAAAGTTTAACTTATTTTACTATTAAGTAGGCCTATCATTTATGGGTAAATAAGGAACAAAGATGTACCTTTTAGCTTTTGTATTTTAGGGTACCACCCCAGTGACAGCTTTTGCACATATTTTTAGTGTAGAAACATGGTTAGCTGCATCTTGCATCTTTATTGTAAATAAAGAATTGAAATTGAATTGAATTGAAATTGAATATTTTCAATTGAATTGAAAATAACAAAGGACATTGTTTTCAAACATTGCAGTGTTTGTCTTGTTGCAGTTGCTTTAAGATAATATATGAATAAAACTAAAATAATTTAAATCTCAAACTCTTTTGTTGAGTAGCTGCTAGTCCATTTTGTGTCTATAGATTTATTTATTTATTTAATTAATGGCTGACATTACATAAGCTTGGCAGCCTTTTTTCATTTTTTCATTTTGGCCTTTCCTCGTTCTAGTAGATAACAGAAAATAGCTGCATTGGGGTGTTGCCAAGATGATCTCCAAGTGAGCGGACTTTGGATTTTGGTATTGTGTGCAGAAATGCCATTACTTTGATATTAAATTTCACAGTTCAGTATCGCCACAAATTAGCACAAGAAAATACTCGGATAAACACAAACATTCTCCAATTCCCACCCGTCCTTGTTATTAAAAGTGTTCTCAGTGTACTTACAGTGACCTTGTCTAGCCTATCAGCTGCATGTAAATGTCCAAACATGTCTATCAGTGATCCATTGCTGTCAGTGTTGCCATGATAGAGGGGTTTAACCTCCAGCAGCCCACCAAAAGATCCTACATCCGTACTTTCTTGGAGTTTAACTGCTGGCAAGCAGCACAGGGGACAGGAACACACTGCTTGGCCACATTCCAGGGAGAATAGATGGCACATTGCTTTTAACAGCATTAGCATTCCACCATTCCTGTATATAATTTATTGCTTTTACTCTGAGAAAATGGACAGGAAGAGGACTTGTGATGGGTGGGATAACATCCCTGATTTTGAACCAGATAAGTCTGGGTTCTGTATAAGGGGACATTAATTATTTTGCTAGTTCATTAGTTTCATTTGTATTTTAATATAAGGTGCTCTATAGTAATGTTGCTTTTAGGTTTATATGTTTTTCATTGGTTTATATACAGTACTTTATGTTAGGCTTTGAACCAAAAAGTCAGGATAATATTCTGTTCAGTTTTTTTGTTTTTGTTTTCCACCATGTTTGCTGTCTCTTTTCCACCATTTTCTGCCAGTGGCTTCTATTACATTATCCTCGATTACGTATTTATTGCCTTGAATTATGATCTTGGTATCAAGATCTATAAAGACTGTGAAATGTCTCCAAACTTAATGTATGCTTACAATCTTTGTAGATGTCAAAATCCTATTAACACATTACTCTTAGTTTAATAAATGTTAAAAATGTAATGTGTATGTCTGTGATGCCATACAAGTAAACTGTGCTGTGGTAATGTATGCATATCTTATATTGTACTGCCTCCTTCTGGATGGAATGGTTATTGTGGCTGTTATACTATTGCTGTAACAGAAGTTCTTAAAAAAGCTATCATTCACATCACATGTTTTACTTCTTCTGTAATATCCAGAAACTGTACAGTTGAGTGTCTGCAACCCATGAGCCGTGTGTCAGGAGAAGCAGCAGTTCAAACTCTCTGTGGCCTGTCGTCCTCTCTGCTCTCTTCTAATGTAAGTGCTGAGCACAATCTATCCACAAGCTTTAACACATATAATCCAGCTGTTTGTGCTGTGCTGGGGATCCTTTAAATGTATTCAGCTGAAATGGTTTTAAATCTGTGTTTTGGTGTTGTGAACTGTTTTCCGTATCTGTCTGTTTTTACAAATGGAAATGAAGTTTCAGTGAGACAATTGACTCCCTCTCTTTTTCTCAGGGTTTGATGGAGATCTGGTCGGATGACAGCTGGAACTGTTGTCATAACCGGAGGAATTCTCGCAACAGTGATACTCCTGTGTATCATTGCAGTGCTTTGTTACTGTAGACTCCAGGTGAGCATTGCATTTACATTTCATTGCAGGGTTAAGGAGCCATTCTCACAGAACATGTTTTGCGTTAACGCTGAAGGTCTAGAGACCTTATTTACTGATTATCAAGAATCGCTATTCTAAAAACTCAAAGAAAATTCCAGAATGTGGAATTAGGAGCCATTCACACAGAACAGGTTTTTGAGTTTAAAAACACAAGACGCAGGGCTGATGAATAGGAAACAAAATGCAAAATCTCAAGATGTGTTTTTTAAAAGTTTAACTTGCGCACCATGTTTTTAGATACAGTTACGGTCAAATATGTATGTCTAGTGCATGTTTACATTGAAAACAATTCAAAAGCAGCGCAGTGAAATGCAAAAATGTGATCTGTGTGAATGACCAGAAATTGGTTGATCTGTTTCGTCTGCCATCCTAAAACCCACTAAAAACAGCATTTTTTAAGAATTCCCTTTAAGAATTTCTAATGGGGTTTCAGATTTAAAATTACATATCTGTGATGATTACCTAAATGTTTTCAAAATTCACACTTATGATTTGACTTGACTTTACATACAGTACTAGACTTTTGTCTCTTCAAGTATGGCTAACCACAGACCCTATTTTATTCATAATTAAAAATAGCTATTCTGGAAAAACCCATATGTCCCCTAGTAAAAAAGTAATATATTTAAAATACATTTATTTCATACTAATTATAGTTCAAATCTATTAACATATTTACGGACATATCGCTTGAGACTTAAAGATATAAAAATTATAATTAAACTTTATTTTGAGTACTACTTGTGTACAATGCACATTTCTTAATATTAAATCTAAAAAGTGTTTTAATGTCACTATTGATGAGGATTGTATGATCTTTGAATAATATCGGTCTTTAAATGCAAGATATTTAAAGTGTACCTGAAGTATACTTGCAATAGTTCCACTTTAGCACAATCAAATGTACTTAAGTATACCTTTAGTTGGACTTCAGCACTACTTCCGCATAATCAAAGTGCATTAAGTATTAGTTGCAGACATTAAGTATGCCAGTTCAGTATACTAAAAATACAATTGCAGGGTATTTTTATTAAACACATACTGTAAATATGTAAATTTATTTGTAGTATACTTGGCATGCAATGTATTTCAAATACATTTTAGTATATTTATTTTTCACTAAGCACAGTTTAGCCTTAGCTACTTGTTGACCTAAAAATGACCTCATGACTGAACAGCTCTATTATTTAAATAACTAAAATCCATTGCAGAATCATTCCGTGCCCAAAAAAAGTTCTGCGTGTTACTCAACAGTTTGAGGAAGATCTGCATTGAAGGTCCAAGTGTCTAATCTAGTTTCCTCTGTATATCAAACCATCCCTCCATCCTAGTATTACTGCTGTAAGAGGAATGAGTCAGAAGGGGAGGCGGGCTCGGTCGGAGAGACTCAGCCACAGTTTGCCTGCAACGCATGCAGCGCTCCGGGAGTGGACGGGGCAGCCGTCACACCTCTCTCGCTGCCCTACGACCCCGCTCCGCCTCACAGCTACTGCCCGACTTGCTCACCCTACTACCTCCATGGCACGGATGAGATGCGGAACGGCGGCGAACGTCTGTCCTACATGCCCACTCACTACGAGAACCATGGCGCCACTGCCCTTGGTCTGGCCGCAATGTACGGCCCCGTGCTGAGCCATCGCAGTACGCCGGACTTTTACACCAATACACGAGCCATCAGCACTGACGTCTGACCCTCATAGACCCGGAGATGGACCCAGGGACAGAGCTGCCTCTGTGGACCAGAGCAACTGGGGCAGTTACATCTCCACGCGCCAAGAGTTAAAAAGACCTTCGGGATGCCATGTTATTCTTCCACACAGGTCTAAGGCCATCTTTAGTCTTCCATTGTCTTTTGTTTTACCTGCTGTTTACCTCTTCTTCTTGCACATCCCTCCCTTTTGTGCTTTGAGGGCCGTGTATTATATGACATGAAGTGTTTGTGGAGTTTTTGGCCTTTTTAATGTAAGTTTTAAAGGTTAAATGCAAATAGGATATTTTATTTATCTGGAAAAGTCAGATAAAGCATATATTATAGTCAGAAAATCGAAATGGAGCAGCCCAAGGAAGCTTTTTAGGCTCATCTCAAGTATTTTGTTGTTTATTGTGACATAAAAGGCAAACATTCCACACAAATTTTTAATAGCTTTAAAAAAAGTATCTTTGTTGAAAAGAGCATGACATTCAGCTTTATCTAAATATCCCCTGATATACTGAATCTTTGTCTTTGAAAAACTTATTTTAGGATGAGAAATTAACCAAAATGTGATTGTCTTCATACGTGTTGAACTGTTGGGAAAATGTTAAATGAATTACTGATGATGATTATATTGGTATACAGTTCATATTTGAATATATGTGTCACATTAACTAAAATTCACAATGGCACAGAGTGTTGACAGTTGTTGAGTTATCAAATAATACTGAGGTTGGTCACTTTTTTTGTCCATATCCACTACATACTACAATTAAGAGCTTTTTAAAGTAGCATTGCAGAAATTTCCAATGGCATATAATTTTCAAATTTATATGTAGCATTTTCAAAAATATTCTGAGGCACTGAGGGAAAATGACTGGAAAATATTGAAAACATTTCATTATCTTGTCCCTGTTTGTATGGTATTATGGCAGTGGAAATGATACTTATAGGAACGATAGTTTCCTTGTCTTTGCAAATGTGTTTATGTAAATTATTATCTTTTCTCACAAACTTGTTTCAGTAGCCATTGGTTTATGAATTGTGCATTCTGATGTCTGTGTTCACTCTCTCTGAAGCACTCTTTGTTAGTAACTGGATCACATTACAAATCACAGGACGGCACTTCTATATTACATGTGAATACTTTTTGGCAAAAATGGGAAAAAAATATGGAAGTATATCAGTCTATTGTTTAAAATACTGAGGAAAAAAGAGTAGCCTATCGTCCACATATTTCACAGAATGCTTTTGAATATAAATGAAGCATTTATAAATGCCTGTAGACTTTTATAAAATTGGTCAATTGTGATCAGAGTAATAAAAGCCATTTCACATCTATACAAATACATGTACATAAAGATCAAATTATTTCAATGATTGAAATGTTTCCTGTCAAGTCTATATCTATCTGTATCTAAAAGCTGACTGCCAATGCTATATTCTTCTATATTCATGGAGATACTTTGGCACTTAGTGGATTTAGTAAAACCATTAAAAAGACATTTTTTTGTCTTTTTATGGCAAATGTGTTGTCACATTTTAAAAAACGATTGAACATTTTCACTTTTACTCCCCATTTTGTGACATGTCCCAATATCACTTCATATATAGGGTAAGTTTTTCAGCAAAATTAAATAAGTACATAGTTGACTCTGAATGCCAGTGTGCCATTTGCGTTCATTTACTCAACACCTAGCAAAATTATGATGATAGTGTTATTCTAGCTTAGACAGAATTGATTGCAAAAACATTTAAAGGGGTTTTGAAGCAAGTATCTGAAATCAACATTTATTAGCACTAAAATTTTGGGGTCGTAAGTTTATTTATTTATTTATTTTGATGAAGTTATGCTTATGAAGTCTTTTTTTCACCAAGGCTGCAATTATTTAATTAAAAGATTTTTGTAAAATATTATTACTATTTTTTTATTTTATTTTTTATTTAAAGTAATTTATACCTATGATGGCAAAACTGAATTTTCAACAGCCATCACCGTGACGCGTTTTTTTTTTTTATCAATACAAAGTTCAAAAGAACAGCATTTATTAGATTTTTCCAAACAATGCAAAAGTTTTACTGTCAGTTTTGATCAATTCGATGTAAGCTTGCTTAATAAAGCTATTAATTTCTTTAAAAAAAAAAATCTTACTGACCCCAAACTTCTGAATTGTATAGTGTACAGAACCATTGCTTGACAAAACACATTTTATGTAATTTTGACAAAAACTTTACTTATCTTACACTTTTCTATTTGTAGCCTGTTCTTTCACTTTTACATCTTAAAGTGCTGAAGACATTTGACATTTGGGAGTGCCAAGCAGGGCTGAGACTGCATTCTCTCTGTGTATTGTATTAAACTACTTGAAAGACCAGTTTAAGATCTTGTTAAACAAATAGCTATTTCATGCATCTCATTTGCATTGCAGCTCAGCAAATGTAAAGAATTTCACTCTCAGCATGATGAAGCTTTCCTCTGAGTCTTCAGCCATAATAAGCAGCACACTTAACAAACGAATGAGAGAGTCACTCCCCTTGGAGAGAGTTGTGCGTTTGTTTGCTTCACAGGATCATGATGAAACCTGAAGACTGAGAGGTGGCACCTCCTCCAATATGAGAACCTTTGAACACCATGACACTTTGCTGTTTGTCTTTATTGCTCTCTTCTCCTCCCTTCTTTTAATTACTAATAACATCCTCCCCCACTTTTGTTCACTTTTGTCCCCTTCTCTTTCTCCCTTATTAGCTTGTTCAGGCTGATTACAGACAAATAAGCAAACATAGTTTTACAAGAAACTCCAGTGCTTTTTAACCAGTTTTGATGAATAATATCTGCATTATGCCACTCTGAAGCTGCAGTAAGATGATAAAAAACAGTTCACAGCCTCCATCAATCCTGCTGAACATACAGCGGCCAGATATAAGCAGCTTAAGGAATGGAGGAATGTACTGGCACCTGCTTGTCCCAGGAAAACCACAGTGTTTTTGTGTAAGAGGCGACCTACAGGATTACAGCAAGAATTTCAATTTCACAGTCTTTAGCCCTGAGCTTGAACCCACAAGCAGGCTAGCAAAGTCTAAACAGTGACGGTAAAAGCTCTTCTGAAAAATATATCTGTTCCAGGTCCTACTTGTGTTGGATTAATCATTTTAATAATATTTAACTGAGTTCTGCTTCAGCAATGAGGAAATTGTGTGTGGAAATAATTAGTATTGGCTGCTGGATTGTGGATTAATATTGTAAGGAAGTTGAATAGGAGCAGTTGGAAGAGTTTTGGTACCTGCTTATTAGGTAAGTGAAGATCCAGAGGACAAAGGTGGACTGAAATGAATCCCCTCCCATAGTCTTATGTTGGGGCAGGGCTTGCGTTGAGACAGACAGATATAGACTGCTGCCTGTCAAACCTGTTGTCATTTCTCCAGACAAGTTTAACTGCCTACTTTGTATTTAGAGATCGCTTGCGTTCTTCTCACCTGCTAAAATGATGGAAGAAGTGTCTATTTCTGTGGCCTATGATGCCCATATTATTGACCAGATGTCAGAGGAGGAGATCCTGGCTAGTCTAGTAGTGGAGACTCTACCAAAGCAAGTGGTAAGTTCAGCAGCCTTTGACCTCATGTTTGTCACATGTTGATTCAAACTTGGCATGGTGGAATTTTTAAGGCGTAGCACGATAGCATGTTTTGATTCAAATGTCTTTACAACAATGTTGAAATATTAGTGCATTTGCGAGCATTTACTTTTTGCGATCTTTTACGGCTTTGTGCTTAAGAAAAATATATTATATATAATATTATAATAAATACATGCTGTACAAAATAAATTATTTTTGGAATGTTTTAGCATTTTATCATGAATTTATTAATTTACATTTAATTACATATGTGTGTGTGTGTGTGTGTGTGTGTGTGTGTATATATATATATATATATATATATATATATATATATATATATAATGATATAATGAATTAGTGTATTTAAATATAAATTAATAAAACAAGATATTAAAAACTTCAAGAAATAAAGCTCATATCAATCCTGCAATCATTACTGTATAATATGTGAACCTGGACCACAAAACCAGTCTTAAGTCACTGGGGTATATTTGTAGCAGTAGCCAAAAATACATTGTATGGGTCAAAATGATTGATTTTTCTTTTATGCCAAAAATAATTAGGACATTAAGTAAAGATCATGTTCAATGAAGATATTTTGTAAATTTCCTACCGTAAATATATCAAAACTTAATTTTTGATTAGTAATATGCATTGCTAAGAACTTCATTTGGACAACTTTAAAGGCGATATCAGTATTTTTATTTTTTGCACGCTCAGATTCCAGATTTTCAAATAGTTGTATCTTGGCCAAATATTGTCCTATCATAACAAATCATACATCTATGGAAAGCTTATTTATTCGGCTTTCATGTGATGTATAAATCTCAATTTCGAAAAATTGACCCTTATGACTGGTTTTGTGGTCCAGGGTCACATATGTTACAGTACATTCTTTTCATGCATTTAAGAGTTTGCACACTTGATATGATCCGAGATGTCTTTGAATCTTCTTTTTGAACAGGTTCCCTCCAAAAAGCCAAAATTAAGAGATAACCAAGTGCAGCCAGAAGACCGACTCGACAGGTACGAGGTAAGATATCACACCCTGGCGAAAACAAAAAGCTTCTGTCCTCCACAACACAAGTCTTTCAACATTTACGCTTTGTGAAAATTGCATCATAAATTGCATTAATCATGCATTGGGTTTTAGATCTGTGGAATAAAAACGCTTTCTCTTTCCAGAGAGAAAACCGTAAGCTTCAGGAGACCAGTTTGCGCCTGGAGCAGGAGAATGATGACCTTGCACAAAAACTCGTCACCAGCAAGATTGCACTGAGGAATGCTCTAGATCAGGTCTGTCAAATTATTACGAGCCATGGATGTCATACGCAACAGGCCAGTTTCATTTTCTGTTTTATTTGCTGCGTATTAGATACATCTGCTGTGATTTTCAGACCGAGGACCAGGTGGATGAATTAACCAAAGAGCTTTTGAAAACCAAACAGCTTCTGATGATTACAGAGGAGGAGAAAAAAGGAAAGGAGGAGGAGGCTTCACAGGTGAGCTTTAACGTCACTGATGTCCACAGTAAAGTGTTTGGACAATCTCTGGCCTTGTGTAAAGTACTGATGTGTTCAACAGCTGAAAGAGATGTTTAGGAAAGAGCTGGACAAAGCAGAAGCAGACATTAAGAGATCAAACAACATCATTGCTGACTACAAGCAGGTAAAACATTCAATTAGAACTCTACACATTCGATAAACATTATTGCATTTGATAACGTTCAGCCCAATTTCTTGCATCCTTTAGATTTGCTCTCAACTGAACGGTAAGCTTGAAAACCAGAAAGTTCAAGCAGACACAGAGATGGCAGTTATCAAGGTAAGAAAGAGACTGACCTCAAAGCACCTTAACCTTAACCATTAGTCTTACTTCAGTGGCATGATATTTAGTGATACTATATGTGATACTTATTCAGAGCAAGATGCTGGAGTGTGAGCAGTGCAGACACATCTTTAGTATGGATGGATCAATTCAGCTGTGCTCTGAAAATGAAGATACCAGTGCTCAGGATGAAGTGAAGGCCTCTCTCAGAAAACAGGTCCAAGAGTTAGAGAGAGAGCTGGCCCAGACAAAGCTACAAATGGTGGAGTCTAAATGCAAGATACAGGTAATGCAAAAGAGTCTTTTTGTTATTATTAAAACTTCTAATTCTGGGAGTATTTCTTAATTAACCAATAAAAGCAATTTTTTTTTTTTTAAGTTTCTTTGTTTAACATTGGAGGAAACTTCTTTTATGCATTACATAAAAAAGTAAAAATAAGTATACAGTAACAGTACCTAAAGTGTTACCTTTCGAAAAGGCACAGCCCCAGTGATAGCTTTTTGCTGTTTTTATGAGAGTGAACAATGAGCCATAGTAAATGTATTAACATTAATATAGATAAATGCTGTTAAAAATGTTGTTCATCACTCATGATATCTAATACATTACCCTATACTGAAGGTGCAGTAAGCAATTTCTTAGATATGCTGTTTATATTTGAAATAACCAAAACAAACATGCTCCTACAAAAGGATCACACCCCAGTGATAGCTCTTGATAGCTCCGCCCCTAAATTCACAAACATGCTACATGCAATAGGCACCTCCCCTATGATGAGTGGATACGCCCCTTATTGTTGATTGGCTAGAAGCGTTTTTTGGTGCTTGCTTTGATCCACTTTCAACAGCGTTTCTCAGAAATAGCTTATTATGTGTTATTAATGTTTCTTATTAATGACTTTACATTTATACTACAAATTGTATTTCACTTTTTCATCATTTGTATATCATCTTGATTTCCCAAGGAGCTGGAACACCAGAATGCAGTTCTGACGACTGAACTTCAGGCTGCTAAAAACACATGGCTCAGAAAAACTTTGGGCTCTTTCAGAACAGCTGCCAGCGGCCATCAGAACTCATCTCAAACAGATCCTGCCTGGAGCCCCACTCATAACCCCCACTCCAGCTGGGTCACCAGAAGGCTCTCCTGGGCCCATCGAGAAGGGAGAGCAGCCAAAGTATGAAAAGGTTTAGCATACTGGTGGAGAAGAAAAGTATTTAATGAGAGCACTCCTGAAATGATTCTCACAAATGATGAGAATGCTATTCCCTCAAACAAGCGGACATTATAGATCCGTATGGATGTTAACGTTGGGAATGAGAGGATTCTCAAAGGATGGGTGACAGCAGGAAGCAATATCTGCCTCTTTAGAGATGAGTGCAACAGATCAGTTTTAAGGCAATCACACATGGAGACTATATATGATTTTTTTTATTACTATGTTTAAGCATAATGTTTTACAAAAGTCACACTGCAAAAATTTTTGCCAGTGAACCTAAAGAATATGCCTCATGTGGTAACATCTATAGCCTAAATGAACTGGTTTCAATTTACTTTTACTAAATCAACTTAACTACATTTGGTTACATCAACAAAAGTAATTTTACGGATTATAGATAAGGTACAAAGAGCTCTTTAAGGTAACATTTGCCTAATAATGCTTTTTGTGATCCACTGTACTGTACAATGTGAATGTATTTCTTTCATTATGTTTTACAACAAAAACTTTATGAAGGACAGTTATCAAAATAAAGACAAAAAGACCTTCATTTCAATTGTAAACTACCAATTGTTTACTAATATGTTCGCTAATACAGAGAATGAAGCTTTAAATATTTGACATCCGGTTACATGGTTTGAATCACAAATAGTTTGCATCTTCAAAGTAACAGCAGAAATATTAGCGGACCTCATAATACATAAAAAGAGATGAGCTTGTGACCTAAAACAATATAAACAAGTCAAAATGGATGTAAAGGGAAAGATAAATTTGCTAATACTGATATGCATGCAGAACCTTTAGGTCAGACAGGGAAAACAGGCTGAGCTCTACTCAGAACTCTGATCTGGATTGTGAAGATCATCAAAATAGCCCTCAGTGGCTCTGAGCATCTGAACAACAGCTTTTAGAAGCAGAATGTCAGTTTGAGAGTCTATTTCCAGTTCTTGGCAGTAGTTTTTTACTGGGACCACGGCAGACAGAGAAACTCCAAGCTGAGCACTCACCTCCTGCATCTGTTACAAAACAATTTATCAGAAATACTCAATATGTGAAAATACTCAGTATGGGAAACAAAACTGTACAAAATACTGACTACAAAGAAATGTATGTTAATTTGTACCATTTTGTTGATATAGTGGCTCTGGTAGACATTTTTCAGGTCTTCCGCCACTAATGGGCAGGCCTCATCCACCTTGGTCAGCAGAACCAGCTGAGGAATATCTGAAGAACAGAACAACGTAAATTGAATTTACATAATTTAAATGACACAACAAACTCATGTCACTTGAAATTAATTCAAATCTGCTTCATTGTTGTTTGTCACCTACTCAGGTGATTGGTTTTCCTTCGAAAAACAGCAAACTTGTCGACCATTTTGTCAGAGAGGAGTTTGACTTTGCAGGTGTCAATCACATACACTACACAGTGAATCTTGTCCTTCAAGCCAGGAGATTTATGGAAATGTGGGGAGTCTGGCTGTATAGGCATCGATGGGTTAAACTAAGAAAACAAAAGATATGTAGAATATCTTTAAATCAAAGAAAATATGGAATAAAAAATTATATAATTAATGTCCATAATTTTTTTCATTCCTCTAACTAGTAAAACATCTTCTAAGACATATTAACTATTATGTTTACCTTTTACCTAAAATTCTCACCTGATACCTGTCTTGAATGTTACCCTTCAAAATACTGGCAAAATCATCTACATCCAGACCAGTGTTCAAACCCTCCTCCAGACCCATCGAGTCACACAGACAGAAGGGAACATGGCTGACACCAATGCCTGGCTTCATGTAGTAGGTACGGAACTACATGACACAAATATTTACTAATCATTTTCAACACACAAATAAATACATACATTTTTTTTAAAAAATAATCACATATAATTACACAATACAAAATATCTGACAGTGTAAAACATCAGAGCTGGGATAATCAGGATACATGTCTACCTGAGTAGTCAAACTGGTGCCAGCAGTGCCAGTGTTAGCCTGACTGCTCACGTAACCCTTGAACACAGAGTTGACGGAGTTGAAGAAGCTTGATTTCCCAGCACCAACAGGACCCACCAGTAGAATCCGAGCCTGTTTGACTGAGCTAACAGAAGGCTTCCAGCCAGAGATGGTGCTCAAGAGTGCCTTCCTTCTCCTAAAAACATTATTTATTATCATTGTCAAAATCCTTAAACACTCCTAGGGACACAGTAAGTCAGGAACATTTTTTTTTTTAAAGACTTTGATTTTAAAACAATGAGAACGGACGAAATTAGCATTTAAATTATTTGAAAGAAGAATTTGGAAATTTGAGTGAATTTGGTTTGCTTTACTCAGAGTTCCACTGCATATTTCTCCATGGTTTCTCCATTAGTCCTCCACAATCTGATGAAAATCCAAACCAGAGCGCAAGTCATTCACACAACCATTTCTGAAAGTACTTCACGCTCTCAGCAATTATCTAAAAAATTGCACAAAATAATACAAACCTTCCACTCTGTACACCTCACATTCTGTCAGCTGTAAGTCATTCCCATGCATCTTCTCTGGATCGAATTGGTATGTTCCTGGATTACTGTAGATGTTGGCTGTGTTATTGTAAAGAAACACTAAAGAGCCAAAGTTTGGTCCAGTGTCGGTGAAAGCAAACTGGGGATTTCCACTGAGCACACGCAGAGGATCTTCTTTAATTTCTTTGTCATTAAAGCTGAAGAGAAAAGCTTTGTCATCCACAATATTTTGGTTGCTTTGACGATAATCCTTGCTAGTAAAAGCTCCCAAAACAAATCCAGAATTATTGTAGGCTACAATAACAGTTGGCCCCTGCATATTACACTTTTGGTGAAATGCATTGGCATTGAATCCATGCACACTGGCTTTGAACAGCAGGCTGAGGTTGGCATGGTTGAACAATGAGCAGAGCTTCTTCTTCTGCCATTTATTCAAGCTTGATGCGACAGTGCTCATAATGATCTGAAAAACATACAACCAACACTTTTAAAGCACACTTTTATAATGAAATAGTTATTTTTAAAAGTATTTAGAAAAATATGACCAACATAAGCTTGCAACGCATAGTCCCCACCCAAATTCATCTGAAAGGATTCGAGTTATTCAATCTGTTAAATTAGTATATTAAATAGGCAATGGAAAAAGAAATTATCTTGCAAAAAACATGAAATCAGCTCACGTTGGAACAAGTTGTCAATCGCCTGTTTCGTAACCTGAAAGAGAATACTTTCGTTTTTGCTGAAACGCAACTTACGTTTTCTATTTTTTTTTTTTTCTCAAAAATGAAGCGTGACGTTGTAGGTTTTTTTTCTTTTTTTTTTCTTCTATTTTGTGCCAGGTACGGAAAATCACTGAACAGAGCAAACTCATTAAATGAAATTTAGCTACTACAGTTTTTCTCAATCGATTTGACACATTTCTCCAAACTCAGGTTACTGTTCTTGGCTCAACGCAATGATCTGAACACTTCATAATTGTCCTAAACAGATTGTAAGTTTTCGTTCATTTCATACAAATTACAAATCATGCAAATAATTTTCTCAAAACACTGTGAACAAAACTCTCAAATTATGTTTTCATAATAGTTAATACAACCAACCAATACTTTAAAATATCTGGAAAAGGTTTTACACAAATCACAAACATTTATGTACCATTTGTCCAAACACAACAAACAAAACTCAGTAATTTGTTATATTATCAAATGCACATGCATTTTAAGTTAGTCCCAAACTAATAACTGATCGCTTAATAACACACACAGCACAGTAAATACAGTTTTCCTAATTGTTTAAACATTTATCATAATTGCTTTGACTATAAAGGGGAAAAGAATATACAAATAAATAAATAAATAAATAAATGAGGAGGGGTAAAGAAAGAGGTGAAATTGGAAACATATGTGGAGTGGGTAGAGAAAGGGATGTAACAAAAGAGAGGAGAGGAACAGGTAGAAAGAGATGAGCAGAGGATGTAAAAAAGAGAAGAGGAGAAGGAGCGGGAGAGGAAATGATGGAGTGGAAGGCATTGATGGAGTGGAAAATACAAGAGGAGAAACTGTAAGAAGACATGGACATAGAGGAAGTGGGCAGCAAGGTGAAAGGAGAAGTAGAAAGTACAGACAAATTTCAAATTAAATTAGTTACCCAAATTGACCATGTAAGAAATCATGGCCTCTCCTTTAGAGAAGCTAGGACACAGATCTAAAGAGTTTATCAATACACTTCTATATTTCTATACAAATCTTGTGCTATGATTTTTGCATATTTGTAGTCCCTCCTAGGAAAACTTGTGTTCTTTACAAGTAAACGTCCAAACATCTTTCAGAATTTAAGTTTGAGAACATGCAGGTGGACAATCAAGTTTATTTTGAATGGATCCAGAACATTGGACATGGTGGTCAAGAACAATATCAGCAGCCACAAAGGAAGAAGCCTTGGGGAGATGTTGACTGGAGCTTGTCAATCATGGTTTCAACTTTCTCATATTTTTTCCCCTATATGTATGCGCAGCAAGAATGTAGTTTAGGTAAAATGCAGTGCAGATGAAATTCTCTTCCAGATGTAAATGAAAGGCAAGAGCAATTCAGTAATTCAGCATAATTCTTGTACAACAGCAAACACACACACACACCTATATATATATATATATATATATATATATAAAACAAAACTCTCTGTTGAAGAATTGCGATGCATTTTCATTAGTATATTTGTGCATCTACAGCTGACTGTTTTATAATCATTAGAAAACAAACCTATAGATTTGATGTTAATATTTACTTTTAATAAATGCATTACTAGAAAAAAACTGCAGTGTTTCATTTTGCAGTAAAGTTTAACTGTTTGGTTAAGATAAGTTTGTGTTTAGATAGCTGTGTTAATTGTTTTGAGGACAAGTACATTGGAAAAAAGTGTCAAATCGACAGAGAAAAACTTTAATATCCTCAGATAGACATCACTGTGTGTCACCTTGTTGTTTCCCAAAAACTTTAACTGACATTGCTCCTGGATTTACGAGTGATATTTTTATTTCAAATATCATTTTTGAATACTTGAATTTTTAAAAAAATAAAATATCTTAAGTGTGCTTAATCTATGATAAAACATTATGATGTGTGATGGCGTGGATTTCTGTGTAAGGGTAATGACATTTCTCACTTTTTGGAGAAAATTTAAACCTTGGACTTGCTATCGCAACAAGTTAACTAGTCAATTCACTTTAACTGTATAAAATAAATGTGATGTTTTAATGTGATTTTTTATTTATTTTTTTTTTAAATCTCATGAATAACAACTATAGGCTAGTTTAGAAATGACATCTAATAAAGCTGCTCCTTGCTGCTCTGGATACAAGTGCAATGGTTACTTTTGAGGCACAAACACATGGAGAATAGAACAGAAAGTTTTTTGTATTACTAAGAGTTCTAATAGAAATTATTTTAATTTTAAATCTCAAAAATAGGTTACACAAAATAAAGATTGCATCAGAAACATTTTCCATCTTCAGATGATCCTCAGCCACAAAAAAAAGGAGTGGGAGGACTGGAGGAACTGGACTTCATACAACATGCATCTGCTTTGTACTATTTGTCTCAAACATATAAACTATCATTCACTTTAAACAAAATATTGATAATTGGAATGAAAACTACTCCAGATGAACACAGATTAACTTCAGATCACACACTGAAAAGAGAAAAGAGCTCTAATCAGACTTTTCCTCAACATCGCTGTAATTATCAAAATAGCCCTCAGCAGCTCTGAGCATCTGAATAAAAGCATTTAGAAGCAGTATGTCATTTTGAGAGTCTACTTCCAATTCTTGATAGTAGTTTTTCACTGGGACCACAGCAGACAGAGAAACTCCAATCTGAGCGCTCACCTTCTACATCTGTCACAAAGAAATATTCATTAGACTTACATCTGTAAAAGGCCCTTGAAAACATAACGAAAAAGAGCATTACAGAACTGACCACATAGTCTAAATGGAACATCAAACATGATTTAATGATAGTTTAACATGATATCCTACAGTTCTCTGGATGTAGTGGCTCTGGTAGAAATTTTTCAGGTCTTCTGCCACTAATGGGCAGGCCTCATCCAGATTTATGGAAATGAAGGGAGTCTGGCTGTATAGGCACCGATGGGTTAAACTAAGAAAAAAATAACATGGAGAGTATAATTAAATAAGTACATCCATCTATCAGTTTTATATACCCACGTTATCCTCTGTAGGGTTGCAGAGGGTGCATCTGTAGGGAACTACAGTATCTAGAGGAAACCCATGCCAAGAAGCATGTTCAACAGAAAAATGGCCCCGGCTCAGCATATTCATTTATTCTCATATTACAGTATTATCAGTATTATTATTACAGTATTATTATCACATTACAGTAAAGGAAACATCTGCCACAAACACTGGTTGTGCTAGTTTTATTAACTTACCTATCTTTTGCCCTTTTTAACAAGTTCTCACCTAATACCTGCCATGAATGTGACAATTCAGAATACAGGCAAAATCATCTACATCCAGTCCAGCGTTCATACCCTCCTCCAGACCCATTGTGTCACACAGAGTGAAGGGAACATGGCTGATATTGATGCCTGGCTTCATGAAGTAGATCCGAAACATGACAAACATTTACTATTAATTATTTTCAATTCAAAAGTACAAACTGAAATTGAAATTTTAAATGTCACAAAATATAACATCTTGAACATTGCAAGGTGGAACAATTAGAATAAATTCCTGAGTAGTCAAACTGGTGCCAGCAGTGCCAGTGTTGGCCTGACTGCTCATGTAGCCCTTGAACACAGATTTGATGGAGTTGAAGAAGCTTGATTTCCCAGGACCAACAGCACCCACCAGTAGAATCCGAACCTGTTGAGCTAACAGAAGGCTTCCAGCCAGAGATGGTGCTCAAGAGCACCTGCCTCCTCCTGATAAAAATAATGATTGCTTATATATTCATTTCCCTCTTACTGTCAAAATAGGAAAACAACTGCAATTTCTTAAATGTTTTGGGCATTGCAAATAAGAAAAAATACTTCTTTAATTCTTTTAAATACATAAAACACTGGTTTGCATTAGTCACTCAGAGTTCCACTGCACATTTCTCCATGGTTTCTGCATGAATCCTCCATAATCTGGTGAGAATCCAAACCAGAGCATGCATACATCCAAATACTGAAAGCTCAGTACGTACTCTCTCAGAAATTATCAAAAAATAGCAGAAAATAGTACAAACCTTCTACTCTGTACACCTCACACTCTATTAGCTGTAAATCTTCTCCATGCATCCACTGAGGATCAAACTGGAATGTTCCTGGGTTACTTTAGACATTTTCTATGTTATTGTAATGAAATGTCAAAGATCCAAAATCTGGAGCTGTGTATCCATCATAAAAAGCATACTGAGGTTTTCCACTCACTACACACAGAGGCTCTTCTTTAACCTCTTTGTCATTAAAGCTGAAGAGAAATGCTTTCTCATCAACAACATATTGGTTTGTTTGAGCATAATCTTTGCTACTGAAAGCTCCAAAAACATATCCAGACATATTGTAAGCTCCATTAATAGTTGGTCCCTGTTTATCACACTTTTGGTGAAATGCAGTGGCTTTGAAGCCATGCGCAATGGCTTTGAATAGCAGGCTGAGTTTGGCATGGTTGAACAACGAGTGGAGTTTCTTCTTCTGCCATTTGGTCAAGCTGGATGTGACCATGGTCATGATGATGATCTGAAAAACATTCAACCATTACACTTTAAAACACAGTAAACAAAAAAGATGATTGTCACCCATCCAAAATCATGGGAAAGGATTAAAAAACTTATGCATGAAAAAGTCTGTAGAGTAAAACAGTCTTACCTTTAGACAAGATCCTGGATGTTTCCCTGAATTTGATTGTGTAACGATGACACTTGGGATGAAAACAACAAGAGGCTACTTTGTAGAAGTGTTCACTCCTGTAACTTCCTGGAATGTTGACTATACAAAACATGCCTTAACTGGTTAATCAAACTGTTTGCAGTTGCTCATGAGTGAAAACTTAATTTTCGCAGTCAGCTGATACTGCCTTTGTGTCTACAATGTGGTCTTTTCTCAAAGAAAGCTGTTGCATCAGAAGGCTTGGAACATGAATATAACCCATATTAAATTCCTGCACTGCACTTTATTCATAAATATAAATATAATATGTGTAACAACTCTGAGACAATGTTAAGGTTCTAAGTGCAACTGCTGGAAGTACATTGTTGTTTAAAATATACTTCAACCTGTTATTCTTCTAGATTGAATGAATGCTCACTTAGCATTAAAATTGTAATAAATAAATGAATAAATAGTTTTTGCGCTAATCTGAGATTGATTTATCCTGACAAAGAACCAAAACCATATTTACAATTACACTTACATCTTTTAATTTGTATGATTCATATTGCATACAAGTATATTCCACAATTTCCTCTATGGGAGAGTGTAGCAATGCATGAGTTGAAAATTCTTTTGCACCCCACAAACTTACGAGACATTCTCTTCATAGGGCTAAATTAAGGAGATGCATATAAAAAATAAAGGCCAGTATGCTCTACAGCAGTCAGTAAATTTAACAGAAAGACAGTAGCCATACAGTAGATGTCAGAGGCTCTGCACTGCAGGTACAAGTTATACTTGGTGTTACACAGTTGGCACTGCTATCCCTTATCACATGTCCAAATGGGATGAACTAAAATTGTCAATTACATGCCATCATATTTATACAGATTTCATAGTGATGTTCAATTAAAGTGCAGTGCATTCATACCATATTTGTGTGATTTAGTGTAAAATGTATAAATACTTAAGAGCAATGCAAAAAAGTAAATCTTAAATTCTAAATCTCCTGCAATCTTGTAATATGTTGAGTGATCTGTTCTGTGTGGAAAAATGAAAGGTACAAATCTGCGCCATCCTAATTTAATTCATTTGTTTGTGTGTTTGAATGACTGTTTATAATGGTACTCATGCACGGTGAGAAATTGACAATCAATGCAATTCTCTAGTTCCAATACATTCAGACACATTGTCCCTCATTATCCAAATTGGACTATAATTATTAGACACTTACAGCCCCACATAAACCACAGTGATACATTTTTCAAACAAGTGTGCATACCTCCTCCCTAGGAAGGTTTGGACTCCGGTTATGTTAAAGTTTGCAGTATTTAATTATGACTGTCTACTTTTGTGAAGTGGAAATCTAGTAAATACTCTTCTTAATAATTAACCAGTGCAATTATACTCCTAGAGTACAAACATATATGGTTGTTGATTCAATACATGTAATTTTACTTTATATTTCAGTCCTTAGATACCTGCTTATGAACTTTTTACAACCACAATATATGTTGTTTGATAAAGCATCTGCTGAGAACATAACTGTACCTATGAATCTACTGTGGTGAAAATGTGCAAGTGTGCCTTTATATAAGCATGGGATACACAAACGGTAAAAGTAAAGCATATGTCATCACTGTTCATCTAGCAGAACTCTACTTTACAAGCAGGGAATGTCTCCTCTTGCATAGCCACAGTGCTGTTGCTGCCTAGGACTGTAATGCCCAGTTGACGTTGTTTTTCTTGAGTTTCCCGATACCACTCATGCATCACCAGTGATTCAAACGTGGGAATCAGGGTCACCTGGAAGTTTACATAAAGGTACAAATTAAGTGTGTTGTATTCTCATACTCCCCAACCACCAAAATACAGTACTTTTTAAAAGTGCATTACAGGTATAACTATCCTTTTAGTGTCCTTGTTACACATGTTATGTACTTACTGTTATAATAACAATTAATTATGCATAATTACATGCAAGTAACCCTAAGACAAACCCTAATCCTAACCCTAACCATATAATAAGTACATGTAGTTAATTAATATTACTCAGTACTTAAATGTATAATTACACTGTAACAAGGACACCTTAAAATAAAGTGTAACCCAGTGTAGACGTGGCATGGCATAAAAAACACAAGTACAAGTAACTTGCAATTTTATGTTTCAACCACAGATGGCAAAAGAGAGGCTAAAGTTCTGTATTGCACAGAACACAGTAATCTGATTTCTACTGCAAATATCTACTCATACATACCGGCACATCTTCAGACCATACAGATTTTCCCTCTAATAATGCATCCAGAATGGACCTCATCAACCCTTCCTTGAGTGTGTCATCCCCACTTATTATGTAACAGGATGATCGCAAGCGGCAAAAGAACTCAACATCAACAGTGGAAGCTGCATGGCTTGACGGAAGGTAAGCTAGGTCCAAGTATATTGAAGTGCCAACCTTGCTACCTGTTGATGAATCAAGACACAAGTCAGTGCTAAATAAATATGTACTTGCATACAAAAATTAACAATGTAAGATCAGTTCAAACCTGCTGTTGTGGATCTTTTAGAAGTGGAGCCTGTGCTACGACCAGCCATTATGTCTCCTGCTGAGCTGCTTCTCGAGCCACTAACAGAAGTACCCTGACTTCCAGCTCTGGTTTTGTTGCCTTGTGTTGAAACACTAGCAGATGTTAACCTCTGCGTAACTCCTGCAGCTTTTCTGCCTTTTGTTGCAGACTTTACACCGCTAACAGGATCAGGCATACAGGCGCCAGGCTGAGGGGGAAGAGGAGGTAAGTCTTTCACAGGTGCGGGTGGGGGATCCATTGGCAAAGGGTGATTAACTCTGTAAGAATTCAAACCATCGTTTAGGTTCTGCGTTTGCAGGTGGACACCACCTTCTTCATCAGAATCCAGAAGTCCGTCTGCTGAAATGGATGGGCAATCCTCTACACCCGGATGTACATCTGAGTCTGTTGCCATTGGGAAATAGTCACTGCTAGAAGTAAGAGGGGTCTGCTGAGCTGGATGAGTGGCCTTATTACCTGAACATGAAGGCGGAAGGGGTTTAGCTGCGTCTTGGGAGTGGTCACTATCATCAGAAAGGTTCAACGGACTGGTGTTACCTAAACCTGGAGAGAGTGGATCTCCTTGATCACCAACTGGTTTGAAATGTTTAAACTCACATGGAGAGACCAAGCAGAGGTCAACATCATGGGTAGTATCAAACAATAGACCCTGAGGTCCGGATGGACACCCGTCTGGACCATCATGAGGTGCCCTCTGAGTGTGAGGCTTCTTTAAAGACAAAGACATCCCTACTTTGAAATCAGAACTGACATGGTGTCCATTGGAATAGGATGTTTCGTCTTCATTGGTGGACTCGCTCACCGTTGGCAGCACTTGTTCAAAAGACATCGACAATGACTCATCAACCTCAGTGGACTGCGGTGAACTTACTTCCGCAGGCATCGAGTGAGTGGTGGTAACAGTGGGAGATATATCAGGCATTATATCCTTGAAAGAGCTAAGAGACAGGAAACTAGAATGCTTCTCTTTGGAAGAAGTTGAAACGCTCTCTTGGTTACTTTTAGGGCACCCGGACTCTGAAAACTTGGATAATCCCATTTGCTGGCTCTCTGAACCGAGACACATCTTAACCCCAAAGCTACTATGATCTTTTGAGGCCCAGGTCTCTTCAGGTGACAAGTGATAAGGAGTATGACCAGCACTATTTGGACCTGATCTAGGGGATGTTAGCTCTAACGTCTTTTCATCAGGACTCATACAAATGTCCTCACGCTCATTTGTTGAAATATTTTCTTTCAAAGCCCCATCGAGCAAAGTATATTCAGTTGGAGTGTGGTCTAGATTCACAGATTGCTCATTTTTTATTTTGACAGAGGGTCTTGCAGATGCTGCAGCTTTGCCAGGGTTTACAATGCTACTACACTGAGACTGTACACTACCCGTCGAGACATTTTTCAGGTTCCCAGAGTCAACAGTTTGCCTCTTCAGAAGTAATTCATGTTGCTCTTGATCCATTTCCAGAAATGCTGCTGTCATATCTTCTGGTGAAGACATAGAGCGATTTACATCTTCGGAGTCTGTTGACAACTTCTGATTTTGCTGCTCCTTGTTAGATTTAAAGTTTTTAACTTTGTCCTCGGCCTGTTTGTTCAATTTAGCTTCATTTTTTACATTACCGGGCTTATTTGAGTTGAGTAATCCAGTGGAGGTTTTCTTGATATCTTTCCCAAGAGACTTTCTCTCTTCGGTTTTGCTGTCTAACTTTGGTCTTCTCATTGAAGAATCCTTGCTACCTGATATTTTTTTCTGTCCATTTCCTGGTTTCTTTGAGTCTGATATGTTTGTTTTTTCATTACTTCTGTCCTTCAAAGACTCCTTTCTTGTAACTAGTCTGGAGGGTTTATATTTCACATTGCTTTCTACTTTCTTCACTTTTTCTTCACTTTTTGGATCATTCCCATTTATTCCTTTGGTTTTGTCTTTTAGTTCTAGATCTCCACGAAGAGCTCGGTCCTTTGAAGCACCATTGCTTAGTCTGGATTCATTTTTACCAGATTTGGGACTATCCTGACTGTCTGCAACTTTTGAATTCTTTTCTGATTTTGATGTTTCAAAATCTTTGGAGCATACTACAGGCCTCTTGAGAAACTCTAGATGCTTCAGTCTCTCCAGACCATCCATTATCTTCCCTTGTGGTGTAGAGCCAGGGAAGAGGACTCTGATGATTTTCTCCATTGGGTTAGCAGGATGCCAAACAAGCAAAGCACATATAGAGACCAAAGAGGTTAGGTGGGCATCTAAACTCTTGGATTTGGAACTATTATCTGGCCAGCTATTCATGAAAGACTCTACTTCTTTGCTACGTTTGACTGGATTTAGGATGTAAAGTTCAAGACATCCCACTCCCATTTTCTGGAACAAAATGACTGGTTCTATGGAGCCACTTGAATTCCGTAAAAGTGGTTCTGGTGAGATCTTTAGTTTTTCCAAATGCTGTAAAATAAGTGCTGCTAGATCACTGCTTCGTAGTACATTAGGATCACCCTGAAGTTTTTTAAGTCTGTTTGGGGCATTGAGGAAAACCACACCAAGCTCTGGAGAGATTAGATTCTTTGCCCATTGCTCCTTTTCATGTGAGTCAGTTTTATTTTCCTCAAGCTCTGCGACCTTCCTCTCCAACAGACTGTTAACTCCCGGCAGGTTGTCTGTTCCAACATGTGTAAGCAACACTGAGTCAACACAGTCTAAATGCCTGACAAGCTTCCAGAAGCAAGAGCGTGGATCTGCTCCACCATTAACCAAAACATTGAAGCCATTGACAGCAAAAAAAGCACAGTCGCCTCTCCCGCCTGGAAAGACATAACAGCACGGACGGCATAGCTTGAGAAATCCCACTGTGCCAGGAGGCTCTAAGAGGTCAAATGGAGACTGTGGCTCTGAGGACTCAAAAAGGTGGTCCGTGAACTCTTGAAGTCCCCCCATTTTGGGTAGTACCATTAGAGGATTCACCTTAATTTCAATAATGTCATGTATGTTGTGCTTCCCTAGCACAGAGTTTTTCCATTTTCCAGTTTTAGGGCAGCTTAAGGTGAAGTTAGCTTTGCCATGTATGCTAACAGAATTTAACAGAGCTAGAATCTGTTGAAAATGTACAGAAAACAAGGCATGAAGTCAAATATATGAAAAAAAAAAACATTATATTACTGTACAACAGAATCATTTGTAATGCTCAGAAAATTCATATTATATTATATTACATTTACAAAGATGGACAGTTTTTTTCAAATCCATAGCTAATGTGAGAACAATTAAAAGGACATTAAAAAATATTGGCATACACATTTACAGTATGACAAACCTCTTCATCTGAAAAGATCTGGGTGAAATCATTTGGAGTGAACTGGCCCGTGTGCAGGACCAGATCCCCGGAGTCCTCAAGAGACTGTCCTGTGAGCACCAGCAACTTGTGCCGAGGTGTGGATGATATCAAGCTGTGGACCTGAATTGCAAAAATATTTATAAATTGTGAAAATATTTAAATGTATATTTAACAATTTAAAAATTATATGCATAAAACATATCAATTAAATTTCAATCTGTTATTATTGTAAAAATGTGCCTCTAAAAAGTATTACAATGATACAAAAAGATTCATCAATCATTCATTTTGAAATTTGAGTTTAATCAGTTTCAAAAATTTGAATTGGTTATGGTGTCTAATATTGCCAAGGCACTGTATAATTTTAGCCCTAACATATGTAATGTGACCCTTATCATTAATTACAAATGGAATTGAAGAACAGAAGAAGAGATGCCTTTCAGTCACACACCTCAGAGTAGAGAAAACCTTCAGATGGATTTATTACAACTTTAATGTCCAGTACATCTGAACTGAAATGAAATGTCTTCTGACCTATGATGGGATTGTTGGGAGACAGACAAAATTAAAAAGGGAATTAATTAGAATAAGTACTCAAATATGTCATGCATATGTGCATTTCTCAATAACAAACGTTAATGCATAGCTAATCTACTAATAAAAAAGAATGCACAATAAGTTAAGCCAACTAAATTTGCACTAAATTTTAAAGTGGAAGAAAACTGCACTGTTCTGCAGAGCAAGAGCTTAAATATTTAGATATGCTGGAATCTTTTTAATTCATCACTTCAAAGTGTTCTGATGCTGACAGTCAATTCTGAACCAGAGTAATGCAGTTTTCTCTGAGTATTAGAGCTCCAAACCACTATATAATTTGGCAGCAAAAATCATTTTCAAAACTACTGCAACAAAATGTTCCAGTACTGTTTTTCCACAGCAGTCAAAGTCTGAACAATTGGTAGAAAGCACTTCCTTCCCGTCTTTCTGCTGTGTCTATTAGCCAACCTACAACTTTTACTGAATAATAGAAGCTGTACAGAAGCTGCAACTGTGTGCAGTTTAGACAGTTCTCATTACACAATATAAATATTAAAACGATAATAAATAAATGATTCTCTCCCAGTAAAAAAAAACAACAACAAAAAAAAACATACTTCTGCCTTTTTACATCAGAATGGCTGTAATGAACAAGTATTTATTGAGTTTCTACATGTAAACTAAGCAAGAAACAGATTTATATAAACATAATTTTCCGATAAAAGTCCATATTAAGACTATTTCAAAATAGATTTACGTGCTCAGTGGATATTGCAATTCCCCTATATATGTGGTAATTAGCATATTCTGAATAATCTAATGCATACATGTTCGTTTCCTACTTTTCTTGTGTTTGCATGACCCATAATTCTTTCAGTACAGGAATATGCCTGTTTTCATTTTCAGATGTCTAGAAACTGAAATATTGGCTTAATATGACCATATTCCATTATTTACTGGAATAATGCTGTGCATGTCTGATACTGTATATGGAGCTGTGCTGGGCCTGAACTATACAGTTGCTTCTTTGTTAATTCATAAGATTGCATCCCACACATATATCATGTGCTTCAAATGGGCACCAAAAGATAGCCCAGTATTCTTTAAAAGTGTAGCCTACTGTACTTGAAGCTCATTTCATTCACTGCAAACCCAAAAGAAGGTGACCCTTACCTCTTATGTCTTTGGATTGATAAGAAGAATGCTGAGAAACAAAAAGTTTCAGCTGCTCATCCAAATTACACACTGTCAGGTCCACATCCCATGCACGGATACCTGTGTTAAAGCAATACAAATATATGTAAAATTTAATATAAACTCAATACATCAAAACGTGCTAATGTATTTTTTATTTTTTTGACACTTGATGTACTGGGTTTATTGCAAAAACAATGAATATTGATTTGAATGAACTGCTTTCTAAACCCAACCCCCCCCCCCACCAATGATGGTTGGCTGACAAAAAAAGCCACTGGTCTCTGTACTCATGAAATATAAAAGCCTCTGAACAGCATGTTCTCATCTTTTAAGGCCAAAAAAAGAAGCCAGCTCATCACTGCTAGGACTGAAATAACAAAACAACAGTGTTGGCATAAATAGCAGTTAAATCAGGTATATTTCCTGATATAGATAGGGATTTACTGACAATGAACTAAAACAATATTGCCATATTCTATGTAAAATTTAAAACCTGGAGAATTGCTCCCTGTGTATGGCAAAATTTCCACATTTTCTTTTATTTAATTTTACTGTGAACTGTTAGGCTAATCATTTTCCTTTGTAGACAAATTTCCATTTTTGCCTGCTCACTACCATGGAGACAGGCTCTTAACAGTGTTTTGATTGCCCACACATCTGTCAATATCTGACATGTCACATGACACATTAAAACGGTAACAAAAGTAAATAAATAAATAATTTAAAAATAAAATAAAAATTCTCTGTTACTGTTATTGAAATGTGTTAGACAGTCTTGTAGGAAAATCCATGTTAAACTATAGCTGTTTTGTATGTAGCTGGTTTTTCGCTAGTCTAAGATGATTATTAATTGGCTAGCTTAGACCAGCTTGACACCATTGTTAAAAAAAACAGCTCACGTTATTAAAGAAGAATTCTCAACAGGTTAATGGTGGCCACTAAAGTTACATGTAAGCAAAAAAAAAAAAAAACACATGCATGGGTGTAAACATGCAGAGCCGTGTTGAGCACCCTGAAGAACACGTCATGACTTAAACGACACATTCATGTCTATATAATCACTATTCAACATGTAAAACAAATAATGTAGTTAAGCATACTGGAGGGCTGATGCGCAAGGCTACCGGTATTTTTGATGTTTACTATCTTGATGCTATAACACTGCAGTGCAGAGAACAGCTGCACGAATATTGTCCCAGAGCATGGTATTATTGCTTTAAACTCTAATGTACACAGTATGTAGGAAAGCTTGTGGAACTATATTGTGTAAATAATAATAATAAATGAAAAAAATAAAAATTCTCCTTTATTGCTGAAGGCGAGAAATACTGTCTGGCGCAGTCACATTGTGTGATTGTTTCATCTCAATTCAGCAGGCAACCGGTGAATCTTCAAATCAAAGAATGAAATATCCAGAATGCTCGCAACCTGTTCTTTAACATACAGATACGAGAGATAAGGGTAATCTCTAATGTAATATAATAACAGCATTGATTAACGGTGTTTTTATTAATTTCTTCTAAATCCAAAATGTAAAAAAAGCAATACCTCGTTCAATCTCCACCACAATATAGTCCAGTATATGCGGTCTATAGAGCGCACCGATAACAATCAACATTGAGTATTTGTCATTGCTGAATCCAGGATGGGCTGACAGGTCCTCCGATTCCATCGCTGCCGTTACACCCGACGCCATGTTGGGAAGTTATTCTTATGATGTAATACACAAACAATCAAGCATTATTGAAGGAAACAGGCGGTTCATTTGAATGGAACTGAAGCTGACCAATCGAAGTCTGTATTCAGACCGCCTAGTTGCATTCTCAGAAATCTGAAATATGTCATTTTTTAAGGAATGCATTCAACAGCCTATATAATTATATTAATATGTCAATCAAATTATATATATATATATATATATATATATATATATATATATATATATATATATATATATATATATATATACACACACTGTACATACTGTAAATAAGGAAAGCAAAAAAGCAAAACAAGTAAAGCATGCAGTAGATGATGACTTTATTTTAAATTTCCATGCATTTTACACAGTAATATGAAAAAAAAAATAAGTAAAAGGCAACACGCCATCAGGAAAAATTGTAGATTTTTTCCCAGATATCCTTTGTCTTATTAAAGGCATTTCAAAATAAAAAAGTGGCATGATGTTCCTTGTGGACAGCTGCATAACTTGCCAACTCTTGCACCTTTACGTACTGCACACTGCTCACCTGCATCACACTTTAGATAAAAAGAAGTACACATATGAGTAATGAAGTGGTCAATGTAATAACAGTACATGAACAGACACACATATTGCAGTGCATGATGTCATGGGTAGCCTACATCTTATTAGCTAAAATCATTACAGCATAATGTTAACATCTTTGTTTCCATGCATTTGACTTGTCACAGTACGTACTCATTTTGTTGTTAACTGTATATTCTTTGTAAATGATTCAATTCAAAGTGAAAAAGTGCAGTGAACTTATAATTTTACTTAAAAATCAAAGCCTATCAGAGAATGAAGTCACATAATTATGATTAAAACAATTCCTGAGGGTAGAATTTAAAAAAAAAAAAAAAAAAAAGTGTAAATGTTCTCCGTTTGTGTGAAATGCTACATTACCGAAGGAAGTAGGCTAAACTTTTTTCCGGTTTGTGGCAGTTGTTTATTCTTTAACTTCTGAAGAACCTCTTGCAGTGCCTCTATCTGTAAAATAATTATAATTTTAAATCCATTTCGTGAGATTATTCAAGATGACTGGTTCTTCTCATTTCTTTTTCCAGTGTTCCATCACGAAATAAGGGTAAAATGCGTAACTCACCAAATTGTTCTCCTCCTGTGCTTTTGTGGCACTCTCCAAAGAGCGACTGTCAAGTGAGTCATCACAGCTTGTGAGAATAAAGGACAGGGCAGAAGCAGCAGCAATAAGGAAGATCCGTCCACTAACCATGATGTTGAAACAAGTTTCTTTGGTCTCCGCAGCAGAAGATGGTCAGTGGTCTCATGGTGTGATGAAGAGCTGCTCTTTATAAATGGATTCAACATCACCTGCTACAAAATTCATGATGACGACCCTCAGTGACACGTTAAGCCCATGCAAGGCCATATTCCCATATTTCTATTAGTTTATGAGGGAAAAGATTAGCAGAATGCCTGATATTGCAGATGCAGTTTGTGTTCTAACTCAGAGTGACCACATTCTGTATACATGTCTGCTTATGCCTATGTTTGTACAGTGGGGGAAAAAATTATTTGATCCCATGCTGATTTTGTACTTGTGCCCACTGACAAAGAAATGATCAGTCTATAATTTTAATGGTAGGTTTATTTGAACAGTGAGAGACAGAATAACAACAAAAAAATCCAGAAAAATGCATTTCAAAAAAGCTATAAATTGATTGATTTTAATGAGTGAAATAAGTATTTGATCCCCTATCAATCAGCAAGACTTCTGGCTCCCAGGTGTCACACAGAAGCAATCAATCAATCAGATTCCAAACCCTCCAAAGAGCTGTCCAAGGATGTCAGAGACAAGATTGTAGACCTACACAAGGCTGGAATGGGCTACAAGACTATCGCCAAGCAGCTTGGTGAGAAGGAGACAACAGTTGGTGCGATTATTCGCAAATGGAAGAAACACAAAATAACTGTCAATCTCCCTCGGTCTGGGGCTCCATGCAAGATCTCACCTCATGGAGTTTCAATGATCATGAGAACAGTGAGGAATCAGCCCAGAACTATACGGAACGATCTTGTTAATGATCTCAAGGCAGCTGGGACCATAGTCACCAAGAAAACAATTGGTAACACACTACGCCGTGAAGGACTGAAATCCTGCAGCGCCCGCAAGGTCCCCCTGCTCAAGAAAGCATGCATGTACAGGCCCGTCTGAATTTTGCCAATGATTCAGAGGAGAACTCGGTGAAAGTGTTGTGGTCAGATGAGACCAAAATCCAGCTCTTTGGCATCAACTCAACTCGCCGTGTTTGGAGGAGGAGGAATGCTGCCTATGACCCAAAGAACACCATCCCCACCGTCAAACATGGAGGTGGAAATATTAGGGGGTGTTTAACTGCTAAGGGGACAGGACAACTGCACCGTAACATCAGGGTCAGGGCATTGAAGCCAGCCAGGGCATTGAAAATGGGTCATGGATGGGTATTCCAGCATGACAATGACCCAAAATACACGGCAAAGGCAACAAAGCAGTGGCTCAAGAAGAAGCACATTAAGGTCCTGGAGTAGCCTAGCCGGTCTTCAGACCTTAATCCCATAGAAAATCTGTGGAGGGAGCTGAAGGTTCAAGTTGCCAAACGTCAGCCTCGAACCCTTAATGACTTGGAGAGGATCCGCAAAGAGGAGTGGGACAAAATCCCTCCTGAGATGTGTGCAAACCTGGTGGCCACGTCTGACCTCTGTGATTGCCAACAAGGGTTTTGCCACCAAGTACTAAGTCATGTTTTGCGAAGGGGTCAAATACTTATTTCACTCATTAAAATGCAAATCAATTTATAACTTTTTTGAAATGCGTTTGTCTGGATTTTTTTGTTGTTATTCTGTCCCTCACTGTTCAAATAAACCTACCATTAAAATTATAGACTGATCATTTCTTTGTCAGTGGGCAAACATACAAAATCAGCAGGGGATCAAATATTTTTTTTCCCCCACTGTGTGCTGTTATAAACCACATGTTTCCTTTTACAGACTCCGGGATCCCACCAAAAATTTCAGAAAACCCAGGAACCCCCAAAAACTTCATTTTTTCTGTAACACTTTACTATAATTTTCATAAATACCATAAGCATTTTACATAGTATAATAGGCCTACTTATTAACTGAAGTCATATAGTTTGAAAAATATAGGAAACTTTAATTTTTTGTTTATGTTTTTACATTTATATGCTGATCTGTAAGGTTTGAAGTGTTATTTAATTTCTTAGTTGTTCTTTTTTAAAGGAACTTCTATATATTTAGTGTTAGCCTTTATCATTGCAATACCTTCACACACCAGCAGGGGTTGACAAACCTCTAAATAAAATCCCAAACAATTGTGTGGCCCTTTGGGCTGATGTACCAAGCAAATAATTAAAGTAAATCATTTAAAAACATATTTTCATTATCATTTTTAAGTTAAACTACTAAAATTAAGATAGAAATTACTCAAGATATGTGACAGACAAACTCCAGAGGATTGCATGGGCTGGATGATTGCAGGTCAAGTCCAATATTGACATTGATCTGGCGAAGAGGAACAGATGATTGGGGGCATGTATGAAGAGTAACCAGGGTCAGTGGCTTTTCTTCAGGTACTAATGAGACAACATGTAAGGCACAGACCCAAAGGCAATGGATGTCTGGGGTGAAAGAACAGTGAAAAGTGAGTAATTCTAACCTAATTCAGAAAATTAGAAATAAAACTCCAGTCATTTTAATCCCATGTTAATATTTCTTAAACTAAACACTAAGTACATGAAATCATATTGTACAGTAGCCTATGTATGTATAATGATAACGTAGTTATGTGTGTATGTATATATCACAAACACACACACACACACACATTGGGAAAGCACATTGAAATGCTTGTTACATTTACTTTATTTATTTATGGACATTATAGGCCAGATGTTGAATGCAAAACATAAGAAACAGCTTAAGTAAAGATAAAAAGTTCAGAATAATTCTCAAGTATTTAATCAAGTGCGTGAATATTGATATTATATATATATATATATATATATATATATATTTTTTTTTTTTTTTTTTTTTTTTTTTTGAGAAATATCAAATTGTAAATTTAAAGTTAAATTGTGTAAATGAACTACAAGAATTTCGGAATTGCTTGAATTTTATCATAGGCTACTAACTTTGTGATCATTCTATGGAGCGAGGTCTTTTTACGAAAATGAAGAGCTATTAGAACTCTGCTTGCAAGGCCATATTTATGTCACTTGATAAAGGATTAAGATGATAAACACGTTGTCAACAGTTGATTTATGGTCCTACAAACGTTGTCAAACTAATCTTATTCAACTGATGTAATCATAACAGCCCTGACTGAGCAGACTATTATCATGCAAAATGATTTTCCTCATTTAATCAAGTAATCCTCCGCTCCGTGTTTCGATTCACAGCTCTTCTTTATTTTGTTGTAACACATTATCACTAACATAACATTAAAGCCGAACAGTTTAAGCGTATACTATCAAGCCATTATCACCAAAACCAACGAAGTTCGAGTAATGTTAAATGTAGTAATTAGTTTTGATGTAATCACTGAATGAGTACCTCTGTGATCATCTTTATTTCTGAGGTCCATGGCATGCCCACACATGTTCCTGTCCTCGTGCTCAGGCCTCCACGAGAAGGTAAAGTTCTCGCCACCAGATGGAGCGCTGGACAAAGAACACAGTAACAGGGGCTCATGGCTGTTTAATAAATGCTTTTCATAATAGTTATGAGAATTGGTTGACTTTTGCATCAAGCAATGAATTAGGTAAACATTAATAAACATGTATTTCTCATTTGAGTCAATATATGCAGATGGTTAATTAATGCATTTTAATAAATCCAACTTTTTTTTTTCTGAATGCATTCTTTTTTTTTTTTTTTGCATGTAGCAGTCTTACGTATATAAGTTCATATTATGATGCATTATTTTTACTGATTATTTAATGTGCAAACATAACGCCTTTTGCAAAAAAAAAACAAAAAACAAAAAAAACAACAATATATATATATATATATATATATATATATATATATATATATATATATATATATATATATATATATATATATATATATATTGATAGAGATTGATAGAAATGCCAACTGCAAAATAAAATAATTAATAAGTAATTTAATGGTAAAAAAAATAAATAAATAAAAATAAAACTTAAAGGGTACTTCGTGTAGGCTGGGTTGCAGTTGACAAAAAAAAAAAAATAATATTCATGCATTTTAACAAATTAGTCTGCAGGATTTCATTATGGAGAATAGCCCCTTGATCGTTCCTTACACAAAGACAACTGCAGTTGCCACAATACTTCACACAGTAGGAGACTCCATAGAAACCTCCGGGGCAAATTAGCATGAGGTTTCGGCTGCAGTTTCAACCACGCCTACTACGTTTCTCCTGCTATAAAAACTCTGGCTCCCACAGCTTCAAGTCAAACACGAGCCGAGACAGTATCGTAGAGAGAAGTATCTGAACAGTGCGAAAGAGAAACCACTCGAAATCTCTGTGGATTACTACTGCCGTCAAAGATCGCCGTATTCACTGGAATTATAGCCTATTATTTGGAGGAAATTTCGATTTCTGGATTATAATATAATTCAATGACAAACATGACTCTGGAAGAAGTTGTTGGATGCAACAGCACTGACAGAAAGTAAGTAACTTGTTTTTCTTAGCATTTCAAAAGAATGAGTGTCAAAAATATTTGTTTTAATTTTTAAGGGGTTTCAAAAGTTAAAACTGATCTTTTTTTTTCTTTAAAGAATGGAGACTGTAAGTGAAGCTCTTGAAGAGCTGCTAGTAGCTGCACAACGACAAAACTGTCTGACAGTAGGAGTCTACGAGTCTGCACAGCTCATGAATGTGTAAGTATTTTATTCAGTCTACAATATAATTCAATGATATGCATTAGACCAAACTGTAAAAACCTAAGTGCATATTAAATTAAACGCATTTATTGACTTGTACAGGGATCCAGACAGCGTGGTCCTCTGCGTTTTAGCGACCGATGAGGAGGACGAGAATGATGTTGCGCTTCAGATCCACTTCACGCTCATCCAAGCCTTCTGCTGCGACATCGACATCAACATCGTGCGCGTCTCCGGCATGAGGCGTTTGGCACAGGTCCTCGGGGAGCCTCTGTCCACTGACAACAACGCTAACGAGCCAAGAGACCTCCACTGCATACTTGTAACTGTAAGTAGGCAATTAATACGCATATTACAAATACACGTGCAATATAAAATTTGGGAGAGGGGTGAGTTTGTTCATATAGCTTTTATCGTCGTTAGCTCTTTGAACTTTTTAAAAATTAAAACACAAGTGTTTTGTGGTATTGAAATATATATTCGAATGAAAAATGACAGTTTTGCCAATGTTCTGTCCGAAAATGAGCTTAGCGAAACGTTTTCAAAAAAACGTACTAACTTTCCTAGTGGAAATGTTTTAAAACTGGAAATCATTCATAAAGACCTGTTGTAGGCTACTTGTAAGACACCCACTCTCCCACCCCCACCGTAATTCACACCCTTAACACAAACTAAGAACGTAACAAACAAGCTGTTGTCAAAGATATGCAATACTAATCATATTTCGTTGCTTCTCATAGAACCCACAAGCCGAGCATCTCAAGCTGAATGAAGTGGGGAGTTACTGCAAGGAAAGCCGCTGCAGGAACCAGTGGGTGCCCTCCATTGCCCTGCAAGAGCGCTGAGGTGTTGTGCACTGAAATGTGCCGAGGAGAACCGAAATATTGATGTGGTCCTTCAACCGTCATGAGGACATACTCATCAATTCAAGGGGACTGTCTAATAGTCCACTACGGAGCTTCCATTTCCATGTTTATGGAATTCTAAGTGTCAGAGGATACTAGAGACATTCGTCCACGTTCCTCTCATATTGCATGATCGGTGGTGTCGCCCTTTGGAGTGACCAATGGAGCACCAGTGTGGTCGGTGGACTGTGATGCAGTAAGGATGCTAGAGGATCCGGACCGTGGCGTATGGCCACACTTTGCACTCCACGTGGGGGGAGAATGAATAACACATGACCCAGACCTGACAATATTGTGATGGGTCTACAGAGGAAAAGAAGCTCTGCCTTAAAATGAGACTGCTATTTAAGGACTGAACTTGTCTTAATTTTTATTTATGTATAACACTGATGTCATTCACAACAAATAATATATTTGGTTATTTATAAATTTACAAATGTTTACTTTTTTTCTTATGAAATAAATTTGAACAGTTTGAAATGAACGGTTCCTGTTGTGTTTTTTTTTATGCCAGATTTAAAACAAAGTGCATCTTGTTGGACATTATAAAAACTGTCACATGTGCTGACATGAGTTCAGTTCAGAGCTCATAACAAAAACAAATTACTTAATAAATATATTCTTGCTTCCTTATAGTCAAGTATTATCATTTCATGTTATTTTAAGCACAACAATAAGGAAGAAAGGAACTTAAATTGTCCTGTGGGACAACAGACAGTTCTGATTAAGGGTAAAGAAATATTATTACTAAGAAGATAGCTTTTCAAATATTGACACCTGTTTTTCCTCCTCCTGGATCATAAATCATGCAGCCTAGATGCAGCACAATGTATACAAACGTAAGAGGCTCCTTATCTGTTTCTCAAACACAGGGGTTTGTTTGCAAGAGGTACAAAATGTACACAAGGGCACAACTCTGCAGCTAGAAATTCTGCACTTGCTTTTTAATATCGTTCTGCATAAAGGGATGAAAGAGCAACTACCGCCAGACAAATCACAACAAGATAATAAAATGCTTAGCAATTCTGTTTCACTGATTGATTCCAATACTACCAGTCAAGCAAAGAACAAAATAGCTTTGGCTAAAGTTTTTTTTTTTTTTTTTTGCACATATGTGACTCAGATCGGTTATTCATAGCCAGTGTTGGGCACGTTACTTTTAAAAAGTAATTAGTTATAGTTAATAGTTACTTCTCACAAATAGTAACTGAGTTACATCATTATAATAGTAACTACCAGGGAAAGTAACTATTGCATTACTTTTTTTAAAAAATCTTCAAATATGTCAAATAACTTGGATGCTCCCAATATTAAATATGTTAAATGAATGAAACGGACACTAAACAGATTATTATAAAACACTGTTCATTAATCTACACTATTTATCTACTGACACGTAGCATCAGTCAGTCAAGCATTATAATATGATATTATGATAGTTTAGCATTATATGATGATTGAACTTTAGTAATTAGAATAACCAAGTATGAATGCATATTTGTCATGTTGACTGAACTTAGGACTGGCGGTGGTGCTTAAGATATTGTTTGTCATTTGGTTTTTCTGAAAAAGGGGGGAAAATGATAAGATAACAAAACTACAACGAATTCTGCTACTAATAACAATATAAAACGCACTAAAGATTAATGAGCTGCTGGGTTCATGAATATTAATCACGTTGTCTGCGTTCGCTCAAATTGATTTGCTGAAATCAAAACAGGGATGATAATAGGTGAGCGCCAGCCAATGAGATTGTCGTTTGCGCATTAGTTCCGCCCACTACCAGAGAAGCCGGCAGTTCTTAAAAGCTGAAGAATTCCAAAGGAACTCCATTATTTTGACAGAAAAATACAACAAAGAATATCGTTTACATGTAGCGCATCAATTCTGCATGTTATGAAAGACTCTCTTGCTCTGTATCTTTCTTTGTGTGTGTGAGACAAAGCGACGGCGAGCAGTGCGCCTTCACACTGTGCATCCATTCAGATAAACTGAAAAAAAAAATCTAATAATATTATAATAAATTATAGTAACGGCGCATTTTATTGTCAGTAATGGTAACGGCGTTGTAACGGGGGAAACAGTAATTTGTTTGATTACTTGTTACTGAAAAAAAATAACGCCGTTAGTAACGCCGTTTATTTATAACACCGTTATTCCCATCACTGTTCATAGCAGTAAGAATAGCACAAATCATATGGAATCAGACTTTTTGGTGCTGATTTGTGCCACTTCCATATTTGGTACTAAGGCCCCCGTTTACACTAGTGCGTTTTCGTTTTAAAACGGCGTTTTAGAATGAAAACGATCCCAGTTTACACTGGTGTTTCAGAAATAATCTCCGTTCCCTTTCGAGGGAACTTCGAACTGCATCCTCTAGGGGTCGCTATGGGGAACGCCATCAGCGTGCCCGGTGTCTGAAGCATATATCTAAACACGACAATAACATTGGCCGGCGACAGCCTATGACGTCATTACCTGGCGCCGCCACAGGATAAAAGGGCGCCGGAAGAACACGTCATCCTCTTCTTCGTCTTCACTGACCATTTGTTTATGCTAGCAGAAGCTAAGCACGACTAGGAGTGCGTGTTTTTTCGCCAGAGGCTTTGCTCTGATACCCGCAGTTTCACACGGCTCGCAGGTTGTGTGTGTGTGGTGAAGAGCAAGCGCGTTCGGCTCTCGAGGGAGTTGAATGCACTCTTTGCATTCGTTGCTTATTTCTCGTGAGGAATAGGCATGAATTTAATATGCTCCACTCACGAGGAGACTGCTTGTGCTCATCGTGATGCATTCGCGGGACTACTGAGAGGGGAGGTGAGTGCTTCACTATTTACCCGAGTTGTATACCCGTGTCTGCATGAGTGTGTTCGCCTCTTGCGGGAATAGCGACGCATTTGCGGCTGCGGCTCCATTCTCGCTTAATTTCCTAGGTAATCTAGCGCGTGGGCGGAGCGCGTTTAGCTCCCGTGGGAGCTGAATACATGCTGCACGTTGCGGGTGCGGTGAGAATTATCCGCCCATTGCCCGCGATTCGCGGTTCATGGGCAGAACGTGGAAAGGACCTGACGGGAAATCTTCCCTATCAGTAATTTCCTAAGGTAATTTTGTACGATATGGGTATCTGTCTGCAGTTTTTGGACAGATGATTTATAACATGTTCCAACCACATTATACTGCACTCTGGGAGCCCTTCTTTCTTTGTGGAAACCTCCGTGCAGCCATGCCAAGGGGTCAGGCCCTTTCTCCGCCCTTCACCTTAGGCTGCTCTCGTGGTGAGTTTGGCAGTGCTCTCCTCACTCCGAGGGTCTCTTACGAGCATGCTGCCCCTCCCTGAGCGTTTGGAGTTTCCCTCTCATCCTGAGAGTTGAGTTCTCTGCTCTCCAGAGCTCTGTGATTCAGCAGCCTCAGGTTGTTAGGCCTCTCTCTGCCTACCTGCCAGGTTGCTCTCTTTGCTGGTTGAGCTTAGCAGTGCTCCCCTCACCCTAAAGGGTCACCTATGAGCACGCCGCTCCCAAAAACTGAGCGTCTGAGTCCCTCTCCTATTTGAGAGTTAGGCCTGCGCTCTCTAGAACTCCAGTAAGCAGTCATGCCAGGTTGCTGGGCCACCTTCTGCCTCCCTGGTAGGCTGTTTTTTGTCGAGCTAGCATCGCTCCCCTTACCATGGAGGGTCACCTATGAGCATGCCGCGCCCTTCCGAGCGTCTGAGTTTCTCTCTCATCCTGAGAGTTGGATTCTCTGCTCTGTGGAATCCACCGTGCAGCCATGCCAAGGGGTCAGGCCCTATCTCTGCCCTTCCCCTTAGGCTGCTCTCGTGGTGAGTTCGGCAGTGCTCCCCTCACTCCGAGGGTCTCTTACGAGCACGCTGCCCTTCCCTGAGCGTTTGGAGTTTCCCTCTCATCCTGAGAGTTGAGTTCTCCGCTCCCCAGAACTCTGTGATTCAGCAGCCTCAGGTTGTAAGGCCTCTCTATGCCTCCCTGTTAGGTTGCTCTCCTTGTTGGTAGAGCTAGAATTGCTCCCCTCACCATAGAGGGTCACCTATGAGCATGCTGCTCCCTTCCGAGCGTTTGAGATTCTCTCTCATCCTGAGAGTTGGATTCTCTGCTCTGTGGGATCCACCATGCATCCATGCCAGGGGGTCAGGCCCTTTTTCTGCCCTCCCCCTTAGGCTGATCTCATGCTGAGTTCGGCAGTGCTCCCCTCACTCCGAGGGTCTCTTATGAGCACGCTGCCCCTCCCTGAGCGTTGGAGTTTCCCTCTCATTCTGAGAGTTGAGTTCTCCGCTCCCTAGAGCTCTGTGAGTCAGCGATTTCAGGTTGCTAGGCCTCTCTCTGCCTCCCTGTTAAGTTGCCCGCTTTGCGGGTCTCTAAAACGGTTTCAAATCCATGTTATGGTAAGTGTGCACACTAAGTCTCTGTGCGCTTTCTCAAAGCCACGTTGTGGTAAGATTGCACATCAAGTGTTTTGCGTTCTTTCTAAAATCCTGTACAGCATGGGTTACGCGCTGCAGCTTCATGCCCTTTCTTTGAGTTGGTTAGGCCCCGGTTTCGCCTTGGGCCCCACTCTACCTATTTCTCCCAAAAATTCTGGGATTAAACAGTGGGTTATTACCAAGGGCCTGTTGAGACAGTTCCCTCAGCGAGCTCGTGCAGAGCAAGCGGTAGCCCCTGGGTGACAGGCCAGGACCTAGCTACTATCCTAGGCGCTTGGCCGTATCCCCTTAAAGGATTCTTTTCTTATGATTCTAAGCCTTCGAGCTCTACCTTGGGTTCGGGAGTCCTGGCCCTTTACAGGTAAGTTTTTTAGGGTATGCAGCTCGGATCTTTGGCCGTAGGGGATAATGTCACTGAAAGCCGTCTAACCGTCCCAGGGGCAACTCCCTTAGCCTGGTAGAGTTGGTACTTAGTGCTCGCCATGATTTCTGGCATGCACTCCCCTCAGCATGGCGGCGTGGGTATACCGTTCCCCATAGTGACCTCTAGAGGACGCAGTTCGAAGTTCCCTCAAAAGGGAACGCCTCAGGTTACGTATGTAACCATGGTTCCCTGAGAGGGGAACGAGGCACTGCATCCTCTAGTTTCCTTGCCATGCTTCAGACGCAAGCTTGAGACGAAGAAGCGGATGATGTGTTCTCCCGGCGCCCTTTTATACTTTGGCGGCGCCGAGTAATGACGTCATGGGCTGTCGCCGGCCAATGTTATTGTCATGTTTAGATATATGCTTCAGACACCGGTCACACTGATGGCGTTCCCCATAGCGACCCCTAGAGGACGCAGTGTCTCGTTTCCCTCTCAGGGAACCATGGTTACATACGTAACCTTAGACGTTTACACTACACAACCTAAAACGCATGTCACGTGCCATACATGCAGGTACAACCATAGATATGCATAGGTAGATTCCCTTTTATTTAGATGGCGAATGAGTCTGCGTGCTTGGAGCAGTCGAATGGGGATCTACCAACACACATCTATGGCTGCAACAACGAGCATGATGTTATTGTTTACACGGTCGTCAAGGATACGCAGAGAGAATGTGGGCAGCCACGCCATCGTTTTCAAAAGTTTCCGTTTTGGTCCGTTTACACTGAAATGTATCCCCAGAGTTTTCAAACTAAAACGGGGTCTGCAGCCTTTTCAAAAGTCTCAGTTTTCAACCTCGAAAACGTTGGAGTAGTGTAAACGATAGGCATAACCATAGCAAAAGTTATGCATTTTAAAACGAAAACACACTAGTGTAAACGGGGCCTAAATCAGATACAAGTTGAATGTTTTACAGTGCAACCTCTGAACAGTCATATCAGAATACATGACTTTTGCATCACTCTAGATCGACGTTCATCACAATTCTGAGCTGACAGGATTCATTCCTAAGAGTTTACATACTCATAGTTCTTTATTCACTCGATTAATATTGAAGACAGGTAGTCAGTGGAGCGACACTGAGGTGTAAGTTTTACAGTAACAACTCCATACAAGCAAAACTTGAAAGAAAACCAAACGAAAAAAAAAACAAAAAAAAACTTTGCTCTCTTTCTCCTCATCCTCATCTTCAAATTCCCTGGCTTCCATGATACATCACTTTATAAATTCTGCCATGTTTAATTTCGTATTACTGCATACTTGTGCCATCTTGTTATTGTTCTTTTGCGCATGCGGGTCAGTTTGGGACTGTGTCCAATTCACACTTGAATCTGATATTGGCCACATTTAAAAATAAATGTGAACAGTCAAATAAATCAGAATTGAGCAGTAAGCCTTGCAGTATGAACATGGCCTTAGTCATATAGTAATATTTCTTTCAAAAGAACAATCGGTGTCTTTATAGACTTGTCATGAAAACATGCACAAACATCTTATTAGTCACACACTCGTGCTGTTCTTCGGAAGACTGAAAAAAGAGGGAAAAATAGCTTGATCACTCTGACTTCAATGACCTTTTCTTTGGTGACTGTGAAAGGTCAGGCTGCCTGCAGGCCACAGAAAACATGCACGAGAGGTCTGCTGTGATGATTGTCCCATTAACTTTGCACACAGTGAAGCAGACTGGATGAAAGATTCTGCCCTTACTGTACGTGTTAGACCCCGCATCTTCAAGACTATGGGTGTGCTCTGATTTCCCACAAGACTGCATTGACTCACACCATATTCCCTTAAACTTCAGCTAAGATGTCTGGGGATGATTCCACTACAACTTTAGTAATATGAAGTGAATAATGTCATACGGATGACTCAGAGACGTCTACATCTGCACAGGCTGAGAGTATCAGTCTTTTCTTGAGAACATATCATGCCGTACAGAAGTGTTTGAAAGGCATGTCTGTATTTTCTCTGGGAGCCTTGTTCTCACATGTGGCAGTGTTTACAGTTTCCTTGTGCCAAAAAAATGTTCACTTACTGAACGAGAGGTTAAGTAAAAAACAATGGCACAATTCAAGAACGGTGATGAGAAGAAAGTTAGTGAGCAATAATCACCCACTTTATGAAGTCATCAACAGGGGCCATTGTTTGGGTGGGTTGGATCAGTTAACAACTGACAGATATATTTGTATCTTTGTAAAAGCCCGAGAGAAAACAGTGTTTTCTGCCCCAAGGCTCTCGTACGTGCACAAAGCCGACGTTGACAGGCTCCTCTGCAGACAGACATGACTAAAGCATGGTGCGTACCCTGGGCGGCTGCTGGGATGAGCTGCGCACTTCAGGGCTGCGCTGACGTCAAGCCGGAGGGAGAAAATAGAAGAAAAACAGGAACAGAAGGCTTTTATTTCCATGGCAGCAATAGCACAGCCCTTTAACAACGATACTCGCTATACTGAGGTAACAGCCACTGCTATGAATAGTCTGACTGCATGTTCTATTCTTAGACTGAGCTATATTTGAGCATGTCACTGACTCAAATAATCACTGAAAAGCAAAAAGTGGAGCATGGTGGGGTTTTGACATCAGACATAAACATTATAGTCTAAATCTGAACACAGCACTTTAGAATTATGATGTTTTTAGTGTGTATATTCATAGGGCAGGCTATTCATGAAATGAAGAAAATCACAGGCTGATCAACAGGTTTAAAGATTCTTTTCCATATTTATTCCAACAGAAAATATTCTATGAGCTTTATAAATACACACAATATATCTGTTGTACGGTGTAATGTAGAAGAAAACATACTGTAGATATTATTTAGAATTAAGAATTTGTTCCCACAACTTAATTTGTGGCCATGTTTTATAAATTTGTTCCGTTGTTTTAGTTTAATCGTGACCTGCTAATTTGTCAAGTCATTTTAGTTCATGCCCATGTTAATTAATTCCCTTCAGGTTTTTAAGCACACCCAAAAATGAAAATTTGCTAAAAAAAAAAAAAAAAAAAAAAAGTTCTCACGCTCAGGCTACCCTAGATGTAGATGAGTTTGTGAAATGTAGCATCACATCACTTGCTCACCAATGGATCCTCTGCAGTGAATGGGTGCCGTCAGAATGAGAGTCCAAACAGCTGGTAAAAACATCACAATAATCCACAACTATATATATATATATATATATATATATAGGAAATACAAGTATATATACAAGAAATATTGGATAGAACCATTCAAGATGTGTGAAGGATTTTAATTCATTACTCAGAAAATATATTTGTATTTAATCACAAGTCAATATAAAACATAACAGATTCAAATGTGCCATGCATAACTGGGGTCAGAACGAATGTCATGTGCAGCTGGGTCACCCTCTCTTTCTGACACACTAATGAGTTCATGTGCTCTGCTGAGCCAAGGTCAGAGGGCGAGAAAAATAAGACCCTCTCATCACTGCGTTCATTATGCAGTCCACTTTTGTGCAACAGCAAACAAAGCAGTCACATGACTTTTAAGACTCACAAGACATCTAATGTCTGTAAGTAGATTCAATTAGTTCTGACTGAATGTCAAGGTCTGTTTAACAATAGCCTAAAGCAGAACTGCACATTTGTACAATTCATATTTTATTTGAAAGTGCATTAATAGGCTATAACATTTTAACCTATAAGTGTTCTTAAGCAGAGATAGTGGCCATATGGGAACTAAACAAACCTACACTCCTAAAATAAAAGGGGGTTTTTGCAATAATGCCATAGAAGAACCATTTTTGGTTCCCCAAAGTACCTTTCAATGAACAGTTCCTAAAAGATCCAAAAAGATTTAATAATCTAAAGAACTTTTTGTCCAATGGAAAGATTCCATGGATGTTAAAGGTTCTTCATGGAATGCCAATTAAGAACATTTATTTTTAAGAGTGTGTAGCACACTTATTTTAGACAATACAGGTAAAGACAACAGGTATCAATTGATAAAGAGTTAAACTTGCATCACATATTATTAACCATTAAATCCTAATGGTGCATCAATCCGCCCACCCTTCTCCTTGACACAATGGGACCTTGTTTGAAAACACTGGGCAAGTCCTATGATAAATAAACTCATGAGCATATCCTACACAGCTTTACAGCCCACATTTCCTGTTGTCACCACAGCATGTTTCCTTTTTACGACATTGGAGATTAATGGTCTGCAAATATGGAAGAACCGTAAAAGAATAGCAACAAACCACATGCATGGATTTTCTGTGACAGAAGGGAGACACATTAAAATTAATTACTCTCTTCATTCTAAAAAAACAAGGTTTTATTATACCGACGCCAAAAGGTGTATCGTCAAGATCATAACTTGTCAATTAGAGCCTACTTCAAAGAATTTTTCCATTCTAAGGTGAAAATTGTGTATAATTTGCTAGGTTATTTATTGTCTGTATTGTGTGTATAGACAGAATGGTGCTGTATTTTATGACTGCTTATTTTCTGTGATGCCAGTGAGCGAGACCATACCTTGATAAGAGCACTCAGTGGTTTCTCCACTTCCTCTAAAGTCTCTCACTCAGGAAACACCATATCTGTCTGACTGAGGGTTACGGTGGTAAAAGAGATTCATTCATTAGTCACTCTGTGCCTTTAAACTGAAGCTGGGAACACATTGGACTCCCTCCTGTGACTGATTGATTAGCAGAAGTTAAGTGCACCGGAGCCAGTGGGAAGTCAGGCACGCGCCCGTCAGCCCTGAGCCTGTAATCTGACAGCACACACTGCACAAACACAATGCCACACACAAAGCCTTGATCAGATGAAGTGAGTTGCAAAAGTGGGACAACTTGCAATGCAATGTCCACCTCACCAAGATACAGAGAATGTTTATCAACTTTAATCAATGTCACAGGCTGTTTGCATTCTCTAAATGCAAGACCTCATCAAACCAACCCATTTTTCACTTTGAGTTGCATTGTTACTTCCACTAATAAACAGATCTAACTTAGGTGTTGCCTGAAATGAATCAATCATGCAAACATTTCTAAAGCCACGTATCACACTCATATGTAAAAGTAATTATTAGGCTCCTGTTTCCTCTGCAGAAATCAATCAGTCTGGGGGCAATCAGCAGTGGCGGAGAAAGATGTCCGCTAATGCCAAACCTAATATTTCTGCAGGGCTCAGGGTCAGAACCACAGTGGTAGAAAGGAAGGCAGTCACAGGTTTTAAGAACTAGTCAAAACACAGTGCACAAAAGCTGTAATTATAGACAAAATTAAAGATTTTTATCTTCAAACCTGTTATAACCGTCAGACTTTTAATCAGATCTGTAGTGCAATGCATTGATTATTGTGCATTGCAATGCATCTTTAATGTATGGTTAGATCCGGATCATATACATACATTAAATTTATGCTTCTCAGTCTGAAAACATTTTATGCCAATATTCATGAGTATAACTTTAAATTTAAACTAACCTTTCCCTTGCTCAGGGTTAAATCAATTTTGTTACTTGCTCAGATAACACTGCAAAAAGAGAGAGAGAGAGAGAGAGAGAGAGAGAGAGAACATGGTAAAATGCTACAGTAAAAACTTGGTAATTGATGTATTGTACCATAAATAACTTAAATGTAAGTTATTTGCAAAAAATGACAATAAGACAATGTAAGTAAAAATATTATTTAAAAAAGGGCTAAAAATATTTTTAAAACAATAATATTTTGATAAAATATGCTGGAATACTAACTTTGTATTATCTAATAATATAAAGTTGAGAATTGTAAAGTATACAAATGTATGTTGCTAAAATTATATCCCATAGTTGTAACACTGCAACCATATTTTTATGGTAAAGTTCTGGAACCACTGCTACAAGTTTTTTATTTATTTATTTTTTTAACTCAAAATGTAACAGAATTTTTAGTGTAAAAATTAAATGTGATTTTTTTACACATTTTATTTAAAAAAAAGAATAGGAAATGCATTTACAGCTGCTTATTTAGCTGTTAGCAAACCTATTTTTTCTCTTTCTTGTCTTCTTTAAGCACTGAGGTCAAAGGTCACCTGATCATTTTAGGTCATCAAAGGTCATCTTATTGTGAGCAGGTCATTTTAACAGTGCTTGCTCAGGAGAGATAAACAAGAGGGTGGCTTAACTTTGACTTCCTGCTGTTGAGTTGCTCTGAATCGTCTCTAAACTAACTGGAAGTGCAAGGGTCAGTGTTTCATAAAACAGTCCAATAATGGTAAACAAACAGGCAGACATATGCGAACAAACATGTCTTATACAGTACTATTCCATTAATGCTATTTTGAGGGTGGAGTAGAATCATGTTTACAGTGTTTTGATATTGCTTGATACAAGTACAAACTGGCAGTTCCAGAAGAGAGACATTAAATACTGTTCCAGCAAAGTTTCTTTTCTGCAACGTCTCCTTCAGACAACAGACTGTTCAATAACCACAGTGACCCAATTCCAAAAATCAACCGTGAGTTACAGCTAAACCTTTTTTTTCATTCAGCTGAGAATGTGTTGAAAATCATATTTACAATGTTCACAGCAGGCCGTCTGAAGCTCCCTGACTTGCTGGCTCGCAGCCAGGCGTCTGTTTGTATCGGTGTCTGGGAGACTGCATGATCCACAACGGTTACAGCCCTGATCACGCAGTCATCACAGCAGCTTAACAAACCTTCAGTGGCCCCAGCTAACTGCCTAAGTCTGTCAGACTCCAGCTAACTGTCTGGCTATGCAGGTAGTTTCTGCATTCAAGAGACAAATTAGGCAAACAGGCTAGTAATAATAATTGTAGAGTGTACCGTCTGTTCTTTTGCTGTCTGTCTAGTGCATGTGTAAATACAGTTAGTATATGAGAATGACTTTGTGTTCCATCTTGCAATTATACTGACATCCCACAACACAGTGTTCCCTTTAAAGATGCCAGGAGATGAAAAACTATAAAAGTATCTTATAAAGCTTGACTGAATGTACCAAATGTTATATTATGTGACTACAGATTGGTTGAGCTCTAGTACAGAGGTCTCACTCTTTCCAAAATGGCAAAAACAAGCAGAAAACAGGATTACAGCTAAAGAGACAACCAAATTACATAGTTGTTTTCTCTTTGTCTGAGCTACGTAGGCACTTTTTGACAATATCATTACAGAATAAACAATCTGAGTAATTAGCCACTCCTCGCATTTGGACTTTATCTGTGATTGCAGTTTTTTCACATTTACACCTCAGAGCTATTTTTGTAAAGCTTTGTTTTTGTATGAGGCTTTTTTTTTTTTTTTTTTTGCATATGCAAACCATTAATATTTACATTAAATAGAAATATATTTTAAATAATTAGGCTTATATTTATATTATTATACACTACCATTCAAAAGTTCAGCAAGATTTTTTTTTGAAAGTTTTTGTTTTTGAAAGTCTCTTATGCTTACCAAGGCTGCATTTATTTGATAGATATACAGTAAATATGTTAATATTATGAAATATTATTACAATTTAAAATAACCGTGTTTTATTTTAATATATTTTAAAATGTAATGTATTCCTGTGATGGAAAAGCTTAATTTTCAGTAGCCATTAGTCCAGACTTCACATGATCCTTCAGATATCATTCTAATATGGTGATTTGGTGCTCAAGAAACATTTCTATTTATTATCAATGCTAAAAAGAGTTGTGATTCTTTGATGAATTTAAAAAAAAATAATAATACCATTTACTGACCCATTACTGAAACCAAAAGTTTGAGAATATATGTACGGTATGTGTGCATATGTACGAGATATATGCACTTTGCTTATTAACAATTGATTATTGTTACTGAAAATAGTCATATTGCAACTTCAATGTAAGTCCAGGGATTCTCCAAACATACACTCTGCAATGCAAGCACTTTTTTCCAGAAACTGTCGCTAATATTACGTCATTCGTAGAGCTGACAGGAAGTGGGCTTTGCATGCTGAGCTGAAAAGAGTTCCAGATAAACTGCGACAATGCACAGAAAGAGGGAAGTGGCTCTTCTCGTTTCTTTTGTACGAGAGGTTAATCCTGCACTGAATACAGATGGCTAGGGGGTGACAAAATCTGGCTCTGCATGGGGCATCACTGCAAAGAAGCTTCATTAGTCAGTTACTGGCTGCACAAATTGAAATTCAATGCATCTTGGTTAAAAAAAAAATGCATCAAACCAGACCTGAAAACTAGATCTAATACCACTAGAGATCTTCAAAGGTACACTTCAAAGACAAAATGCACTGCTTTGGTAGCGAATACTCTGAAGTGACTGTTAATTTTTAAGAAAGAGGGAAAACCGAGATCAGAATTCCACACCACGCTGTCAGTAACACACAGCGCACGTTGCATTCCATGCATTCCACATTCCAAAGGTCACTGCAGGAGGCCGGTATACAGTACTGACTACACCCTCAACAAGTAACTGCTTGATATGTAACTGCACAAGTCATATTGCCTCCAGAAGTTTGTTCAACGTGTTCAGCATTCCTGTCATGCATTAGATGACTTTGACCATGCTAATTATCTAATTTCATGAGTTTAGATGTCTTTATTTAATTCAATCCTAAAAGGCTCCCAAAGGCTCGATAATTGTCTTGTTATTTGGCTCTTTTCGCCAGGTGTGTCGGATCTGCCTATTTTTCAGTGATAATATTAGCAAAACTGCAGTAAATGATTGCATTTAGAATGACTTGTTTCACTTGTTGACTTGTTCTGAACTTGAAGTGGCTTAATACACGCAAAGTGACCATACACACACACCCTCATACTGCAAACAAATCATATATCCACCTGCATAAACCACACATTTGACCCTAAGGTTTCCAAAGTTCAGTGTAAAAGCTCGAAAAATCATTTACTTACCTTCATGTCATCCAAACCTGTATGGGCCTATTCTCACTATTAACTAGCTATTAGCTAAACTTTTACTTTTACTTTTACTAGCTAATTACTGTAAATTAATAGTAAGGTAATTATTAAGTTTAGGTATTGGGTAGGATTAGGGGTATAGAATATGGTCATGCAGAATTCTAAGTAGGCCTACTAAAAACAGCTAATATGCCAGTAATATGCATGCATGCTAAAAAGCAACTAGCTAATAGTGAGAACTGGTCCCTAAACCAAAGTGTTACTTTATTTCTTAATTTCTTCTGTGGAACACACAACAAGATGTACTGAAAAATATCTGAGGGTTTTTTTGTTTTTGTCCACACAGTCAGATCCAGTGTTGTTTTGAACCCCATTGCCTTTCATTATATGGGCAAAAACAGTTTTTCTCAAGAAGCATTTTTCTAAATATCTTATTTTGTGTTCTACAGAGAAGGTTTGGAATGACATAAAGGTGAGTAAATGATGAAAAAAATATATTTTTGGGTGAAACTATGAACTATGTCTTGCCGTACGGACAGTTTGTACCATCGTATATCAGTAATCCATAGACATACACAAAGGAAATGTCACAACAAAATAGATGTACAGCCATTTGAATGCATGAAATATCACGTTAAGACATTTTCAGGTATTTCAGCTTGTATAATCTTATAATACTTTATACATGCCATTGATGTGGTTGACAAACTCAGTTTCTAGATACATGCCATTACATGTCTTACCAGCGCATAATTGTTAACTGTTACCCATATATGGGTATCATTTATAACAGAAACGTCCTGGTATTTCATTGTCTATGTAAATAATTGACTTTGCTCAGGATGATAGACATACTTTATCTCTCAGTCGTTTTAAAACATGCTGTAAATCTGACATGAGCTTCAGAAGAACTGCCATCTAAGGTAGTTTGTTTTAGACCATACTTATTGGAAAGAATATATTTCCTTTTAAAGCCTATTTAATTATTGCAGAGATCATGAAAGTGCCCTTTGCTGGCAGATGGAATCCAGTGTAGAAGACTGTTGGTTATTGAGCAAGAAGAAGGCGCTAATGTGAGTCAGTCCTCATTATCTGAAGCCCACCTAATCTGCAATGAGAAGATTTATAGATCGTTTATGTAACCTTCCATGTGCAGCTATACTGATGGTTAGCGAAGTCTGCTAATAATACTGGAATACTTAAATTGTTTTAATGTTTGCTTTGATTGTCATAATGGCACCTCTAAGGCTTCCCAGAGGAAGATTTTATTGCTGTTTTAAAGCTTTTAAATAGCGTTCGCCACTGTCATTAAACATCTTTTTGTCAGATGATTACCCTAAAATGCCTGAGAAGGAATAAAAATAGACAAATATAGCCTACTTGAGAGATTTCTTTTGAAATGTCATTGTCAAAAAAACAATGAGAAGCAGGAGACTTAATAGAGCGCTGCAGTGATAACGTGTTTTGTAGGCCAATATGAAAGTTAGCATTACCCTGTTCCCTTGACAATAGCCCAATAGGATTTTTCCATTGTCTTACGACACTATGGTCACATGACTTCAACATCACCAACTTTAAACTTCAGACAGCTCTTTCAGTCTTTATTTAAAATATAATTTTCTCTGAAAGTTAGTTAGAAAAGCTTGCAAAAAGCTGTAATGAGGCTGCTGAAGAGGACAAGCAAGCAGTTTAGTTTACTTGACATTTAATGCTTCCAACAACTTCTGCAGTCCAGTGGCTTGTTAGCAACTGCCTTTTTAACTACGTAAAAGCTTTAGAAAATCATGTTGTAGAATCAAATGTGAAATTATCTTAAGCTTGTGTTAACCACAGACCATCTTTCAGGCATTTAACAAAACCTATTCCAAAAAATCCATTGACTTCAGGATGATGGAACTAGAAAGTGCTAAAATGCTAACTCTTTTCTGGGTTTTAGCCTTTAAAAATAAATCATCACTGCAGAACTCTATGACACACTCTGATTTTTTTGTTTGTTTGTGTGTTTTGTTGGCCAATACAGTGGTACAATACAATATGGTGGTGAGATCGAATATGTTGGCTCAGCTCCTACTGGGCAACCCACTTTATGTAAAATAAAACATTATTTTAGGCATTTTTACATTACTTTTCTAGAACATAATTAATGTCAAAAATACTACTGTCAGAAATAATACTATTATTGTCATTATACAAATTAAATGAGCACACCTTTAAACAAACTACTCCAGCTGCACTGCATTAATTTTTCTACTTTACATCAAAAATATAAAAGTGACCTTCTTTAATATTGACAACACTGACACATTGTTTAAAGGGCAGGTTTGCCCCCAATACTAAAATGTACTCATTTACTCATTGACTTACTTTTTCCTGCAGAACACAAAAGCAGACATTCTGACAAAAAATAAAAAATAAATAACCTAAATATTTATCAAAATATCTGCTTTTGTTTTGCACAAAGGAAAGGAAGTCATGCAATGCTTAATTTAATTTTACATTGACATTTTCTGCACAGAAGTGCAGAATTAGAATTACAGAAGTGGCATGTTTTATAGTGAAGGTATAAGGTAAACATTTTATTTTTCCAAAGTTAAAAGAACAGGACTGTGAAGAGGAGAAAATGAGTTTGTAAGGGAGGATGTGTCTGCATGCCAACTAGAGGAAGGCCTATTTTGAAAAAAGGTGATAAAAACTTGCTTAACTTGAGGACGAACAGCAAGCAAATCTAAATTCCAGAGATTTTGTTTCCAGCATCTACCCATGCCCATCCTTTACTAATGACTTTAGTAATGCATGACTAGTTAAGGCTGTAGAGGATAGTAGTCTATCCTGAGGAGCCAAGGCAGGACGGCGACGGGTGCCAGAAGTGCATTTTTGTCACGAGACTAAATGAATTGTACGGGGAGTGTCAGAACACACAATGTAAAATATTCATAACACGTCTTCCATAGGAAACTGTAGGTGGAGGTGGAATGTGGCATGACAGAAAGCAACAGTATTTCTCTTTCTGTCTCCCCCTCATCCCGTCTCATCTGCCCCTCCAAAATCAGGTTTGTGCAGGGCAGGCGACGGGCTCGGGAATGTCTGCTTTGATCATCTGATAGTGTGATAGTAGTGTATTGTGTGTAGGCTGACGTAAATCCATTCAAAATACCACTACCGATAAAATCATGCAGAATGCTGACCGAATGATTTAGTCATGCTGTACAACTGTTCCCTTATCCGCATATCATGAGGAAACACTAACACACACTGTACGTTCTGCTAGTTGCAATGAAAGTATGAATCATCATCAGTCTTTATGCAGTCGATACACATGGCAACCTTTCCAGGGATGTTGCCAGGCAACATTACTGAACGTTTGCATTGAGACACAGGCTGTCTGTGCACTACTGAGGCTGCTATTGTTGTTGCCCAATGCACAATCCCTTCTGTAAAGTGTATATTTGCATTGGATAGGAATTTGACAATATTAAAAGTATTGCCGATATCAGTAAGCTTAGAATTATTTTAATATTAATGGATGATAATAGATCAATAGATGACATTAGAAACATGCATGAATTATTTTGTCAAAAGTAAATAAATAAATAAATAAATATGTATATATAAATAAATTGTAATTCATTCTATAAATTAATTTAGGCATTACAAGATTATAATGTACAATATGAAAAATATATTATGAAAAATATATATTCATGTTGAGATTTGATCAAATTTACATAACCGTGTTATTTGTCTTAAATAAATAAATGTAAAGATCTTTAAATGAGTGTTAGATGACAGCAAAAATAAAATATCCAGTATCAACCAAAACATCCATTATAAAGTATATTAAATAAAAAATGAAACTAAATTAATTTGGGGTCAGTACAATTTTTTTGATTGCTTTTATTCAGCAAGAACACGTTAAATTGATCAACAGCAACAGTAAAAACTTTTATATTGTTTCTATTTAAAATAAAAATAGCTTTTGGTAACACTAAAGCCTTTATGTATAATGCATTATAAAAGTAGTTTTAATGCATTGATTATGCCTTGTAACGCACCTTATAATGCATCGTACAATCTCATGAATAATTGTAACCACAGTTTATACATTGATACTTATCAATTCATTGTTACACTATGCATTTTAAATTCGGTTATAATTATTTACAACAAGATGTAATGTACAACGCACTTTATGAATAATTATATACCCTTTATAATGTATTATACATAAAGGCTTTAAGTAAAGTGTTACCGAACTTAAAATTTATATAACTATTCATAAAATTTTAACATAAAATGTATTAAAATAGAAAACAATTATTTTAAATTGTCATGTTTCACAATATTATTTTCAATAAATGAATAATTACATGGTGAAAGAGACTTCTTTCAAAAACATTTAAAAATCTTATTGAATTAAATGTAATATTATTAAAAAATATATTTTATATAAAATACAATAATACAGGCTGATCAGCAATATGGATACAGTACGGTTATATCATACATCTTTAGCATTGTACCTCAATATGAATATGCAATTAGACTGTACATTATCAAACATTTCTCTCAACACTGCTAAAATATTTCTAAGGATTCTTATACTTTTGCTGTTGACGTTGAATCATGACATGATACTTTCCAAAACCTGTTCTAAAAATTATAAAATGTCAAAAAAGTTACACAATCCTCTGCTTGGCTGCAACTTTGTTTTGCTCTGTTTTGGCCGCTTAGCCAATTTTTCCAGCATCTGCAGTGCACTAGCTGTAGTAAACAAAGGCAAGCATGCATACACTTGCACATGCTCACGGATCAGTCTTAAGCTCTTAAGATGGTAAGTATTGCTTTGCAATTGCGTGTTAATGATACATACTCCATCCTAGCAAAACCAACACCTTTGCAGCGTGCAAAACAACAACAGCTGATGGCGGTCACTGTCATTTTTCCACCACAAAAACACTGTCTGTCCCTCATAATCCCCCTTGTATTTTTCAGCCCCACCCTGCTGTTTTGTCTTCAAAAGATCAGCTATTTTTGCATGGATGTTTAGTCACCTTTTACAAGAGTAAATGCATGCCAAAACAAAACAAAGAACCATGTTTCCATAGTTGACCTCAAGCACACTTTTTCTTTCTCCCTCTCTGTGTCCTATGGTTGTCCATGTCTGAACACACGCACTTCACTTATGTAACATCCCCAGTTTCATGTACCACCCTGAGCTCTGTTGTCCTCCCCTGTCCTACCCAGCACTTTCCTTTAATGTGTATCTGACACATGCTCGGACTCCACTCCCTCCTTACTCACGTCAGGGCAGAATACTACGAGAACACCGTCACACTCACTCACATGCTGCTCCAGGTTGTTTACCATCTACTGGCTGCTGGTTGGTTGAGTCACTCTGGCTTTTTTTAAACACTCAGACTGTTCCAATTTCACTTTTGCACTGTTTATTCTCTTTCGTGCCTGTTTTAAAAAAAGATATATGTGCAGTAGTGTAAATATGACACAAAATCTAGTGCACAAAAACAGAGATCTGGAGACTTCTTGTATAGATGGCTGTCATCAGGAATATTTGTGCAGGCCAATATTATGTCAGATCTATTCCAAAAGGGGCATAGCATGAATAACATTAAAAAGCATTGCAAAACATGTGCACTTAAAGCTTAAGCGTGCAGGGTTTTTGTTGCTGTTGTTTTTTATGTTAAGATTAAAGATAAACCAATAATCGGTTTGACCAATATTTTTCACAGATACTTCAATATCAGTTCACAACATTGCCATTTAAACAAAGTATCAACAAAAAGCATCATCATATATTACATATTCAAGCTTACATTGTTACAGAAATAGTTGACATAAGATTTGAGCTAAATTATTATTATAATTAGTGCTGTCAAACGATTAATCGCGCTTAACCGCATCCAAAATAAAAGTTTGTTTACATAATATATGTAAGTGTGCTTTGTATATTTATTATGTATATATAAATACACACACATACATGTATATATTTCAGAAAAATAGGTTATGTTTATATATTTATATTTATAATATAAATTATATGAACATAAACATAGATGTAAATATATGTCAATATTTTCAAATAGTGTATGTGTGTGTATTTATGTATACAGAATAAATATACACAGAACACACATATTATGCAAACAAAAACTTTTTTGTACGCAATTAATCGCGAACAGCACTAATTGATCCATATTATTCAAATATTTGTAAATAATATGATCATATTGCAGTAGTCTAGTTAAACCATCATTGTGCAGAAAAACAGATCAATAATATAAGTACAAATATATATGTACAGTACACACACCTAATATTTTTATTTGTACTTTATTTTTGATATTTTATTGTTTTGTTTTTCTGTGTGAAACCTATTTGAAAATCATTACTTGTGCTTTTTTTTTTTTTTGTCATGGAGAATTTACACGCTTCAACATTCATGCACAAGGGGCTTCAAAAATGCCCCGAGTCTGTACATAAAATAAAATAAGTTGGTCAGATGTCTGACATTTCCACTTGCCTACAACAACTCAGTCAAACGCCTATAATAAACAGATCGGCATCAATGCAGAGTAACATTTTGTCTTTATTTTATTTCATCTACTTTTTCCGATATCATCATTTTTAAACAGCAATATCCACAAAATATTAACAGTGTGCAAGAAAACATGATTTATGGCACATCCGAGAAGAACAATTACAAAAAATAGATATATTTCTTCATAATCAAGGCAGAAAGATACATATGCATACACAGGAAAAAACACAAAGTAATGGGACAGGCTGAGATTGAAATCTACTGGCTAAGGACTCAGCTACAGATATTACCCACACAAAGCCTAAATCTCACCTCTCAAGGTCATGAAAGAGCTCGGTGGTGTGTGAAGTCGAACAACATTTGGGAACGAGGAATTGAGGTTAAGGTATCAATGACCTCCTCAGCAACTTAAGTGTTCTCGCTGCGCGAATTAGAAACGGGCACGCTCCTTGTCCTGACAACAGGTCTCACAACGTAGAAAGCCGCAAAATGATTGCGGAATCTTATTAAACCCAAGCACGGGGGAGATTTTAGCATACTTCGGGTAAACGCTATACTTTGGAGCACAGTGTATCCCAACACTGTGAGTCAAGAGGGTGGAGAACTCAAGCTAACTTAGCTTAGCTGACTTTCACAGTGTTTGCTCAAACGTGGTACAGCAAGTTTGTTTGGTGGCTGGTCAAAAAACGTTTGTAGTGCTAGCTTTATTTTAACACTAGCTTGGCGCATTTGAGCACTTCGCACGTGTCCAGAAAGGCTTCATCCTAATATGGACTACTAAGTGAGAGTTTCTAACATAACACTTAAATGGATTCAAATATAATCCTTCATTTTTATAGAATAGGGGTCTTTATCTCCTGAAGTGTCCGTCTTTCTCCAGTTATTCTGAAATGCATAAGCCACTACACTGCTTAGGTTTAACAGGAAGTGATGTCGCTAGAGCAGCTTTGTCCACTGATGGGCAGCAGTGTGATTTTGTCAATCGCTGGATGAGTCAGAGCACTCGTGACCCTCACACGCCTTAGTCATTCTTAATACAGGAGCTGATGACAGCATCCCGTGGGCCGCAAGGAGCACAGGCCCCCTCTGTCCCACTACGAGCCCCTATTTCCTGCACTATGTTGTTATTTTCCAGCACAATGGGGGAATTCTGTTTTTAGCACTTTGCTGAATACTGTGAGTGACTGTTTGGAGACAAAACCGTCACTCCAAAACATTGTGCATCATGTGCTGGCTGCACATTGGACATTCAGAGCTGTGGCTTGACCTTGCCCCTCATCTTTTGCATGTGACTGCTCAGGCTGAGCCAAACCTGATGGCCTGTTGCATAACACTGCACATCCTGCCCTTTAGATAGACTTGACAACACAGACCATCTCGTGCCTCGAACAACGCCTTAAGCACCTTGCGTGGGCATTGTGTCAACAATCCACTCCACATTCCCTCGCAGGGAGCAGGTAACCTATTTACTATCACATGTACAAGCACTGGAGCCGTCCATCAATTCCTTCGCTCGCATCTCTTGCCTCGGCTTAAAGAGGACAAACTGAATGATTAAATATGAATGATGGAAGAAACGGAAATATTACACAAAGATTACAAAAAGATAAAACATCCACAAAAAAAAAAATGAATGCGCTTTAGTTATCAAACACTGTACAGTATCATACTCAATGACCAGATTCCATGTTTCCATAGAAAGAAGAAATTGGAACAAACAAATCCAAACAGCTATTCTCAAAGTTAACACCTCTGAACATATCCAAAAGAAAGTTTCTACATTTTTTTTTTTCCTTCTGTATGGATTTTACAATCAAGTTTGGTTTCAGAGAAAAAAAATAATAATAAAAAATTGGCCTTTGCAGGGGCTTCAAAATGACTCAATTTTATGGGGCGTGTCCGAGCCTCTGCTATTAGGATCATGAATATTCATTATGATTTAATATATTTGCTACCACAAATGTTGTTGTTTTTCATTTCAAATTAATATCTCATGTAATAGGGCTCATTTTTTATACCGAACTGCACTTTAGGAGGGGACTGGGAAGGATATTATTAGGTAAATATATTTTCTGCGTTATATAAAATTATTCCTTTATAACTTAAGTGTTTGAGGATTCTGAAATATAGTATAAACACTAGAAGAAAAAAAAACAAAAAAAAAACAAAGCATTCAGCCTAATGAGTTTTTTTTTTAATCGATGAAAAGAAAAACTACAGCTCACAAACGGACTGAGAAGAGAGAGAGAACAAAAGTAAAAATATTGGCAACTCTGGTTAATGTCTTGAATCCCTTTGTAAAACATGAAATGTGCTGTTTTGATAAAGGTAAGCATACCTGGATTCAATTTTGGCCATACAAATCTAAAATGAACCTTTAGCTTGCAGATTCGACGTGACAATGCAGGGTTAATACTGAACAAGCGTTTACCACAGTGTGACTGGGCTAGCCAGCTAGTCAGTCGGCAAAGTCGTGACTGTCTTCCTCTACTCTCCACCATCACCTATGGTAACAAGGTCAGTCGCTGCACTGAAAAACATGCTGGAGTATCTCTCAGTCTCTGTGTAATCTTTTGAAATAGTTTGTTGAAATTCGAAATCTGCCACCTCCTGTTAAGTACGTCTATATGCATGAATTTAGACAGGCGTGCTGTGCAGATTCATTCATATAGATTCACTCAACGCCGGGCTACATGACGCTAGGTATTCAGATATTGCCCCTTTTTGTTTTTACCGAGAGAGTGTGGCTTTTATTTTCTGGAAAATACTGTGGATCCCAGGAAAAAGAAGTGTTGGACTGAATTGCCCATTGACTGGGGATGGGCAGCGGTTAAAGTGGGACTGGGAGAGCTGGCCTAGACAGAGTAGCTATAGAATGATGCAAGGCTTCTTGTCTTTGAAAGGATTCTCTGAGGTGGGAACCCCCACCAGCAGAGGGTCACTGCGGGCATGTTGCTCACAGTAACTCATGAGGTCTGCAGCAGCCTTAGACACCTGGGAGGAAAAAAAAATAGAGAGGAAGAGCGAGAAATGGTTAATTGGTTACCATACACAATGAAAAACTGTAAATGGTTTAACATTTCATTATATGTAACTGTAATGCAAAACACTTTTTAAAAAAAAAAAAAAAACTAATTTGAGAGTATCACAATATTTATAGTGAAATTTCATTCATATTTTATACAATGTGTAAGTAATGTACATTAGGGTGTTTTGTGTTACATTTTCTCTTATTTAGTTAATGTTTATTGCATGATTTTGGTGATGTGTGTTACCCTGATGAATCGTGTATGACCCTATGAATCCTCTGAATATTAGTCATGATTTATGGACAGGGCACTTAAGATGAACTCTGATTCATCATATGGCTTTCAATTGTGCCACTTTTATTATTATGGTGGTTCATTTTAAGGTAAAAGGTAGATTTTAGTAGTTCAAGTTTATACTCATAGCAACATTATATCACTTAAAGAACTACACGGATGTAAGTGCTTGCAATACCGTCATAGTGTTCTGATATTCTGACAAACACAGCTGCCATTTTTTGTTAATTTTTTTATTTTATTTTATTTTTTATTGTTTTTTTCCCCTCATACAACCACCATGCCTCCATCTTATTTAAAAGGAAAAAAAAACATTGCTTGATTGAGAGCATGTTACACAGAATAATGTTCTTGTGTACCTTAATACGTTCGAAGCCTGCCTCGATCCTCAGCTGCTCCACCAACTTCCTGGCTTGGGCTATGTTGTTAGTCGTCGACATTCTCTGCCATCGGTTATCGTGCCAAGTAAAAGGAGAAAATTCTAGAAAACAAAAATGCGGGAAGATTAAAACAGAAGCAGAATTTAAAGCATATACAGTATCACTTATAGACAAAGTATGTGATCGAATAAGACATAAGATCGAATAAACTGAATTTTTGGGTGAAAGATCCCTTTAAATTACAGTCATGTCTGATAACTTGAGAAAGTCATGCCTCCAGAACAGTTTATTTATATAAATAATATACATGTAAATCAAGATATCTGTCTGACAGCTTCAACCACACAACTATCCAGCAACATCAGTCCAGACCACCCAGTTCAGGGGGCCCCATCAATCAGACTAACGGTACAACTGAAAACAGGTGCGTCTGTCCTCTGAGGCTAAACGCAGTGGCTTATCTTCTCCCTCCTTGTTTTAGGACCAAGTGTTCTTACAAACAAAATGTGTGGGGACAGACAGGCACACACCCATAAAATAAAAAGGGGTAACAAAATAACACTGAGATCATTGCCATTGTGAAGAATGTTTTTCAACATTGGGGTCCAAAACACTGGATCCCACTAGCTTTCATTGTAAGGATATTTTTAAAAATATGATCTTTTGTGTTGAACAGAAAAATGAAAGTCATACTGGTTTGGAACAACATGATGGTGATTCCTTTACTTTAATAGCTTCATAGCATAAACCGTTTTGACCATGCTCATGTCAGGATATTTGCTCAACACAAGTCTTTCATACAGCTGCATCCTCCAAAAGGTCATTTTAAGAACCACTTAGCAACACCAAGTAAATTTTAATATCAGCACACCCACAGAGGTGACTATCAAAGCAACCGCAGAAACGCAGGAAACACTGGAGGCAGTGAAAGGTTTGATTTTATCTGCAGACAAACACGCTCCTTGTACGCCCCCCTCCCTTTGCTCTGCGTGCGCGCGCTCTCTCAAACCAGCGCTGCACCCCTGGCATTCCAGGACGTTCCTAGAAGGGGCCGTAGTTCTAAACATATGTTGCTTAGTGCCTGGGCTTTGTCTTCTCACAGCAAACACAGTCTCTTTTACGGCTCCGTGTGCTGCATTCCAGGAAATGGGCACAGCAGCTCTGCATACATAATTGCAGCACTCTAGAATACATTGGCATATTCATTCCAACATACAGGTCTCATAAAGGACGAAGTCTCTCTGCACAGTTTTTTCCAACCACATCTTCCTTTTTTTAAAAAAAAGAAAACCCTCACAGGAAAACTGTAAGATTTGGATAGACAGAGCCATAGTGTGTACCAAGTATAGGCTCCATGTAGTCTGCTGTGATTTAATCTCATCTACTGAAAAGCACTAGATTTTACACGCACAAAAGTGAAACATGTAGCTGGTGTATTTGGGTCTAAACAAGAATTTTGCAACTGATTTTTGCAGTTTGCAACTAGAAGTGTGCTTGAAAAGGTGAATCAACTCAGATGTATTATACTTTTACCACTACAACAAACAGCCTACATTGCAACAAATATTAATACTGCACCAGTGCAGATTAAAACAAGGTAGTGCATTACAGAAAGTGTGTTTACATGTGCAGTTATTATCAAGCTACAGCAGGTTTTGTGCATAGTCCATGCAGTCTTCATCCCATCTGTGTAATGAAATATTTGAAAGAAGAAATACATGTCCAATCACATTATCAAGATCTGTTTGACTTGTTGTGAAAAAGAAGTGTTCTTAATTGAATTCTATAGAATCAGAATCAGAATCAGAATGAGCTTTATTGCCAGGTATGTTTACACATACGAGGAATTTGTTTTCGTGACAGAAGCTACCGCAGCGCAACAGAATGACAGTGACAACAAAAAACACAGATAATAAAAAGAAGAATTAAAAAGAACAAGTAAATAAGGCATAACAATATACAAATTGACAATTGTATGTACAGGTATATAACAGAAGACAGTTTTGTATGTACAGGTATATTATGTGCAAATTGAAATGTAGACTAAGTATGTGTGTTAGATAAATAAGTGTATAAATAGTGTGTGTTATTATTGTCAAGTGTTCATGAGATGGATTGCCTGAGGGAAGAAACTGTTCCGGTGCCTGCTCATTCTGGTGCTCAGAGCTCTGTAGCGTCGACCAGACGGCAACAGTTCAAAGAGGGAGTGTGCTGGATATGAGGGGTCCAGAGGAATTTTGCCAGCCCTTTTGCTCACTCTGGATAAGTACAGTTCTTGGAGAGTGGGGAGGGTTGTACCAATGATTCGCTCAGCAGTCCGGACTACCCTCTGTAGTCTTCTGAGGTCAGATTTGGAAGCTGAGCTGAACCAGACAGTTATTGAAGTGCAGAGGATGGATTCAATGATGGCGGAGTAGAACTGTTTCAGCAGCTCCTGTGGCAGGTTGAACTTCCTCAGCTGGCGAAGGAAGTACAGCCTCTGCTGGAGTAGACAATGGAGTCTATGTGAATGTCCTACTTCAGGTCCTGGGAGATGGTGGTGCCCAGGAACCTGAATGACTTCACAGTGCTGTTCATGATGGTGAGTGGGGGGAGTGCAGGGGGGTTTCTCCTGAAGTCCACGATCATCTCCACTGTTTTGAGCGTGTTCAGCTCCAGGTTGTTAAGACTGCACCAGACAGGCAGCTCCTTAACCTCCTGTCTGTAAGCAGACTCGTCACCGTCCTGAATGAGGCCGATGAGTGTGGTGTCGTCTGCAAACTTCAGGAGCTTGACTGAGAATTTGCCTAGCCTCACTAGCTGCTGCCTGTCTGTCAGGAAGCTGTTGATCCACTGACAGACGGAGGTGGGTACGGAGAGCTGAGTTAGTTTGGGCAGGAGGAGGTTTGGAATGATAGTGTTAAATGCTGAGCTGGAGTCCACAAACAGGATCCTCACATAAGCCCCTGGTCTGTCTAGATGTTGCAGAACATAATGCAGTCCCATGTTGACTGCATCGTCCACAGACCTGTTCTGCTCTGTAGGCAAACTGAAAAGGATCCAGCGAGGGTCCAGTGATGTCTTTCAGATGGGCCAGCACCAGTTTTTCAAATGACTTCATGACCACAGACATTAGAGCCACAGGTCTGTAGTCATTTAGTCCTGTAATTTTGGATTTCTTTGGGATGGGGATGATGGTGGAGCGTTTGAAGCATGAAGGGACTTCGCACAGCTCCAGTGATTTGTTGAAGATCTGTGTGAAGATGGGGGCCAGCTGGTCAGCACAGGATTTCAGACAGGCTGGTGTAACACAATCTGGGCCTGGTGCTTTTTTCCTTTTCTGCTTCCGGAAGACCTGGCACACCTCGTCTTCGCTGATCTGAATTGCAGGTGTGGGGGAGAGGGGGGTTGCTGGAGGTGTTAATGGTTGTGTGGAGAGGTGTTCGGGGCGGGTGTGGGGTGTTTTTTTCAAATCTGCAGTAGAACTCATTCAGATCGTCTGCCTGTTGTTGATTCTCCACAGTGCTGGGGGATGGTGTCTTGTAGTTGGTTATCTCTTTCAGACCTTTCCACACTGATGCTGAGTTGCTGAAAGAGAATTGGATCTTTATTTTTTCAGAATAATTCCTCTTTGCCACTCTGATCTCCTTTTCCAGTGTGTATTTGGCCTGTTTATACAAGACTTTATCCCCCTTCCTGTAAGCATCTTCTTTGGCCTGACGGAGCTGTCTGAGTTTTGCAGTGAACCATGGTTTGTCATTGTTGTAGGTTAAATGAGTCCTGGTAGGGATGCACAAATCCTCACAGAAACTGATATATGAAGTGACAGTCTCTGTGAGCTCGTCCAGATCGTTTGCAGCAGCCTCAAAAACACTCCAATCAGTAAGGTCGAGACAGGCTTGTAAAACCTGCTCTGTCTCGTTGGTCCATCTCTTTACAGTCTTTACCACAGGTTTAACAGATTTCAGTTTCTGTCTGTAGGTTGGTATAAGATGAACCAGGCAGTGATCAGAGAGTCCTAAAGCTGCTCGTGGGACAGAGTGATATGCATCCTTTATTGTTGTGTAACAGTGATCCAGTATATTACTGTCTCTGGTGGTACATGTAACATGCTGTCTGTATTTTGGCAGTTCACGGGAGAGATTGATTAAAGCAGAATGATTAAAGCAGAGTCCGGGTGTTGTTGTTCTGTCTCTGTGATCAGATCAGCTAGTTTCTGTAAAGCTGAGCTCACGTGCGCTTGCGGTGGAATGTAAACACTCACCAGAATGAACGAGTGAAACTCCCGCGGCGAGTAGAAAGGTTTACAGTTGATGAAGAGCGTTTCTAGATCTGAACAGCACATCTTCTTTAACACAGTTACATCTGTACACCACTTTTCATTGATGTAAAAGCACGTCCCGCCGCCGCGCGATTTCCCCGTTGATTCTGCGTTGCGGTCTGCTCTAAACAGCTGAAAGCTCGGCAGATGAAGCGCGCTGTCCGGAATGGCGTCGTTCAGCCAGGTTTCCGTGAAACACAGAGCAGCAGAGTTTGAAAAATCCTTGTTTAACCGGGAAAGCAGAAGGAGTTCGTCCGTTTTGTTGGGTAGAGAGCGGAGATTCACCAGATGGATGCTAGGCAACGGCGTTCTTAATCCCCGCCGACGAAGCTTCACGAGCGCGCCGGCTCGCTTCCCCTGTCTGCGCGTCCTGAAGCGTCTAAACAGAACCGCTGCTCCGCCGACTACAATGTCCAGCAAAACATCAGAATAAACGAAATCCGGTGAAATATCGGGTGATGTGTACTTCCGAATGTCCAGCAATTCGTCTCTGGTGAAACTGATTGCAGAGATATGACTAAAGACAGGACAAACTAACAAAAACATAAAAACAACTGCGGACGATGCCACGAAGGCTGCCATGAGCGGCACCATCTTGCCAGATATTTTATTAGTGCACTTATATTGTACTTCAAATCTAGTATATTAAAATCTAGTATAGTATATTAAAGTACATTTAAAAAGTTGTACACAGAGAATCCAATATTAATGAAATAAAGGCATCTTAAGTGTAATTAAAGATAATTCACTTCCATGACTATGTTTCTTAACCTATTAAGTGCAGTTTGCAAATAAAACATTTTACGTATATTTACGAATACTTTTTTGGATGTGTTGATTAACTTTTCATTTTAATTGCAGTGTGTGTGTGTTTTATATTGCACTTAAATTATTATATGCATAATTATTTAAATTAATAATATAATGCAAATTTATATATTAAAAATACTTAATTTCAATTTCATCATTACAAATATGTAATTATATTTCAAATATATTTAAATACAAAGTATAAGTTTCAACAGAAATGTGAGCTTACTATAAATGTTGTCAGGACACTTTAATCATATTTCAAAGGCAATTAAGAAAAATACATATAAAAAAAGTCTGACTTAAGTGGGTCAAAATCACTCAAGTTCATTGCATTTAATATAAATAGAACTTTAATATATTTTAATTTAATTGCAATTAACGTGCAATTAGGAGTCTGAAAACAGTATATTCTCTTAAAGCATATTATTTATAGAATACATATTCTTTTTTTAAAGTATGCTAAAAAGTATAATTTTTCATAAGGGGTTGTGTGCTCACAGATGTGCATTTATGAACATTTTACAACATGCTTACTCTACAAAAAGAGGATTCAGAAATCAGAGAGGTTTAGACCGTGTCACAAGGCACCACTGAGTGCGCTGAACTCCCTCTGGATCTTTATTTTCTCTTCAGAGTCAGTGAGGATTATTAACCCTTATCCATGACTTGCACACATACACACTCCTCATTCTCTCTCTCTCTGAGCTGGAACCAGGTTCATGTGCAATCACACCCTGCTCCTTCACGTGCGGTCTGCAGCGCCAAGAAGAGTCTCCAAAACAGGCGTCTCTTTCTCCACTCTGTGGTATTCTGATCCAGAGAGGAAGAGGAGGAGGAAGGGGGCACTGGAAAACTGTACCCCACCCTTGAGTCTCTGTGCTCTATTTTAAGCCACACTGTGCTTTTGCATATTCACCAATAATTAAAAGTTACCCAAAATATACAGCTAATAGATGAGTCTTTATTCGTTAGCATAAACTAACTTTAATAAATGCTGCAAAAACATGTTGTTCATTGTTCGTGATACCTAATGTGTTAAGAAACTGAACTCAATGTGCTACCAGTAAATGCAACTAACAGACCACACAACAGTCAAACATTCTTCTCATGCCTTGTTTTTTTTTATTTTTTATTTTTTTACTTCTGACTGCTTTGGTATGTCTCTGAAGCATCTAAAAGGCATTGATAAATTCAGGATGCAGCATGTAAACAGTGGTCAAGTGAGAATGTGAAGCATGCATCATTCTGTTTGGTCACAGTCTGCTCTGATATGTGAGGCTTTGCAGGCAGACTTTTTTTTTCTTAAGTTCAAAGTGAGGCGGCAGTTCCCGCCAGCTTTCCAATCAAGCGCCAGCATTAAATCAAAAAGCCCCTGCCTCTAACAGACACCTGGTGGCAACATGCCGGCTCGCTCAGTAATCTCACCAGGCTCCAGATGCTTCCAACATTCCCGCTCTTTGAGCTCTCAGCGGGAATACCGTATATGACTGTTCTAAACAAGGAGCGCGAGAGAGGAAAAGAGGGGGGTGAGAGAGGAAAACAGAGAGTGTTCTGGCCGTCAACAAGAACTGATCAACGGCCCATCGAGCCTGGCCAGGAAAGATCATCTCATAAGGCAACTTCCAATGAAATCTGAGTCTGGTGATTATTTAGGTCATTGGAATTTGTGCTAGCTCATTATAGAAGCTTGTGAAAATAATAGCTGCTTCATTATTTCTAATAGGCCTACTATGATGTACTTAGTTTAAGTTGTTAAAATAATGCTTAAAATAGCTTGGTACAAAAAAGCAATCAAATTCATGAGCAGCAGTAAACACTGGTCATTTCTAAATTAAAGCTGATGGCTGTTTTAATTTTTGATGTTAAAATATGTAACACACGCTACTGTTTAAAAATTTCGAATCGGTATAATGTTTTTGAAAAAAGTTCCAAGGCTGCATTTATTTGATCAAAAATACAGTAAAATTAGTAATAATAATAAATCGTTACATTTATATAGCGCTTTTCTGGGTACTCAAAGCGCTTTACATTGTCAGGAGGAATCTCCTCATCCACCACCAGTATGCAGCATCCACCTGGATGATGCGACGGCAGCCATACTGCGCCAGAACGCCCACCACACACCAGCTTATTGTTGGAGAGGAGACAGAGTAATGAAGCCAATCAGTGTATGGGGATGATTAGGAGGCCATGATGGTCAGAGGCCAATGGGCAAATTTGGCCAGGATGCCGAGGTTACACCCCTACTCTTTTTCGAAGGACATCCTGGGATTTTTAATAACCACAGAGAATCAGGACCTCGGTTTAAACGTCTCATCCGAAGGACGGTGCTTTTTTTACAGTATAGCGTCCCCGTCACTATACTGGGGCGTTAGGACCCACACAGACCACAGGGTGAGCGCACCCCCTGCTGGCCTCCCTAACACCTCTTCCAGCAACAACCTAGTTTTCCCAGGAGGTCTCCCATCCAGGTACTGACCAGGCTTAACCCTGCTTAGCTTCAGTGGGCAACCAGTCTTGGGCTGCAGGGTGATATGGCTGCTGACAACACTGTGAAATATTATTACAATCTAAAATAACTGTGTTCTATTTTAAAATGTGATTTATTGTTGTGATGGCAGAATTTAGAATTTCTTTAGAAGACATTATTCCAGTCTTCAGTGTCACATGATTTTTTACAAATCATTGTGCAACATTTCTTATTATTAGCATGTTGAAAGCTGTTGTGCAGCTTAATATTTTTGTGGCAACCGTAATACATTTTTTCCTGATTCGGTGATGAATAGAAAGTTAAAAAATATATATATATATATATCATATATATATGAAAATAGAAAACTTTTGTACCATTATAAATATCCTTACTATCACTATTAATTAGTTTAATGCATCCTTGGTGAATACAAGTATTAATTTCTTAAAATAAAATCTTGCTAACCCCAAGACCATTGAAAGAGAAGTTTGCGCAGAACCAGTCATTAATTTTTTTTTTTTAAACCAATAAGCTGCAGTTACATCAATATTTTTGGGCAGTTTTCAGAAAAAGATTGAATTTTAGTCAAAGTTGAAAGTAAGTATATTTGCACATCTCTACTAAGAAAAAGTAGCAACATCAAAACACTGCTCTGTTTGTCTTATCATTGTGTCCATTTTGAAGCAGCAACATTGGCACAACCAGTAGCGTGAGTTTAAGGCATGACTGTCTTGTTTTTCAATCCAGCTGCAGACAGAGAGTGTGCAAAAGATTCATTATTTTTCTAATTTATGAGTTCATTATAAGTTCACAGAGTTGCAATGGTGCACCACTGTGACTCCAACTGATCAACATGACTACATTCTCCACCCTTCCCTGTTCCTCAAAGGCTCAGTCAGCTGCTGCAGAGCTTCTTACAAGAATCAGAAACTGAAAACACCTACAAACTTGTTCAGCTGGCCAACGAAATACCAGAAGTGTTTTCTTCTGCTTACAGGACTTTCCAGAAAAGCAGCACACTCAAAGAGGGAGGGGAATGAGGGGCATGGCAGGAAAATGAAAGGAAATGAATGGGATTTTTCATCTTCCAGCTGAGATCATGTGACGAAGTGTTTGCTCACGTCAGCATGCATGTGCACAGAGGGGTCACAGAACGTTCATGTGCCTCTGTCTGTGTGTGAGGGTGAGACCGGTGTGGGGAACAGACAGATGTGTAGGGAGACACCGAGACAGACAGACTCATGACCAGGCAGACAGAAAAAAAAAAAAAAAAGACAGAGGGGCAAATGACTGAAGTGGGGTGGAAATTGTTTGGACAGGCTTATACAACGTGTTCCCTGCAGAACCATTACTGATAGAGTTCTGGCAAACACATGCAGCATGCAAAAACACAAAGACCTGATAAAAATGCATTATGTGACTGTTTTCTTTACAAAAAGGTCCCTAGCATCAATATGGTGAGCTTACAGTTTAATTATGATGATGGTGATGATGATTTTGAACTCTTGAGGTTAGGGACCGGCACAATGTCGCCAACACCCCACCGAAACGTTTGATCAGACAGGTGGAGCTGGCATTACCGGTGTGTGCATCACTCCGTGGTACCTACACCACCCTGTCAAAACTTGTTTAACAAAAAGGCAGACAAAAGAGGGATTTGAGAAGATCTGAATAGCTCAAGTCAAGCCACTTTATGATAATATCTTTAAATGATCATTCAGTGAAAAATTATGCTAAGGAATTCATTAAGCATGTGTTTAACAGTCAGAGGAATTGTAGGAATGCTGTCCTTTGCAATTTATGTTGAATGTTACATGAAGCTATTGTGACCACAAATCCTGGTTTCACAACACATGTAAGCCATAAATACTCTTAATGGGATACAAATGCAACATTCAGCACACTATAAAACGGGGATCTTCTACTTTTTTAGAGCTCCTTGGTGTACAGAGAGCAAAAAAAACTGACTGTTGCATTTTAAGGCTGACCTATAATGGCGTGCGTATGTGACCACTTTAATGTGTTTTGCATATGATGCTTGCTTACATTGCATTTGCAAAGCCATTAAAATAATAATTTGTATCTGTATTCAACTGATGTACAAAATCATATACAGTATGTGCACATTACATTTTAATGTTACATTCAAAATTTTGGATTTGGTCTCTTATGCTTACTAAGTAAGCATTTATTTGTTCCAGTAAGAAATATAAATAATATTATGCAATACTGTAAAATATTATTACAACTTAAATTTAATGCATAATTTAATTTAATGCATTTTAAAATGTAATTAATTATTGTGATGGCAAAGCTGAATTTTCAGCAGCCATTAATCCAGTCTACAATGTCACATGATCCTTCAGAAATTCTAGTATACTGATTTGGTGCTCTTAATAATCTTCTTCTTATGATGATGACTGTGAAATGTGATTTTTTTTCAGGATTCTTTGATGAATAGAAATTTCAGAAGAATGTTTGAAGCAAAACTCTTTTATAATATTATACTCCTTATAATATTATAATCCTTACTCAATCAATTTATTCTGTCCTTGCTGAGAGGACAGAAAAAAGTTAGCCTATTAATTTAATTTCTTAAAAATAATCTCACTGACCCCAAACATTTTGAACAATAGTATACATTTAATGTATTTTAATGCATTCAATGTAAAAAAAAATAATAATAAAATAAAAATAATAATAATCCAATATTAAAAGGACAATGAAACTCATCACAACTTAAACTTCTTAGCTTGAAGTTTAATTTAACATAACATCGTAATTTTATTTAATGGACTTTAATTTAATGCATTTTTCAGAACTTTAAACATTTCCAATAAAAACAATGTGTAAAAAAATCAAATCATAAACAATAATTAGAAACCTGCACATTTTCTTAGATCAGCTGAAATTCAATGGAAATAAACAGAACTAAAAGAGCAAGACCATATACAGGTGCATCTCAAATTAGAATGTCATGGAAAAGTTCATTTATTTCAGTAATTCAACTCAAATTGTGAAACTCGTGTATTAAATAAATTCAGTGCACACAGACTGAAGTAGTTAAAGTCTTTGGTTCTTTTAATTGTGATGATTTTGGCTCACATTTAACAAAAACCCACCAATTCACTATCTCAACAAATTAGAATATGGTGACATGCCTATCAGCTAATCAACTCAAAACACCTGCAAAGTTTTCCTGAGCCTTCAAAATGGTCTCTCAGTTTGGTTCACTAGGCTACACAATCATGGAGAAGACTGCTGATCTGACAGTTGTCCAGAAGACAATCATTGACACCCTTCACAAGGAGGGTAAGCCACAAACATTCATTGCCAAAGAAGCTGGCTGTTCACAGAGTGCTGTATCCAAGCATGTTAACAGAAAGTTGAGTGGAAGGAAAAAGTGGAAGAAAAAGATGCACAACCAACCGAGAGAACCGCAGCCTTATGAGGATTGTCAAGCAAAATCGATTCAAGAATTTGGATGAACTTCACAAGGAATGGACTGAGACTGAGGCTGGGGTGGTTAAGCCACTCCTGAACCACAGACAACGTCAGAGGCGTCTTACCTGGGCTAAGGAGAAGAAGAACTAGACTGTTGCCCAGTGGTCCAAAGTCCTCTTTTCAGATGAGAGCAAGTTTTGTATTTCATTTGGAAACCAAGGTCCTAGAGTCTGGAGGAAGGGTGGAGAAGCTCATAGCCCAAGTTGCTTGAAGTCCAGTATTAAGTTTCCACAGTCTGTGATGATTTGGGGTGCAATGTCTGCTGGTGTTGGTCCATTGTGTTTTTTGAAAACCAAAGTCACTGCACCCGTTTACTCAGAAATTTTGGAGCACTTCATGCTTCCTTCTGCTGACCAGCTTTTTAAAGATGCTGATTTCATTTTCCAGCAGGATTTGGCACCTGCCCACACTGCCAAAAGCACCAAAAGTTGGTTAAATGACCATGTTGTTGGTGTGCTTGACTGGCCAGCAAACTCACCAGACCTGAACCCCATAGAGAATCTATGGGGTATTGTCAAGAGGAAAATGAGAAACAAGAGACCAAAAAATGCAGATGAGCTGAAGGCCACTGTCAAAGAAACCTGGGCTTCCATACCACCTCAGCAGTGCCACAAACTGATCACCTCCATGCCACGCCGAATTGAGGCAGTAATTAAAGCAAAAGGAGCCCCTACCAAGTACTGAGTACATATACAGTAAATGAACATACTTTCCAGAAGGCCAACAATTCACTAAAAATGTTTTTTTATTGGTCTTATGAAGTATTCTAATTTGTTGAGATAATGAATTGGTGGGGTTTTGTTAAATGTGAGCCAAAATCATCACAATTAAAAGAACCAAAGACTTAAACTACTTCGGTCTGTGTGCATTGAATTTATTTAATACACGAGTTTCACAATTTGAGTTGAATTACTGAAATAAATGAACTTTTCCACGACATTCTAATTTATTGAGATGCACCTGTATATGAAAAACCAACCAACCAGCATATGCATTGTGTTTTTTTATAGTATTTACAATCTGCAACGAAACTTTTATGCAAAGACATGCAAACCAACAACCACTGTGACACTTTACAGTAAAAGGTTAACTCTATCAGCAACAGATACTGTAAATAGGGGAAAGGTTAAAAATGCACAACACCCCCATTGACAGACAACGCCAGAAAAGCAAAGAAACGTCCCTACTGCCTTGGGAGGAGGCACCAATTTTGCACAATCTGCAAAGAGGCTGGGGTGAGGTTAAAAAGATGGGCAGGAGGAAAAATGAATGATAACCTTGCCCCTACAAAGCCTGGAATGAATGTGACAGGAGGATGAGGTCAGGAAGTGCATCTAGTCAAAACACAAAAGAGCATGTGTGGGAGAGCCATACCCTCTCCGGATCTACTACACAGGTGACTTTTCTTCAGTCATGGATGGAAAGAAAATGGAAACAGTTTTTCTGCAATGACAAAACATTTATGTTGCCAGAAAACTGATCTAGAAATATGCGAGAAACTCTACGTGACTCAGGAAGGTGCATGAGCTGATAAACATCAGTAGTGGAACAAAAAAAAAACAAAAAACTAACTGCTGCGTATTGCCCTCTTCCTATTCTGAGAACTGAGTATTTACGAGACGGCACAAATCAACAGCCTTTTCACAATTCACTGATCTCCTGGAGAACGTAAGTCAGTCACATCCTTTGTGATTGAGAGAGTCTAGAAGCAGGAGATTTGGTTCACTCACTGGGTCACTCACGCAAACATGTGGTTCCAGCATTATGTGCATGCACATTGGACACAAACAAGGCCTTTGAGGCGAGAATCAGAGCCAGGTGCTTGGCAATTAACCATTGTGTGATCAGGCAGTAAACAAGCATACAGGGCAGAGCAGAGAAAGTGACTAACAGGCCTCTTTCACAACAACCGACTTCCTCCCCCGGGCCGCTTCCATATAAGGTCAAAGGAAGCTGAATAAACGGAAATGGGGAACTCCTAAGGGGTGTGACGCAGCTTCCAGTAAGTATAGGTGGCACTTATCTTGGGGATTCTGAGCCGATGCGTATATTACCTAATATAGCATTCTGTCTGTTTTTCTGCTCCTTGGATTGAGCAGCCATTTCACTGGAAAGTCTGCAGCATGTTGATCAAACGTTCCACATGTATCATTTTGAGCTGTGGAGAATGAAGACTTGTGGTGGGAACATTAGCCATGTTTTCCACAATCTCGTTCAGAGCTGTGCCAGCTACGGAGACATTGCGTTTGGACTGGAAGAGTCTGAGATGGGACACTGTGGTTGGTTCTGTCCTTGTGAGAATGTACATGCATGGAGGTTTGGAGATATTTGAGATGACGCGAGACATGTCTTGTCAAGGCAGCCAGTGACGCAAGACACCACTGCGCATGTCTTCCCTCTTTTGCTCTCTGATAAAACTACAGCACTGTCCACTTCTAGTTCAAAGTCACCATGAAATCAAAACGGACTACTTTAGTATTTTATGAAATACTGCAGTTTTTAATTTATAAATCATTTATTTGTACATATAAATATTTTTCTAAAATTAAAATTCCTTTGCAATGACATGGGAAACCGATTTTGCATTAGTCTTCAATACGGAGTAGAAAAAAATTAGCATTGCACCAGTATTAAAATTGTCCGATATTGAGAAGTCGATAAATATTTTCATGTTATGGTTAATAACTGATAAATGACAGATATCAATTATATACTATTTGTCTAAATAAATTAACACCAAAACCTTAAAAACTGAAATAGATTGTTTTAAATGCTACAAGTGAATTTAGGCGTCACAACATTATTGTGTAAAGTATGAAAAGGGATATTCATTTCATTATAAAATACAGGAATATAAAAAGAATAAAAACTGCACATAAGAAAATTATAAGAAACCTATAATTGTATATATACTAAAATATCACTGAAGCATGCACAGAAATAAAAAACACTGAGAAATGTGTGTCCAATAACTACTGATAAAATAAATCAATAATTATGACCAATAACTGATATGGCACAGACATATTGTGCATACCTAAGATAAAGTGTTGCAAAACACATGCAAATGGCTTAGTATAATTTAGAATGGCTACAAGAAATGCCAGTGATCTTTGATCCAGATTCTTGCATTCTTACTGGGAAACCCTTCCTCTTTCTTCTAAATCTGATATTCTAGTTACAGAAAGTGACAGCGTGCTGTTGTGCAGCTCTACAGAGCTCATCTATCTTTCCAAACAGCGCACTAGATGACCTCTGTGCAACTTCTGTGACATCTGACAAGTGCCAAAGTTCTGCTGACACCTGCCTCCGCTGACCGCTTCGCTGCTTTACTTGAATCTGCACCCCATGACTTTATATGCATTTCCTCCTAGCTCTATATACACAAACAAGAGACATAAGCATGGTTCAACAGGCAGTTCAACTGATGTTCTGCATTCCTTCTTCAAATATAAATGTGATGCGATCTAGGAAAACCCAACACATGGTGAAATTTTACCTTTTTTAGGTTTTGATATCATATGAAAGCTGGGTTCAAGCCCTTTCCAAAACTTTTGTTTTTATTTTATTTTGTCCATAGCTTGACCGTAACGAAAGTTATGGCTATCTGAAGTTGGCAGCTATGATTTTCAGGAATGGAATTTTGAGAAAAACGGTTTTAAAGTGAGACAGGTTTCACTTTCATTTCACGGGTTTAACGAGAGCTGTCTGTAAGGAGCGCTATACTGCATCATTACACAAACAGACTAACCCTGAAGAGGACAGTTTTCCGTTGTTTATCATGGGCATAGTCTCTGAACTTTTGATCACCCCTTGTTTAGATAGCACGAATAGTGTAGCCTACCTCAGAAAAGCGAGCGCAGCGCAACTATTCGCGCACCTGTGCATATACAGACTGTCATCAGACTCCTCTTTAGTAACTTCATCATCCGACCCTTCATCTCTGGATGTGAAATAGTCCATTATAACATCGTTTTAGGGCACTGACAACGCCTAGATTGAGCAGACTGAGACGAGCAAGATCGTTTAATTGAGCAGCTACTTCAGACTGCGTTGTTTTCTTGCGCTCTGCCATCTCACAATATTAAAATAAATAAATAAATAAATAAACTTTGCATGCCGTAGTTTACACAGGACTGGCGGGAAATGTGCATTGATACACCTTTATTATATATGTTACGTGGATTATTTTGATAGAATAGGTTAACTGTTTTTGTGGTGTTAAGAGAAAGCACCTCCGCAGCGCGTTCATAAGACAGTATTTTGTGCTTGCTGCAATAAATCGCTATTTTTCTGGACTAAACAAGTGAATTTTGCCAAGATATTTCAGAGATGACAGACAAGATGTTATAGAATAATAATTTAATGAAAACCTATTTTTGACCAAAAAAAAAAATGACATTCGACCTATTTTTCGAATTTCCTGAAAACGTCCCAGCGCGACATCTGACGAGTTTTCCCAGATCGCATCACAAATACAGACCTCTCCATGGTCATGACATGGTCATGAGAGAACAAACAAATAAACTTTATTGCATTTTGACCCACTCGTAGCAATGAAAAGCTGCAATGAAGCTACTGATGGAAAGAATTCTCCTAATGTAAACATGCACTGGGGATTTAAGCACCTACGATTATTATGTAAGCTATATGAAGATTATCATTTAGAAACAGTTGAGGCCAATCCAATGCCAGTAGAGCCCACAAACCACGAGTGAACAGAACAAATGGTGGGTCTTAAAATGCATTTTTACATATTTTATGTAGAGAGGTGAATCAATCGAATCAATCAAAAAAGAGAACTAATTATGTGCACCAGGGTTCTTATTTGTAAATATTAACATTGTTTTGGTTATTTCAAATAAAAATATTGAAATAAAGCTGAAAATAATGTAAATATGAAAAACTTAAATGAAAATTTTGCCTTGGCAACTAACTGTAATAAATACGTTTAAACACCAAACCTACCAAACTAAAACTAAAATAAAAATAAAGTTAAATAAAAATATAAAAAACTAAAAAAAAAATGACATAGCACATAGCAAAACTAAAAAAAACTACTAAATTGTGAACTAAAATTAAAATGAAAACTGAAACTATAAAAATTAAAGCTAATTAAAAATATTAATAAATAATAATAATAGTTATATAATAATATTACAATATAATAATAATAATAATAATAATAATAATAATAATAATATTTTAAGAGAAAAAATAAAACACATTCCATATTTAATTTATTCCAGAAAATATGGTATATAATACTAAGCTAACCCTGATATGCACAGATTGCACCTAACATTAAAATTTTTATAAATGAAAAATGCCATTGAATGGCAAAATTAATGTAGAATCAACATAAAGGAAGAATATTTTAAATAATAATTGTTTAATGGTGTCTTTTAAATGTTATGGCAACTCCAGCTAAGCAAATCACAAACAAAATATCAATGCAAATGTATTAATATAATTATGTTCCTTCACTTAGACCTTTTTTTATTGCGTTAGCTGAGTTCATTGTTTCTGTAAAATATCCATCTCATGCATATGTATACAGACCAACAAACGGCACAGTTCCCATTCAAGGGTGACTGATTAATTTATCTGTCATGTAGTCGAGTATAATTCACACAATGATTAAAATGCCTCCCCTTAGGTAGAACAAGAGAGAGACGTTTCTAACTGAAGCACGTGGAATCAATTGCACATGACTTGTAATGGAGATAAATCTTGATAATTACTATGGCAAGAGTGGAGGCAGCTTTATTAAAGTGACCATTCACTAATGTCACACAGTTTTATAAATGGTGACCAAGAGGTAGAGAGAGAACAAGACGGAATGTTTAGAGTCGGTCTGCGGTCGCTCTCGGCGTCTGCCGTCACCTAAAACAGCAGGGCATTAGAGAGATATACGGCAGGGCGTTTCACACCTCTGTCGTGAAACTGCGTAAAGCAGGCGGTTCACATGCATGGCAGAGGATTTCTGACCTGGTCCCCGCTGGACTCCTGCTGAGAAGGGCTGCTGCAGATATCAGCTGCACAGGTGTCAATCCTCACTCCTGCTTTCCCAAACAAGCCACCCTCAGTGAAAAGAGTGTAACTGACTTCTCTACCACAATAGAGCTAGCAGGTCTGTTTACATGTAAAGGCTGCTAATGGAACGGCTGCTAGGATGATCCAATTAGATTTGCTATCAGCACAGGTGACTTAGTGCGAAGTGTTTTTGTTGTTGTTGCAGTGAAATGGAGGCAGTCATGAAAACTGTTCCTGTAAATGGTAAAAAAATAAAAATAATCTTGCATGCAACATATTTCCTTGACCTGAAGAAAGTAAACAAATGAGAAACTCTCTTTGAGCTTCTTCCTCTATTGCAGGACTACCTGTAAAGGCCTGGTCAGGTGCCAAGAATGCTGTTGTTTTTTATCATAACGACCATTTCTGTCTTAAATTACACGTCCTTTTTCCAACATGGTTATATTTTGCATTGATCAAACTAAATTAACTACAAAATGTTTATGATAATTTGATAGTCTTGTTTAAAAGATAAAACAGCAATGAAATACTTTAGAAATTCAGCTTTTTTGAATGTGTATAGCTATCATAAAGAATTTGCATTGTTTTAATTTAAATAAAAGTATTTGAATAATAAATTAATAATTAAATATAATACTTTTAAATTATACAAAAATATTTTAATTTAAATAATGCATGCACACAGTAATTTTATTTAAATAAATTTATTTAAATGCAAATTCTATAAATCAAGAACACAATATCAAGGAGAAAAAATGTATCATTATCATGCAGCCTTAGATCAAAACAAAACCCATGAAAACTGGTTTTCCCTGAGCAGTTAATGAACTCTAAACCTTTGGCCTTGGTTTGCAGGACAATACTCAGTGTTGGGAAGCCACACCTCTTCTCTTAAATCTTCCCCATGCTGAGGACTTTTACAGAGTGTGGAAAGGCCCTAAAATTAGGTCAGTGCTCCGGGAGCTTAACCTACTTGCTTAAGTACAAGTGGAAAACTGTATTTATCACCAACACCAGCAGACAGCCTAGTCCACACCAAGACTATTATCTGAATATCTGCCAAGCCTTTAAGGGTATTGAAAAGAAAAGCAGCATAATTACTCATTTCATATAAGAGAGGCAGACATTAGAGATTGTTGTTTCAAGTGTTTGGCTGTAAGGCTGAAAAGTGTTTTGTGTGTTGGTGGCAAAACAGCCAGGTGTCAGCTGCAGCACCCCGTTCCCGTGATTGCGCTCTGGGAGGGGAAAGAGCAGCCAGGATCCCCTATCTAGTCATGGGAAGGGTCAACTTGTGTCAGACTTGGGTCAAAGTTGAATCTCAGGTGCCAGTGGTCATGGGTTAGCCAACACAATATCTCCCACTGCATGACTATAGCCTCAGCACATCTGCATCATTCTAAACACCTCAAATGTGAGAAATAATGCTTGAATTTGAACTATTCATAAGACCTTAAGACCTTGAACTATTCATATGACCTTAAACCTCCATTACAAATTCTAACTGCTCAGGAAATTTCCCTGAAAGACACAGTAGATTAATCTTAGCTTTGCAGTCACAGATTCACCTGTGCTGAATGAATTATTATAGTGCTAACAGTACATACTGTGTATACTGCTTTTTATTTTAAAAAAAAAGTAAGTGAAACAGTAAAGAAATATTTTATTATAATATTTAATATATTTTCTACAGTAAATTTTTAACATGCATTATTATTTTATGTAATACAGTAAATTTAATATAAATTAATGTTATATTTATACACTCATTTTATATACACGTAAACTTATTAATATCCAAGTTATACAAAAAGTTAACTTTTTTCAAACGATCCACTTATCAATCATCATACACAGCATGATCCAATAATAAGGAAGAAAACATAAACAAATAAATGAATAGCAGTCGATATCATTTTCTGTTAATTTGCCACACTAGCAATAGAAAGTTAAGTCGAGAACATTGCGGGATACAAACAGTAATCCACACTGTGTGCTTGGGTTACTGCACATTTTGTCATCCAGGCATTTTATGCATACAGAAACTTTGCATACCATGCACAGTAAACATACTGAGGAACGAGCTATATAGTATGCAATCCCAAACATACTCTATGCTCGTAACATGCAGCCACAATGCAAAACAGCACAGAATTCACATGAACAGTGAAACACTAACAAACAGCCAGTGTTCCTATATTTGGATATCAGCTGACTTTCACGTTATACAGCTGGTTTACTCGGAAAGGTGAGAGAATGCTCATGACCTTTGAGTTCATTGATGTTGAAGCAGATTAATGTACCAAAGGTTTAGTAAGCAGGACAGACAGTAGCTTACTGCTAGTACACCAGACAAGACACTCAGAACACTGATTATGTTATCAGATCAGTTAGAACATGGAAAGAATAACAGAATTAAGTGTTTGTTATGTTCCAGATCTAATCAACTTTTAACATTCAGTGTGCAACTCATTTCAAACAAAAACTGGATAAGCTTTAGTTTTCCCAGGAAGAATCATTCAAATTTCAATAAGAGGAATGTTACAAATAAAGCAGCATTCCTGCAGCGCTTCAATAGTTCACTGGAACTTACAGCCATTCAAACCATTCAAAACATGTGTCTACCCTCTAACCACCAGTCTAGCCCAGATATGGATGAAACTTTCATGCAAATATATATGGCAATGCAAACAGAGACCAGGGCAAGTGGGAAATATTTAATTATGTTCCAAAAATATTTGCTGCAACACTTTATCGGAATACGAGCATACAGCTTATTTTATACATTGTGTTTTTTTTTTTCTTTTACATTTTCCAGCAATACATGTTTTAAAAATAATAATAATTTAAATAATAATTATATATGTAATAATATAATAATTAGATATTTGTTATTAATTGTTATTATCATTATATAATTTTATATTTTATTTATTATTATTATTTTACACAATATATTTGTTTATGAATATTGTTGGCTCTGTAACAAATTGCTTATGTTCCTCTACTGTCATTTTAGGTTAATGCACAGAATGTAATGTAATTGCAAATGTAATAATATAATTGAAAGTGACACTATATAAATCTTAATATTAATAATGCAACTTTAAGATCTCTGCAAACGTGCATATAGCCTACTAAAACAGCACTGAATAATATACTAATATACTATATAAGAGGAGGAGGAGCGATGAAGGCGGCAGTGCGCAAGTAGTCAATGTGCAATGCACTGCACCCCCAGCTGCGAAGCATGAGCTAGAGTGGGCCGCACACACACACACACACACACCCCCTCCACACATGTAGGTGAGAGTGGGAGACTGATCTATATGCTGGGGAGTATGTGAGCACAGCACAGGGAGAGGCAGAAGGAGGGAGTGCATCAGCAACGGTTACTCACTTTCTCCCACGTGACATTCCTCTTTCAACGACAAAAACGAAAGCGAGCAAAGAGCGGCAGGAATGCGGCCAACAGTCGAGCTGAATAGGGATTTCTGAATGCCGAGGAGCTCGTGAAGAGGCAGTGGCGAAAATAACAACGGTTTTTTAATGCCACCGAGCCCAAATCACACACATGAATCATTATTTTTGGATAAGCTGCTGTTTGTGCTTCAATCTCCAGCGCTCATCTTAGATGCAAGCATATTATATAGCATGCTATAAAAGCTGCTACATAATCCTGCCATGTGGGCCTTCAGGGAAGTGATATAAGCTGTTACAAGACAAGTGCAATCCCAACAGATCTACTGTCTCTGTGAGGAAGGGCAGATGTTTATGCAACAACTACCGGCACCTGTACCTGTACCTGAGGAATATCAAATGATGTGAATGTCAGTTAGTCGAAATTTTTCATCCACTCTGCTGCGAACTGGAAAAAAGCTGAGCTGCTGACTCATTTTTTTAAAAGCTCACTACACAAATAGCATAGTCATCATGACCCGGGCACTTTTGAAGCTTCTATCTTGCCAAGCCTTTCATAACATGTTCAGCTCTTTCACAACACAGACAGAGTAAAGGACTTAAGTGTGGGGTATTGAACTACAGACCACACATCCATCTGTTGAATAACAACCTTCATTACCTTGCAAAACATCACAAAATCTATCACGTTCTGTAACTATTTTCAGCACTGCCTTTTTCATAATTTTAGCATTTAAAATGCTAAAATTGAAATTTACTGCATGAGTTAGGCTATTTCAGCAAATGATGTCACATGTTAGCTATTTAATGTGTTATATATGGAATTATCCAACAGCTTAGTGTTTAGTCTGAAAGTCAGTGCAAGACATGTATGACTATCTATCACTCACTGACAGGCTTCTAGTCAGCGTATGGCAAAAACAGAAATGACCACAGTTCCACCAGTATATTTCCTGTCTGTCTCAAAAATGATCTCTAGATAACACCAGACAAAATTCAGACAGAAGTATCGGAAGGTGTTTTCCCTGAAGCGTGTTTTCCAAACAGGACCCCATACTTTCCCCCCACAGTCTGTGAGTCAGTCAGCTGACGCAAGGCAGCAGGAATCTGGTCAGGGGTTTCGTCCCGTCTAGACTGAGCAGAATGTAACTAGAGATGGAATCACAGTAGAAAACAAAAGCAGAGCCTCTGCAGTGAAGTCCTATACTGTCACCCTGTGGTGTAGCATGTGTATGGCACTCATATATGACTACTGTACTCTTTAGATGTTTTTATATAATAGTAACATATTACAAAAATCAAATGGTTGTTAACTTTGACTTTATAAGCGCAAATGTACTGCAAAGATTTCCTAGATATTCCAAGATAGGCCTGTATTATATATTTTATTCTTTCTTTAAGCATAACAATAAGAGGGATGAGCTGAATTGAACATTTCAGTCAATGTTCAGTGTTTGGTAAAAACTAAAATACACAGTTTTCTGTATTCATATAGTGGAGTGATTGTGCACCTTTTCTTTAATTTCAAATTATTTCCAGGTTTAAATTAGATTTTGAATAACAATCAGGTCTCAGACTCTTGGACTCCACTATATGAATACAGAAAACTGTATATTTTAGTTTTTCATTTTCATGCTGTAATTTCACAACTTCTGCATTTTTAAAATTCCAAAAATATTCATTTTAAATATTCCATGTAGTAAGAAGAGATCTATTAGGTCTTTTATTTTTATACAATATAAGGACTGCTCTAACTAGAATTTAATCCAAAGCAACAAAACATTTGAAACTCCCATAAAGCGGTTAGTTAGTGTGTGTGTGTGTGTGTGTGTGTACACACCTGCTTTATTGGTTCGCTTTATGGCTTATTCTAGAACAAATAAATCAATATAGCTATAAAGTAATTCTAGAAATACTACATATGCATATATACTACAAATAAAAACTAGCATCATTAACATAATACAATCAAAAAAATTAATAAATAATGATAATAAATAAATTTATAGATATATCTATAGTTCTCCTTTCGTTGTTTGATTTCCAGACAAATTAATAGTGCTGTCAAACGATTAATTGCATCCAAAATAAAAGTTTTTGTTTACATATGTGTGTGTGCTGTGTATATATATTATGTATATTTAAATACACACACATGCATGTATATATTTAAGAAAAAAATTATATTTGTATATTAAATATATTTATATATAATATAAATTATGTAAATATAAATATATACATGTAAATACATGTAAATATTCTCAAAATATATACTGTGTGAATGTGTCTTTATATATACATAATAAATATGCACAGCACACACACATATATTATGCAAACAAAAACTTTTATTTTGGATGCAATTAATCGCAATTAATCATTTGACAGCAATTAAACATAGATTCCGAATCACTATCTTTCATCAAATGTGCAAACAGCATGTCAGTTACAAGCAATATGCAATTTACAAGCAAGTACACAGCAACTGTCTATCTATCAGCATTGAACCACAAGGAGGCCTCATCTGTCTCTATTAACAAAACTGAACTGTGGACCTGGGTGGTTGCTATGGATACAGCTCATTGCAGGCTGCAGAGAGTATATGCATGAATCAGAGGAATAGTTACTTTGACACCCTCAGGTGGTCAAATTGTGATCAGGCTGCATCAGATAACCTGTAGGCCTGAATGTACAATTCCCTGCCAGCTCGAGTACAAACATAACAAACGTCTGCATTCATATTCAGATCAGTATAACTTGTATTTGGACTTTGTCCTACCTGGATGATGGAGAGGCTGGAGACCAAAGCTGGCTCAGGGACCTGCAGGCAACTTCGCTTGTCTAGAACACACAAACACAAGGCACAAATCATTTATCAGAACAAGTAAACATTCAAGCAATGTGTTATTTACCTATTTGAGTGGTTCTTGCATAATAAAATTACTTTTTATCAGTGAATACAATTAGGTATTGCTATAAAAGCTATATTTCGATTTAAAAGTGACAACATTCAACCAAAAAAAAATGTCACAATCAAAGCACTGTTTAATGATATAATACAGAAATATACATACACATACAAGTGAAAACCATAGCAAATAATAATAACAAAAAAAAACAAAGTCATAAAAAATTTCATAAGCCAAAAAGGATCAGGCAGTGATATATTAGAAAAAAAAAAAAACAATCAATTTGATCACCAGGGGGCAGTGTACTGATGCTAGGCCACTAACATAATTCATATAATACAGATTAGGTCAGAATTAGCATTATTGCAATCTTAATCTACTTTTAGTAGCTATGCAGAATTAATCTGCCCCACCACCATCTGTGAGGCTTTGTTTTTATCCCTCTCTAATCATGACATGGAAATATGCTCAGACAGGCTTTAACCAAGCAAGTGTACACATATTGTAAATTCCAACCTGTTTTCACTTGGGTCACTGAAAACCTTTACTCTTGCTCTTTGCAACTATTAATACCATTTAATGTTTGAATATCATTGACTTATTACACCACTATGGCATTATGACTTAAAAAAAAAAAAAAAAAAAAAATCACATTAAAAATATACTAGCTTTATAGACTTTTGTATTAATAGTTAAACATTTCACAATAAATCAGTCCTATAAATATGCAACACTGCATTAAAAATAAAATAGCCCAACATATTTATAGTCTAATAATAACTGGCAGCACTTTTGTAATACACTTTCAAAGTTGTACACGAGATGGTGAAATAATGTGCATTACAGCTATAACCATTATTCATGTTGTCAAAACAAACATTTCCAACCAGGCAAACCAGAGTAGAATGAGAAAGAGATGTGAGGCGGCAAAATCAAAATCTATGAATAATTAATCTCATCTCATTCAATGGAGCTCTGAGTATGATCCTAGCCAAGCAAAACAAAGTGGCCACCTTCTGCATTTTGCCAACCATCAGTTACTGAATACAGAAAATGTATGTACTTTTTTATTTTTTAATTAAGGTTCCTATGGAATAAGTGAGTTGAGTGAGCCGGTTCTGTAATTAGTGCACAGGAGCAGGTCCAGATGTAATTATATTCGTATCCCTGGAAGCATTCACACGGGAAAAATATAGGTCGCTTCAAGCCATCTGATTAGCTTGAGATAACTGATTTTAAATACTTTATAATTGGTAATTCAACAATATATACAATCAATATATACCACAGAATTGCTAACTTACATACTTATATATATATATATCCATCTATCTACACACAAATTACTAAATTACATAGGCCTATACAAAGTAGTCTTTTACACAGCATGAGAGTTGAATAAAGGCCAATATGGACACATGCTTTTATATTGTTATGTTTTGTATATTCAAGGGAGGGGGAGGTGGTACTTGCACCTGCACTAGACAATGTGATATACAGTACACAGCATTACGTACATCAAAATTCAATAGGACATGGCATGGCAGGGTGGACTTCCGTAGTAAATCTAACCAGACCCAGAGCACTGAGTACTACCACACTGTGAATTCTGTGGCTCAGTATGGTAATGTTGCCAAAACCGTAATAATGGCTCACCATGAGGTCACTTTCTATAATAGGTAATCAGGAGCGATCCATCAGCTCTCCAAATGTAGTACGTTCTATCGACCAGAGCAAATCAAATACATCACTTGCTGAATCTACTTGCTCTTTCTGTTCAGGAGGAACCTGGTTATTTAAACCCACTCAGAGGTTTCCCTATAAAGGAGAACTATGACAACAAAAATGAAACTCCTTGGCATGCATAACAAAATGCACATTTATAATACAACAGACCAATAGAGAAGTGCTGAGCGTAAAAAAATGATTTTCTTTAGGTTACAACAAGCAACAAACAGGTACGATAAAATCTTTCTAGATTTCTGTAGTAGTGTTCTATTAACAAAAATGATAAATTCTGAACTAAAAATCTATATTTAATACTATAATAAACTAAAATAGTATGAAATATAGTAATAAAATAAATATAATAAACTAACATACTATTAAATATGTAATTAGTTTATATGTAATTAGTTTAATGAAATTTGAAAGACTTCATCTCCCAAGTCATTTAAAAAACCTTTAAAGATAATAAATTTTTCATTATCTTGACATTATCTAAATGTGACTAAACATTACTAGTAATAACCATACTAAGTAACTAGATGATTTTTGGCATGTCCACATTTATTGTTACAGTCTTGCCAAAGGAGGATGGGCTCCCCAATCGAGCCTATAAGTAAACTCCAGTATGAATGTAAGGAAAAGCAGGCCTGTGAAGATGATACTGGTGCTGCTTGGCAGTTTTTGAGCTTTTTCAAAACCAGAGCTGTATTACTGCATTCAAACATTTTATCATGACATCGTCACAATAAATCAGCCCAAAACGATGCAGAAGTGCAGCCAGTTGCATATCTGCCATAACGCACAGCATTTTGCTCCGGAGCTCTGTTGCTGTTGGTAGGCCTTGCTCACACTGATGGAAAGACAATGCGGGCATTTTGACAAACGGTACGCTCTGTACGCCTCCCTGCCTACAGCTCTGAAGACTCCATCAAACAATGTTTAGAATGTCCAAGCCCACAGTGACCCGGCGCTTTAAACATCAGCCACAGAATAAGATAATATAAGGCGTAAAGGTGTTGACAGGAGGCGCAGGAAAGCTGCTGCTGCTTCTCGCTTGTTAAGCTTTAGTTTGAGCCACAGAGCAAAGCTTGATTCACGCAAACACCCAAATGCCAATCTTGGCCTCGTAGTTTTTATTATTATTATTTTTTTTTTTTTCTTTCCAAAGCAGACATATAAAATGTACAATGTACTAAATGTTATTGATAAGAAGCCCACTCCCCACCCCACCGGACAAGGCTCGGAAAATTCAAGCGGTTTCGGATTCGTGACACCGATGGAGCGGAGCGCCTAACGCAAACGCATTGAAAAACACAGGCGTTTCGGCAAAGCAAACGGATGCTCGCTTACAAACCAGAAGGAAGGAAGAAAATAAGAGCTTGTTGTATACTCACCTCGTCTACAGTGATTGTGGAGGTAATTTAAAGGGCCAGGTTCGCGCAGATTGTTACCCCCCCTACCAAACAAACACCACCCCCTCCGTGCACCAGTGTCCACCCAGTCAGTCCCCCCACCACCGGTGACAGCGTTCTCGCACACAAACTTGCTTTTCTCTCCTGGGAAAAAGCTGAGTCGGTTCTGAGTCAAATAAGGCGGCTCTTTGTTAAAATCGAAAACCAATCAGTTTCGCCAGCTCTGCCCTCTCCACCCTCATCGGGTGCCAACGGGTTTGGTTGCGTCTGTCGGCGAGCCGTTTCGCTGCTCGATGGGATTTTTGGGGTTTTGAGCTGTCGAGCGGTCTAAGAAGCACACTTTACGCAGCGGTTCATAGACCCAGTCTTCATAAGAAACACATTCGGGCGCACCGAACCCGAGCCCGTCTTGCACCGCAGTGTGCAGTAACGCCTGCTGACCCAAGAGGGCGCTGGCGCACAATGTCTGTTCACACCGTCCACACATCTGCAAACACAGTGCATGGAAGAAGGGCGACAACAGAAAAATAAAATATTCTCCTTATTTTGTTAACTAAATTTTTATTTTGCATTTCAAAGCTGAAAACAACTTTGTATGTTCTACTTGCTGACAGCAGAATTTAAAGACTATTTCCAGTTTAAACGTTGTTTAATCTTTCATTTGATAGGCCTATTTAATTTATTTTGACTAGTTATATATCTCTTTTTTAACCTTTTCCTTTACTTTCTTTTTTTTCCAAGTGCTATTGTTCACATTTATTCCTTTGAACTAACTGATATCTGTTTTTACTAGTATTTTTTTATTATCGGATAGTAAGTAATCCAATCCTTTTTCAGTTTCACTAGTAGACTTGACAATTGATTAGATACTACTAGTAGCAGCATAGCAATACTAGGAGACAACAAAATTTTATTCCAGCGCTGTAGCATCTATTCAGTTAGCCCCTTTTTAAGCTTTTTGAATAGCTGTTAGCTAAGACAGTATTTATTAATTAGACACTAGTATTAGGTTACTAGTTCCTTATAGTCATTAGAAAGAAGAAGTATTTCCAGTTCTGCTTGTAACTGTTCTGTAGATATTATTTATTTCTAGTTATCTTGAGGTTATCTATTCCAGCTTTACAAGTAATTATTGGATACTAGTATCTATCCCAGTTGTTGTTGGAATAAGTAGGCCTACTAGTAATTAGTAAACTATGATCGTAGTTGCTGGTGAAGATTATTGAAGATTATACTATTGGATTACTTACTAGAAATTAAAAATTAAGTGCTAGTAACAACATAAAAATAGATAATTAAAAAATAAAACGTAATATATAGATAAAACACAGATTTATATACTACTTGGTGGCATTGTAAATACCACCAAGTAGAGTTTACTCAAAAATGGAAATTCTGTCATCTTTTACTCACCCTCATGTCCTTCCAAACCTGTATGACTTTCTTCTGCAGAATATACATACATATATATATATATATATATATATATATATATATATATATATATATATATATATATATATATATATATATATATATATATATACATACATACATACATACATACATATATATATATATATATATATATATATATATAAGATATTTCTGAAGAATGTTAGTAACCACACAGTTCTGGTTACCATTGACTTCCGTTCCAAGATTTCTCAAAAATAAAATTCTCAAAATATCTTCTTTTTTTTTCCACAGAAGAAAGTTTCACAGAAGAAAGTAACACTAAACTGAATAAATAATTTTTTTAATTTCTTCTCTTAAAGTTGTTCCACTGTGCTATTCCATTGGTATTATTGTTGTATACACAACTGCAAATACAGGCTTCAGTGGGATGTGTTCTGCCTCTTTGAGTAAGCCCGGTATGTGTTAGATGCTGTAGGTGGATCTGCACCTCCAGGCAAATTTGGCACTTGGCACCAGATCAGAGTAAGCCAGATTTAATCATAAAGCCCTCCAGTTCTCATCTGAAATAGGCCTTTCAAAGCTATGAAAATGCAGGACAGTTTAAGAGTAGACTGAACCCTGTGGCAGTTAAAAAGACATAGTTATTATTTAGTGAGGCAGCTAACAGTTTAGTGGACTGTTAAGCTAGCATAATACCTTTTTAAGCACAGTATATTGAAAGAGTATGCAGTGGGAGTTTGATTTCCATTCACTGTCCAAACAGATGAGCAGAAAGTAGGTTTGAGTTTGTACCTGTTTTCTAAGCCATCTGAAATTTAATTAAATTTTAATTATGAAATACATAAAAACTGGCCCATGAGTTTTGTGCTTGTAAATGTTAAAGATGTTTACCTTTATTTGTTTGCTTTGAGACATTCTGCTGTTTTATTCAAGGACTATGCGGACAATTTGTCTCTTCTTTCTGCCTCACTTCACAGCCTCCCTTAGGAGCCCCAGGATTCTCATTGTGCCTTTGGATTCGCAAAGGTCCCAAATGATTTGTGCTAACATTTGACTTTGCACAGAACAGTTGCCGTATTTTTACAGTGTGATGCATTTATAGAAAATGGGGATGGAAAATACTTTTACTGCATTAGCGTTATGTCTTCTGGAACATGAAATTTCGCTGATGGCAGTGTATTTTCTGTATCATTTTCTCATGCTTTGAAGTCACAGTTCTCTCTGCTCTCCTCTCTCTCAGATAGCAGCGGTCCATCTAACAGTCTGCATGGAAACTGCAATACTGCTGAGAAAGGAATGAGGTGGTGCAGTTGTTGGGAGGTGGGGGGCAAAGAGAGAAAGAGAGAGAGAGAAAAGAGAATGAAGCAGTGGGTTACAGAAGAGTTGATTCATGCAGGTTCCCCAGCAGCCATGTTTTGCTTTGTGCTGCTGGTTTGATTCTCAAAACATTATAGTGAAGCTCCTGATACAACCTGCCATGTTTCAGCTCCCTCCTTGCCTAAATGAGATACAAAGGCATTAGATAATTCAAATCTTTAGAACAAGATAGAAATTGGCAATTCAGAGTATACATGTTTGGGTTAAAAGGTTTGTACCCATACCGTACAAGACTGTAAATGTTTGTTTCTTAAGTTTTTTCTCTTCACATTCTCCATTTGATTGTTAGTAAGGTATATATATATATATATATATATATATATATATATAGAATATATAAAAAAAATATTATATGTTTATTATATGCATTGTATGCATATCATTTATTTATTTATTTATTTATTATTTTATGCATTGTATTTCTCATCATTATGTATTTCTTTTATATATCATTGTAAGCACTGGACATTTGGAATTAATATAAATATAATTAATATTATAAATATATAATGAATATAAATAAATAATAAATATAATTAAAATATATATAAAATAATATAAAATATAATTAAAAATATTTTAACCATTGTGAGTGTGTTATTATTATTATTTATTATATGCATTGTATTTCTCATATAATCATAATGTATTTCTCTTATATCATTGTAAGCACTGGACATTTGGAATTAATATAAATATAATTTATATATATATATATATATATATATATATATATAATTAAACATTTGAATCATTATATATGTGTGTGTTATTATTTATTATATGTGTTGTATTTCTCATATAATTATTATGTAGACTGTTTCTCGTACATATCATTGTAAGCACTGGACATTTGGAACCTATAAAACTGTCAGTTGAACAAAAGAAAACCTGTCTCTACATTTTGGATTCCTTAAATTAGACATCCTTTGCCTTAATAGCATGGTTTTCAAGCTCTTCTGCAGCACTTACTAGAAATGTAGTTAAATAGCTTTACATTGACTATTCAGTCTGCTTTGTCCCATAAAACCCTGCGTGCAGCACAGCTGATGCTTTACTGAATGTGCTTTTATGCATTACTGCTTTGTAAATTCCATCATTTGTGTATTGGAGTATCCACACCTGGGTCAGCCGAAAGTGTAGCGTTCCTCGTTATGTTGCCATGGAAACCAGGTTTAGCACATGGGGTTACATTCAGATGTTTTGAGGGTGTAAACAGACAAAAGTTTTTGCTTTCATTTTTTATTATGAAAATCAATTTGCAGATTTATTAGAGAATATTTGCAGGTGTATATATATCTATACATATATATCAGTACATATTTCCCTTCATTTGAGATGCGTGAGCACAGCATACCATGTCTTAGGAAGACTATTGCTAAAGGACATATCATACACAGTAGTAGCTAATAGCTATAATAATAAAAAAAAAAAAAAAGAAAAAAAAACTTTTGTAAAATATTGTACAAAAAAGAAAATAATAAAATGCAGAGTTGAAAAGTCACTTCACAGTTTTGTTGCTTGCCATCATGCTGGCTAAACATCAAGTGGGACCATGCGTAGTTTGAATTATGAAATGGAGGTTGTCATTTACATACGTTTCACAGTACATTCTATTACCCTTAGGCATTTAAAGTGCTCACTGTGTAAACCAGATTTAAGATACCAACTGAAAAATGCATGAAGATAATCCAGATGTACACAAAAGTCCCCTGGGATTCCAACCAAACACATGAAAAGCTTTCAAAGGAATTGTGTCCATGTCTGTAGGTTCATTCGACAGGAGTCAGTGATGATTTCTTTACAGTGTCATATTCTTTACATACAATTTACAAATATTTACAATAAAATGTGCATGATATGGGTTCAAAAAATGATTTTATACACAGAACTGGTGGGCATTGGCATTACGGAGGCAAGTCAACCAAAAGTATCGCAGGTAGCTGACACTCTACAGAGAGCGCAGACTTCCCATGCATGTAAAATGCAAGACGCTCTGCAGTTTCCTCTCGTGCAGCTTGCAGTGGCTCTGATGGTATCAGCAGTGTGACTCATACGCCAGCTGAGTGGGCTTTATAGAGATTGGACACATAGATTCAGGTATAACGGATTTGAATAAGTCACAATAGATGGATGAGGCGTTGTTCTGAATTTAGCAAATTGCAAAGCCATAAATCAGCAAAACTCTGCAGAGTGATAAAAGAGGGGATTTTTATCATGATATGACTACATAAACTATGCAGAGCAGAACTGCTGTCACCAGTAGGGAGGTGGTAAATTATATCACCATTTTAAGGGGATGAATGTGTTGGTGGGGCATCCAGGGAACTAATATTAAAATATTAATCATATACATCAGTCAGAGGCAACAGGCGGGGTCATAATATTAACTGACAGCAAACCGGAAACTATATATGACTGATGATATTGTTTTTTGTTCTATTGCAATGCTTGTCACAGTATATCATTAGTATATATTACAGTTACTGTATACAGGGGTGGGATATAATACTCTTCTACTTATTTATAATGCTATTTTTCTACCTGCGCCAAAATAAAATGTATGGTTCTACTCGTGTGAAATGTTATCATTTATATCTGAGTGTTTAATGTACTTCTTTTTAATAAGTCGCTTTTTACCACAGGATTATAATATGTAACCAAAATTGCTTAATTTACAAGTCTACCAAATAAACCATATGATTTCGGTCTTATTTGTATTATAGTTTTCTGAAATGTTGCTATGTAAAGCTTTCTTTTTCTACTCATTTCTGGTGTACCCTGTTCAAAAACTAGCAAACCAGCACAACATGGATAATTAATGTTGTCATATCTGTAATGCACAACCTGAATACATATTAAAGGAGCTCTTTCTCACATCAGTGTACAAAGGCAATCAGCTGGTTAAATAAAAATATAATGCTATACAATCAAGGCCCTTTGAAGCAAGAGATTTCTTTTGTCAAAGGCTGATTTGCAGTGTGATTGCATTCTCTTACCGAAACTGAAACAGGTTGGTGGCGTTCCTATAACGGTCTCTGAGAACACAAAAACTGAATTGTTTCAACCCAAAAACTCATGTAATGCCTGGTACTGTGATGTAAATAAAAACATTTGAAATATTTGAACATTAAATGTTTGGTTTTGTTATCCTAAAATTCCATATATACTCTTCGATGTTCACATTAGTCTCTATAAATAGGGTAGAAGACTTGCTTCCTCAATTTAGTTTTGCTGCCAAAATGCACCTCCTGCAAATGCATTCATTTCCTGATTGACTACATTTGTTATTGTCTCAGTTATACAGTTATAAAATATGAGCAGTTCATATTGAGAAACATAAAAAAACAAGATGGAGATTCTGGCTCACTCTAAATTACCAGGGAGGCCAGAAGTGTCTCAATTTTGAGCAGCTGAATACCACAGATGATGATGATGATGATGATGAGTGCTTGCTGCTTTACATAAGCATGTGTGCATCTTCATGAAATATGAAGTGTCTATATGCTTTCAGATTTTTGATCTGCCTTGATGTCACTGTAGGTAATAATTTTACAAAGCATTATATGTTTCTCTGGTATTTTGCTAATGTTTAACAAAATCATTGTCCTAAATATTGGTTGGTATTTTTTAAGATATAAGAACATGCAAAAGTAATCATTAAAATGTTATGAGGGCAACAAATAAGAGTGGATTCTACACAACCTGTAATAAAGTATTAAATGGTGGTTTGACTATATTGTTATATAATCTCATACTGATGCTACTTGCTCAATATTTGTATATTTGAATAAATATACAAAACAAAAGTTTAGTTGTCATTGTGCAAAGTCTTATGTTTGGATATCATGGCTGATATAAAGCCTGACTCTGCTTTAGCTATGCAGGTGCAACCATTTAATAAAAATGCCTGCATCATGAACTCAAAAAGGGCTGTTTAGCAAGCGATTGCTGTCTGAATTTTTCTCAGATGTGAGAGATGGTGGCGATGCTCTGTAATATAAACAGACAAGGCAATATGAACAGGCCAGTGCTCGTTAAGGCCAAAGACTGATAGTGAAAGATTAAATTTGAGATGTCAGAGTAAAATCCTTGTTATCTGAAATAAGCATGAAATGTCAAATAACACCATCTCCATTAATTTTTCCCTCCTCAGTTCCTTTCCTTTGTTATTTTATCACTCTATCGCTCCACTTTATCTCACCATGTCCCAGTTCTGGCTCTAACAAGCGCTCTACATGATGCTGCATTTCCCCTTCAGCTTGTCAGCCCTGCTTTGCTTCCCAGAACGCTTGCCATCGATGTTCAAACTCATGTTCCTCTTCTTCTCCAAGTTGAGAAGCTCCTGGAAAAGCTCACTGACATTGTGGTTAGTCTTAGCCGAGGTCTCCATGAAAGCACACTTCCAGATCTTGGACTGGGCCTCTCCATCTTCGGTCTTCACTTCCCGTTGAGTCTCATCGCTCTTGTTTCCCACGAGCATGATGGGGATGTTCTCTACGTTGCCTTTGATAGCGAGAATCTGCTGGTATATGGGCTTTAATTCTTCCAGGGATTGCTTACTAGTGATGGAGTAGACCAGGATGAATGCGTGACCCTTGGAGATGGACAGACGCTGCATGGCAGGAAACTGGTGGCTGCCGGTTGTGTCTGTGATCTGTAGGGTGCAGACGCTTTTGTCACAGCTGATCACCTGCCGGTACGTGTCCTCCACCGTCGGGATGTAGGTGTCCCGGAAAGTGCCTTTCACAAAACGGAGCACCAGGGAGCTCTTACCCACACCCCCTGCTCCAAACACCACCACACGGTAGTCGTTGCTCTGCTCGGGCATCTTGGGCCTTCAGCTGCGCTACTCGCTTTCTAGAGCTAATAGAGGGAAAAGAAACATTTAGATGACTGTGTATTGTACTATAACCTATAACAGGGGCTTTCAAACATTTTGATTCCAAGTACCATCAAAAATACCCCTCAAATAATTTTGGTGTAGAATCAGTTTTTACTATTTATAATAAATTTCACAAACAGTTAAATTAATAGCAATTAACAAGTTAATTGAATAGAACTTACACTCCAATCGTCACTCCAAAAGAATCTTTTACAGTGAATATGGACCCTCTTCCTAAAGACTATATATTTTATTGCACCCAGTTATTTTAAGATGAATTCATTTGATTCATATTAATAAAAAAATATATAATATAAATTTAACCTATTTGGCAAAACAATTGTACTGTATTATATTGTCAAACTAAAATTTTTAAATATTATTTTTAAACATTTTTAATCAAAATATTCTATATTTATTTTCAAAAAAATTACTTTTTGGTTGTCTTTTTTACTTCTTTCCCCACAAAAATTTAGCTTATTTATTTAAAATAAGTAGATATTTAAAATATGTATTTAAAATATTCACAAAAGTTTTCCCCTTAAAAGAGACAAGGTTTTTCTTTTTCCACAAAACTACACAAATATTTGTTTTATTATTTCTTATTTTTAAATCACCAAGGCTCTCAACAGAATAAAATACTATAACTGTAATTAATCTCAGAATTTATGACCAAGGTAAATGTGTTAAAAAATCAATAATAATCATATTTATTAATATTTTAAGTGAATATGTTCATTTTAAAAAGCCTAAAAAAAATCATGAATGTTTTTCCAAAAATATTTTTTTGGAATATTTTTTCACAAATCCCCTAGCATCCACTTGTGACCCCTAAAATCACATTGTAAAATGCTAAAGTACATTGTTAAGCATGTCATGTCATGTCGCACAAAAGGTCATGTCATGTGTTTTCAGTGTATACAGAAAAATTGCTAGTACCCGGAAACACTTCATCACACATCCTATTTAAATCCATTATGCTTTAAACATTTAACATGATCATAATTTATTTACTGGATATTTATCCAATTCAAAATTACAAGTATGATCCACAAACACATTTAGAGATGTTTTGCCTCTAGACAGGACTCAAGTGGCTTTTCTGAAGAAAGAGACATGAGCCTTGTCATCCATCATGCTATTATGAAATCACAATGCAACTCATCATAATGTATCTGTGCTTTGCCCTCAGACACTCTCTTGCTTTCGCTGCAGTTTATAGCAGTGCATTATTTATTGCCTCAGAGCGAAAACAATAATTATAAACAGTTTTCTGCTCCTGAGCACACTAGCATTCAGATTGAAGCACTATGTATCAGTCCGAGAGTAAAAGAGGTTTTAGATTTTTTAAAATAAGCTTTTATTTGTGCAATTTAATGTTCTCATGAATAATTTAGCCAAGACACAGACCATATCCATCAGTGTCAGAGAACCACAAACATAGAACACACATCGAATTGTGTATAGATTATGCAGAAGCAAGCAAGAACACAATTTCCAGGCTTTACACCAATTCCAACTTCAGTAATCAATACCTCAATTTCACACCAGCAGACGAGGGATACTGAAAGACAATGAAACTACCCCAGTTCAATCGAAGTTTCTGCTGAACTTGCATCACACATACTATTCATATGATGGCAGACATGACAGACATTATTTGTCTCAGAAACCTTGAGCTGATTATAAAACAGCTTGATTCAAAGCTGTTGTGATTATTTATTTCATTAGTACTGTTAATTTTGGCATTTGTTCAATGATTTACTGTGTCTGTGGAATTCTCTATGCTAGTCTTTTTAAAGTGATGTATGTGCACAAAAATAAAGGCTCTTTAATTGATTCTTCCATCAATTTACGTTTTGTGAAGTTGAAAGCTGAGTGTTTGTAAGAAACAAATCCATAATTAAGACATTTTAACTTTAAACAGTTGTTTTTGGTCAAAATATGAGTACATAATCCACAATAATGCTTCCCCCAGTGAAAAGATCGATCCCCTGTTGTCCTCTCACATCAAAATCCCACAACATATTTATTTAAAACTATTCTGGATTGCTTTCACTAAACAGTACTTGATGTGTGCATATTTCTCTCCTGATTCAGACAAAACGACTTTGTCATTGCAGAAAGAAATATTATGGATAGAGGACTTATACTTTACTACAAACACACAAATTTTTACTTCACAAGATGTTAACTGTTGGACTGGAACCATGTGTATTACTTGAGGATTATTGCGATGCTTTTATCAGCTATTTGAACTCTCATTCTGACGGCACCCATTCACTGCAGAGGATCCAATGGTGAGCAAGTGATGTATTTCTAAATTTCTCTAAATTTTCAGCAAATTTTCATTTTTGGGCGAACTATTCCTTTAACATCTATGGAAACTTTCCATTGCACAAACCCTTTTGGAACCTTCTTTGTCTGAGTGTAGTACCATAATGAAACATGCATTGCATAATTTGTACTACAGTTTTAATGATTGTACAAACAATTATTATTTGAACATTCTGCAAGTGCAAGGATTCATAAAAGATATTAATGCAAAATACAGTGTTCTGAAAGTTGGACAGCCTGTTACAAGTGATGACTTTTTTTTGTCAAAAAAGTTTTGTGTCAGAAAAATGACATCAAGGTTCTGAAAATAAAAAAACTGTGAAACCAACAACGTCTCTCAAAGCTGGCTTGCTTCATATTTTCATCCAGCATTATGACACCAGGCTACTTGCACTCAGCGCTTAAAGTGTCGCGACATGCTTGGCAGGGTGCAGCAATCCCAACAGCAGTCAAGCTCTCATCTGAGAGAAGCCCTGGTGCCTCTCCCCCTCTCTCTCACACTCTGCGTGCTGTCAAATCAATGAGCAGAGGACACTGAGCCTTTGATCAATGCTAGTGTCTGCGGATTTCAGGCCTCTGACAGGCTGGTGGCCCCCTCTCGCCCCTCTTAAGGTGTCACACTTGTTTCTGTGCTGTGATTGATGTCAATCTCCCTTGGAGTGCTGTGTTATCTATTCTATAAGTCCCTCGCGGAAGGGCCGGAGAGCTGCTTATTAATGCTGTTACAGCGTCTCGCTACTCCAGCCAAACTCTATTATAGATTAAGTTTGGCACGAGGAGAGATTATAATGCATGTCCCTCATTCAAGGTTCTCCCAAGCTCTCTCACAGCAATGTGCTGATGCTGCCAGATTTGGGAATGACCTTGCTTTTACCGAAGTGAATGTGGAATATATCACTCAGACATTAGGATTCGAAAGGTAATGTTTGCTGAATAGCACACGGGCGCAGTGCCACATACTCTTAAACAATCACAGTAAATGGAAGTGCGGGCTCAGTATGCTGGCAGTTCTGTTTGCAAACCACACACTCCAGGGCCATGCATTACAGAAGTCGGAAACAACAGTACATAGACAAATGACCCTATTTGCTTTCTGGACTTATTGTGAGTGAATCATTAGTGCATGTTATTCCAAACAAATTAAAAGTTCTTCATAGTCTTGAATCAATATGTAATAATTCGCTGTTGTTTTGAACAACTTTCCTTTTCTGCTGATATCACAAAGGCCTCGCTGAATAATCTTTACTAATAGCTAAAGAGTTATTTAGGAGTTATTTTAATAAACTGACATTTGGTCTGGGCAAGCGGTCATGTTTACCTCCTTGTTGGTAGATGATGTGACTACACTGTCTTAATTGATGTTATTCAATTTTATTATTATTATCAGATTTAAAATCACATACTTTCACTTCTAAATATCACATAATAGAAGAAAAAGTTGTGAACCAGGGTGTGAATTGGTGAATTTTAATTCAATTGTAACTGAAGTAGCAAGCAGGATTCAGAATTGCAGTTTGTAAAGAAGGAAAATGTAAAGAAGCATAGAATTAAAACAAACTGTTTTTAAAAGGAATTATACTCTTTCCATCCAACCACTGACTTTTTCCTGTAAACCGTTTCCTATAGTTTAATTCTGTATCTAAAAATATCAGTGTGACACAATAACTAGTTTTTTAAGCAATAATTAAATATTTTGGGTGAGTTACTACAATTAGCAGATATGCAGTAGAATTGTGACGTACCATAAAACAAATGACAATTGCACTTACAGTTTAGAGAATGTTAAGAGTGTTTCAGAAAGCGAGCCAAAGTGAATGAGAAAAAAAATTCATACTGTAGATAGATAGATTTCAGTTTTTCTACTTGAAAAACTTCACTTTTAATTAATTGTTCTACTTGCAGATTCTTTGTGAAATTTACTAGCAATTTCTGAGTAAAAATTTTGTTTCAGACAGACAGACATCAATTGACAGACAGACAGACAGACAGACAGCAATAGAACGACAGATAGATGCATCTAGCTGTTTCTGAAGCGTGTGAACAGCCCTTTAAAGTGAATCACTGCATTGGATTCCACAGGACGCCCATCAGGCCAAGTCCATTAGCCTGAGTCTGCTCTAATCTGAGTGAGAAGCTTTGCAGCATAATATACTGTCTAAAGAGCTGCTTTCTCTTTATCAGTCAAACCAGGCTTTCACTCTGCCATAAATGGCAGTTCCATTGTCATATCCCCATGGATACCAATATTCTATTGAAGGAAAAAGGATTTTTGGTTCAGAAATTACTCTTATTCTGTGGGAATCAGATATGCCTCGCTTTACTGCTTACTAAAGACACTGACAGGAGATGGAGAGGCATCTGCATGAGCACATCAGTGTTCACGGACTGTGTGCACACTGAGTCTGAGACCAATGTCAGTGTTCTGGGAAATCAAACTTGAGTATAAGTGTTGGTTACGGCATGTGCAGACTGAAACAGAAAGGGAGAGTGGGATGAATAGGAAGAGGGAGGGGTACGGAAATGGAAAAATAGCCTTGGTGCCATTAAGTGCATGATTTAGTATTATGTCATTATCTATTTCTTGTGGTGCAAATAAAAGCTAAGCAGATAGGGTTTTTGTAACTGTGATCAAAATTGATATTTCTAAATAATAACCAAGTCAAACAACAAGAGGAAAACAGATCAATGAGTATGTATATATATATATATATATATATATATATAGGTTGCTGTTCAGATATAATAACCAGATGCACTGCAATAATGAAGAAATTAAATTTAGCTGAGATTTTTTAAAAACTGAATATAAAGAATATAAAGGGATGGTTCACCCAGAAAGGAAAATTCTGTCATCATTTATTCATCCTCTTGTCCTTGACTTTTCTTCTGTGAATTCTGAATTCACATATTACAGTTCAGTTTTTTTGTTTGTTTGTTTTATTTATAAAAATTAAAAGGTAATTGTAATCGTGCAATTCTGAAAAGATAAGTCTGAACTGTTAGATATAAAACTCAAGGAAAAAAAGTCAGAATTGTGAAATAAAAAGCTGCAATTACCTTTTTTGTTTTTATTCTGTGTTGAGAAAAAAACAGTATTGCAAGATGTAGATTTTTTAAAAAGCCAGATATATAAAGTAACAATGACCTTTTTTTTATTCTTTTATTCTGTGGTGAAAACAGGCTTCCATACAAACCTGTATTACTTTCTCTTTCTTTCAAAATATCTTCCTTTGTGTTCCAGAGAAAAAAAGAAAGTCATACAGGTTTGGAATGACATGAGGGTGAATAAATACTGACAAAATTTCAAATTTTAAGAGATTTATTTTTTAACTCTTTCCTTTAAATGCAAAATGCCCAGTACTCTACAAAGTTATTATTGTCAAGAAATCACTGCTGGGTCTTTATGTCACAGATGTGTACTTGTGTATCATACAGTGTTTACAGTAGGCTATAGCAAAAATTTGGACTCATAAGGGGAGCAGGGCTACAACCTATAAATACCCCATATGCCATCTGCCATCTCTCTGCGCCAAATGTTGCTGGATTAGCCCAGACTCACTCATTCAGCTGTGCAGGGGCATGAGAAAATGATGTCTAGATCTAAAACAGAGTTGTAAATAAATACTGGCCAGACTAAATGTAACACATTTGCCGTCACAGTAGTCAGGAATTTTTTAATACAATACATTTCCAAAATATGTCAAAAATCATAATTTATGCATGTACTGACAACATAATTAACCTTATAGAGCATATTTAATAAACACTTGACATGTTAGGTTTCAAAGGAATAGTGCACCTAAAAAAAAAGAAATTCTGTCGTCTGACAACTGTTTTTGTTTATACAATTCAACAGTCAAGTCAATAAAGTTTAAAATAACACTGGAACTGATTGTATGGACAAAAAAAACAACAGCTTTAAAATATCTTTTTTTTTTTTTTTTGTATTACACAGAAGAAAGAAAGTCATACAGGAACGACATGGGCGAGTAAATAATCACAGAATTTTCTGTTTTTGGGTGAACAATGCCTTTAAATTCCTACCATAATAATAATAAAAGATTTTAATATGCATAAAACAGTTCTGCACAAGACAGAAAGAAAATAATCATTAAAATCATTTAAAAGTAACAACAAGCAACTATCAATACAGTCAAATACATGTTAACAATATACCTGACACCATAATGTGACTCTCCAACCTCATGAACTCAAAACAAATGACTATATATGACAGCTTCAGCTGACTGGCTAATTGCTCTGTTGCGTTTTACCTTACCATAAGTGTTCTGCAGTTTTACTGTGTCCCTGCCAGCATTGCAAGAAATATCTCTCTTGCTCTTGTCGATCAGTCCGTCAAACAGATTGCTCCTCTGTGGACTGGGCTTAGAGGCTAATCATTGCGCTTTACCTCGTCTGCCTGCTGGATGTGCTTCCAGTGACCCAATTCAGAGGATTTAAAACTCCCAGCATGCATCCATGCCACAAAGCAAAGCTCCTGTGATACGAGGCTGCAGCTGAGGGACAGAGTGCATGAAGGTCTGATATAATAGCTAAGAGATCATGAGAGATCTTTGAACTAGATAAAAACCACTGTAAACTGCAGTTTATCCTGAGATAATAGAAAGTGTTTTTGAGAGGCTTTGTGCTTGATCCTTTGTACTGGCCACCGCACTGGCAGACAACTTGCATCTTAAAACCTTAATACTGAGATTTACCTTTAAACATATGCTCAGCCATTACAATGCCTTAGGGTGTAAGGAGTTAAATCAAATGCATGGATTGTCCTCTACAAATAAACTTGATTGATTTACTGTCGTTTGCAAAAGACTTGAGGTTTGCTGCCCGAGAACTTGAACATGCATGTGGCCGTTGGCTAGTCCGGTTGCTTAGTTCCTTTTCTCCATTACCTGCTACACCTCAAATTAATTGTTAATAAAATTGCAGCTCTCTAGGCAGGAATTTTCACAGCTTAACTGGTGAGGTTAAGTGGGTGGTAAATGTCTATGAGTTTATATACTTAATCAGTTAATCTCAAATGAGCATGCTTATTAAATTCATCAAGAGCATTTCATAAATTTCAAGGATAATTGCAGACTTTGTGTGAAACAGTCACATGGCTTGATCTCTCCCCTTTGAGCTACATCTCTCTTCCAGGTAAACTTTTAATATATTTTTAAAAAAAAAGAAAAAAAGAAAAAAACACGAATTAGTTAAAACAGATTTAGACAGATTTCTAACATGGGGTGTAAATCAGATGATATGATCTGACATTGATTCTTTTAGCAACTGATATTTGTGGATACCTCAAAACATGCTGTGATACATTTGCTTCTGCGATTGATATAATCAATATTATGTGATTTTTTACACAACCAGTTACATAACTCACAAATATAACTAAAATATAACTTGAATATTTAATTGAACTCCTGTAAAATTGCAAATCCTGTATCCCAACTGGGACATTCACAGAAAAAATATACTTAAGTTTTTAAATTAATATAAAAACATAATGATATCATTAATCATCTGATGACAGCTCATTATTGGCTTGTGCAATGAGAAAAGCAATGACAACAGTCGAGAAACTCTTTCAGTCTCTAAAATGTGCAAATCTAGTATCCACTCCAGTTGTTGAAAAAAAAAATGCAGTTATATAGAAAATAAAATAGAAAAAAAACACATTTAAAAAATAAAGTTGTGAAAACTTATCAAATATTTGATGACAGCTCAGTAAAATGCATTTGTGTGCAGATTTGGCTAACATGAGACTGTCAAATTGGTACATCTTAAAAATATATATTGTTTTTTTAAGTGCTGCATTGTTACATCATATTGTTAGTCATTTGATTGATGCAATACATCAATCCATATTGATGCATTGTCTCTCCCCTAATTTCTAGTCTATATTACAGTTTGCTCTGAAAACAACCATTAATTTCCTTGTTTAAATCAAACAGGAGGTTGTGGCAACTAAGTAACATTAGTTTTCTTGCTTATACATTCTGCATTTGTCAAGGAGTGCACACAGAAGCAAAGCCTCTTGATACTGGACTAAAAGAAGAAAACATCTTGTCAAACTGCAATCCAGGCCCAGGCTGTGCTCTTAAGTGCCCTGCTCACTATAAGCTCTTGCAGGGCTGTCTCGGCCTGAGCTCAGAGTTTTTAGGAGCAGCAGAGACCAATCTGTCACTATAGATTTCTAAGAGAGAAGAATAGGCCTAATATAAAGTAAACCCACCAGGATAACACCTGACCCCCTCAATACAGCAATACACTCTTAAAGGTGCACTCAGTACCCTATAGTGCTATTTGAGGGGACATCCATTAGTTGACATTATAAAGTGCACTCATTTAATCCCACAATGCAACTCAAAGGTGGAACCAATGTACACTAGCTAGATGCTAAAGCAGGGGTTCTCAGCTCTGGCCCTTGAGGTCCATTTTTCTTGCTCCAACTGTAATCAAACACACCTGAAAAAGCTAATGAATGTCTTCAGGATTACTAGAAAGTTACATGCATTATGTTTGATCAAGGTTGGAGCTAAACTCTGGAAGTGGACGTCAAACACTCAGTCGCCATTTACATTGGAATGAATGATAAGTGCCGTAAACTAAATCCCACCTGTCACAAAAAGCCAGTGACTTCTCTTATAAAACTGCATTTTTTTTTTTTTTGGTGTAAACTCTAAAAAAAAAAAAAAAAAAAGTTAAATACAAAAGAATTGTTTAGTGTAAAACTTAGGCTGTCAAATCATTAAATGATAAGCTGTTTCCTCTAAAAAGCTGTTTATTCAGCGTAGTGAAGCCTCTCCTCCACTGACATCAATTCAAAAAAAAAAAAAAAATAGCCTCTGGTCTCCTTTCCCATACAGCCTACTGCCAAAGCGGAAGCATTAGCATTAGCCGTTACGCTTTCTTGGCTATCAGTTTCCCTATGGAGAAATGAATCAACTTTACAACCATAACCCAACTGTTGCACTTTATTGCATGATAGGATAGGTCACGTGATGTCAATATGGTGGCATCCATGAGGGGCAAGTCGGGCGACCCCCTCCATTTAAAACTTTTTTTTTCTAGAAATCAGATATAGCTTAAGTTGTCATCTCACGTTATTGTACATAACCTTTATAACATTTCTCAAATGTACAGCTTATTTATCTACAGAACTTTTTAATTAGCAAATAATAACTGAGAGCACCTTTAAATCCCATTACAGGCCAGATGAAGTGAGGATGTCTAAAAGTCTTTAAACATTACTACTTCTGTTACTAATAAAAGCATAGGCTACTGGTAAAGTGCTTCGCCCTTTTCTCATTCAGCTCGTTCCAGCATTCTATTATTGCCTCTGGTGCAATACTAAAAACTGATGCACGTCTGTGAATTAGTCTCCATATAAATTGCTGCATTAGATTCCATTATGAGCGCAGCCTGCATCATCTTCCACAACAAGACTACCATGAGGGTCATGCATTGGCTCTATACCATGATATATTATTATACTAATGCGCGCGGACCCTCTTTCTCAATGTTCACGTTGCACAACCAAATTAGACTCTTGTCTTTAGCCCACTATAGCTATACGTTCAGCCGTCTAGTCATCCAAAAAGGCCTTTTTAATGATGCAAAGTGACATGAATATACATATATTTCCAATTAAATGGATGACTGATCCTGCTGGTTTACTGTCTGTCGCACACACTCGTAAATTTATCAAACATTGAAAATGTGCTATGTAAAAGCCCTAGCGCGTGTAAATGGAAAGCCCCACAGTCTCTAAGACTGCAGTCAGTTTGCGCCAGTGTATCTTATACATTTTATCTCATCATGGGGCCGGTTGTTGGACACACACAGGAGTAAACTATGAGTTCGGCATCACCATATCATACGCAGCCCGTTTCATTCATTAAGAAGCGACTCTTCATAGCACTGATGGTGCGGCGATTCACATGCCTTCTTTCGGCTATATGTACGTAAAGCCAGCTTTTATTTAGAATCACGTTCAACATTTTTCGTTTTCGTTACTATTTGTTGTTACAGCAAATGCCATCATGACAGTTATGGTCAGTGCCTCTAACGATTTCCACACAAAACAGAAAATGCTGCAAGTACTCAACAGTCAAAGTCTAACTGAAATCTGTGTAACGCTTGTCCGGGTTGCTTATGCTGTGCTCTATAAAATAAAAAAATAAAAAGACACAATATAGCAAAGGCACTACATGAATGGATTGATTTCATACGTCGGCGCGCGATTCGACTCACCTACCTGAACTTAATGTATCCCGCGTGACTGATCTTTGACTGACAGGACAGATGAATGGCAGCCTGCGCTAATAAGGTAGGCTACTAAAGCATTTTAGACTAATAATGAAGATGTGATAGAGTCCAATCTCAACGGCAGTCCTCTCTCTCTCTCTCTCTTTGTATCGCACTCACTCACACACTCACACTCACACACACACACACACACACACACACACACACACACACACACACACACACACACACACACACACACACCCTCCTCCTCAGAATCTCCACTTGCTTCAGATAGAAGGTGGGAGATTTTTAACATATTGTCTACAGGAGGTGGACAAAATAACATAAGCACCTACCAACACAGTGCAATCTCTCATTTTACTGAATTATAATAAAAACTATTCATAAAATTCAGTACAATTAAATATGAAATTATTTTACATTTAAAACACTGAAACTCAAAATGTCAGATATAGAGGTTTCATAACATAAAAAGGACAAATATAAAATTTATAAAAATGTAAATAAATTTAAAGAAATAATTTTAAATGAATGCATTTATAATATATGTGTAAATAAATACATTAAAAAACATTTAAATAAATACTTTAAAAAATATTTAAATAAATGCATTTAAAAATAAATTAAGTAAAAATTGTAAAAATAAATTTAAATACGTTAAAAATAAATGTTAAGGAATACATTTAAAAGGAAAGTTTAATAATAAACTAAATCTAAATAAGCTTTTTAGAAATAAACATACTTTAAAAACAAACATTTAAAATAAATTCATTTAAAATGATTTTAAATAAACAGAAAATAAATTTAAACAAACATTTAAAAAATAAAAACAACATTTAAATTTAAATAAACCCATTTAAATAAGCATTTAAAATAAGGTAATTGAGGTATAAAAAATAGCTACAGTGTCAAAATCTAAAAATGAAAAGACAAACCACTGACAAACCATTGTGGTTCCTCAGACTGCAACTATGGCAGAACACAATCTGTATTGTTAAAAGAGCTATATATATTTAAAAAGAAAAAAAAAACACTTTAAAGGAGCCTACAATACTGTGTACTCTAGATTTTTCAGTATACATTTAAAGTGTCTTAAATAGATATTTTCCAGAGGATTCAGGCAGTGTGAAAAAATCTAAGGGATCCCCAAATGATGTCTCAAGTACATTTTAATTTTTACAGTGTTTTGTGCTCCTTCTCTCTGAGCCTGGAGGTGCTTTGGCTGTTGACAAATAGAAGAATGTTAGTCCCTGTCACAGTCTGAATCTTTGTGTTGAATCTTAGCGGATAATGGTGCAGAGTTCCTTGCGGCAGTTCAGTTTTCTTCGTCTGGCAGCTAGACCTGGGAAGGGTGGCCCATCATAATCTCAGTTTTGTACAATAATCTTTCAGAAGGCACATTCCCATAAAAGTAATTGACAGAATATTGTGTATAATACTTAACAGGTATTGGTATCAAACAGCACAGTTACACATATCAAACAAAGACCTCAACAAGTAAAGAACTCAGATCAGTAAGCATTAAATCTGTATAAACTAACACTGGGTGTTCATTAAATATGCATACTCTTTTTGTGTGGAGAGGTGGAGGCGGTAGACAACCAAATAGAATCACAATAGACAGGCTGGGGTGTACGGTTTGATAATAGCTTGCAGGAAGCAGGAGGCCACGCCACAAGCAGCATGTAGATATTAGTCACCTGATAATAATGTCTGCCTTTATATTCAATGCTCTCCCGTGCTTTTATGTCTTTCCCTTGCAAATAAAAAGAAATTAAATTTTGAAAAGCCATGTCAAATACTAAGCAACAACACAGAAAATTCAGTTAGGCTTTAGAGTGGATGATTTAAGCGATTTGTTTATTTCTGGGAGGTATTCAGACATTTACATTTAGGATATTCTACAGTGGGCAAAGATATTTTTATGCATTTAAGTTTCTCTCTACAGTACAATGTGATTTACTGTAGAGAGAACTAATTAAAGATTCTGATTAATTCTTGGTCTTGACAGATTACATCACATTAAATCAGTGGTACAGTTTGTCTCCCTCTTCCTGTAAGAATCAGTACTACATTGTCAAAAACGGATAGATAGGAAACAGAGCAAAGGCAACACTATGTAAACATTAACACTTTTACTTCAAGGTGTTGTGGAACTTTCTCCCTTTCGATTATCCCTTGCCTGGGCCATTATCTCAAAATGTTTAAAGACAACTAATACAGATCTCTTTAAAAAAGCAAAGTATTGTTTAAATGAATAAAATGCTTCAACATTATTACCATGGTTCGTATCTCAGTGAAAACACAGTTTGCTTGCTGCTGTAACAGGTGCACTGAGAATGCCATCTCCACTACCATTCACATAGTCCTCTTACAATAAAAAGGTAACCCGAGAACGCTTTTCCACTACAGCTCAGCTTTTGACATGATTAAACAATCAGACAGGACTTCACACCCTTGTTTACTTCTTGCTCAGAGTCCCAGTGGTACACTTGAACTCCCACTTGCACTACAACTGTTGCCTTCCTTGAACAAATATTGCATATACTCAGTGTCATTGCCTAATTAAATACTGTACACACTCTGTGTTATGGCAGATACTTGACCTCTGTATTTGCACATACTCTTGCATATTAATATCGAAATGCATACACTCTAAAAAGGTACAAAGCTGTCAATGAGTTGAACCCTAAGGTATTAAAGGTACATCTCTGCACTCTATTTGCATCATAGTAGTATTATAAATATTACATATTAGTACATTTTGAAAGAGTACCACCCCTGTTGGAAAGTTTTTCTGAAAGTGTATTTCCATATATATATATATATATATATATATATATATACACAGTGGTGTGAAAAATGGTTTTTTATGAAGGGAAAACAGGCACACCCAGGCCTGATTACTGCCACACCTGTTCGCAATCAAGAAATCACTTAAATAGGAACTGCCTGACAAAGTGAAGTAGACCAAAAGATCCTCAAAAGCTACACATCATGTTGAGATCCAAAGAAATTAAGGAACAAATAAGAAAGAAAGTAATTGAGATCTATCAGTCTGGAAAAGGTTATAAAAGCCATTTCTAAAGCTTTGGGACTCCAGCGAACCACAGTGAGAGCCATTATCCACAAATGGAACAGTGGTGAACCTTCCCAGGAGTGGCCGGCCAACCAAAATTACCCCAAGAGCGCAGCGACGACTCATCCAAGAGGTCACAAAAGACCCCAGAACAACATCCAAAGAACTGCAGGCCTCACTTGCCTCAGTTAAGGTCAGTGTTCATGACTCCACCATAAGAAAGAGACTGGGCAAAAATGGCCTGCATGGCAGAGTTCCAAGACGAAAACAGCTGCTGAGCAAAAAGAACATGTAATGTAAAGAAAAATGTAAAGAAAAAGAAGGCTCATCTCAGTTTTCCCAGAAAACATCTTGATGATCCCCAAGACTTTTGGGAAAATACTCTGTGGACTGACGAGACAAAAGTTGAACTTTTTGGAAGGAGTGTGTCCCATTACATCTGGCGTAAAAGTAACGCAGCATTTCAGAAAAAGAACATCATACCAACAGTAAAATATGGTGGTGGTAGTGTGATGGTCTGGGGCTGTTTTGCTGCTTCAGGACCTGGAAGACTTGCTGTGATAAACGGAACCATGAATTCTGCTGTCTACCAAAAAATCCTGAAGGAGAATGTCCGACCATCTGTTCGTGACCTCAAGCTGAAGCGAACTTGGGTTCTGCAGCAGGACAATGATCCAAAACACACCAGCAAGTCCACCTCTGAATGGCTGAAGAAAAACAAAATGGAGACTTTGGAGTGGCCAAGTCAAAGTCCTGACCTGAATCCTATTTGAGATGCTGTGGCATGACCTTAAAAAGGCGGTTCATGCTCGAAAACCCTCCAATGTGGCTGAATTACAACAATTCTGCAAAGATGAGTGGGCCAAAATTCCTCCACAGCGCTGTAACAGACTCATTGCAAGTTATCGCAAACGCTTGATTGCAGTTGTTGCTGCTAAGGGTGGCCCAACCAGTTATTAGGTTTAGGGGGCAAGCACTTTTTCACACAGGGCCATGTGGGTTTGGATTTTGTTTTCCCTTCATAATAATAAAAAAAAAAAAACTTCATTTAAAAATCATTTAAACTTCAATCAATTTAATCATTTAAACTTCATTTAAACTTCGACTCTACCGTGCGACTCCACCGGACAGGGACACCGGCAAGGGATAAGTATCGCTTTTCATTTATTCTCTTTCCTATTACTTGTTTCACTTCTCTTTCAGTTTTTATAACCGTTTCTTACTTGTATGTTTGGCACAGTTATTTTTTTTAGGATTACTGTTAAACTACTGTGTTCCTGTGGCTCAGTGGTAGAGCATTGTGTTAGCAGCGCAAAAGGTCATGGGTTCAATTCCCAGGAAACACACATACTGATAAAAAATGTGTAGCCTGAATGCACTGTAAGTTGCTTTGGATAAAAGCGTCTGCTAAATGTAATAAACTAATGTAGTTTGATTTGTATATGTTATCTATTTAAATTTTAGTTACAGTTGTAGTAATGTTTGTCATTTTATTAGTTTTTTTCCATTATGTCTGTATAAGTTATTTATTAAGTTTCAGTTTTATTTAATTTGAGTTATTTTAGTACTTCAACAAACTACTTGGAAATGAAATAATATTGAATTTATGGATATGTCTGTGTATGTGTGTGTGTACATACACGTAGTTGTTTTTGGTGTTTGACTTAGTTTTATGTTAGAATCATTATTACACTTATACCTTTTGTTCTCTTAATATTTTGAATTTTTTGTAGCTTTATTTTGTTTCATTTAAATGTTAAGTTTAGAAATTTTGTCATGCATTTCTCATGTTTATTTAATTACATTTTTTAATGTGTGTATATATACTATTTATAAAGATTTAGCTTTTAGTATTGGATCAGTTTTAGTTGTTTTAATACTACAATTGATTGTTTCTGTTGTCCTCATTTGTAAGTCGCTTTGGATAAAAGTGTCTGCTAAATGACTAAAAGTAAAGTAAAAGTAAAACTGCATGTTGTGTTTACTTGTGTTATCTTTGATTAATATTTAAATTTGTTTGATCTGAAACATTAAAGTGTGACAAACATGCAAAAAAATAAAAAATCAGGAAGGGGGCAAACAATTTTTCACACCACTGTATATATATATATATATATATATATATATATATATATATATATATATATATATATATATATATATATATATATGTGTGTGTGTGTGACCCTGGACCACAAAACCAGTCATAAGTAGCACTGGTATATTTGTAGCAATAGCCAAAAATACATTGTATAGGTCAAAATTATTGATTTTTCTTTTATGCCAAAAATCATTTAAATATTAATGTAAAGATCATGCTCCATGAAGATGTTTTGTAAATTTCCTACCGTAAATATATCAAAACTCAATTTTTGTCTCAATTAGTAATATGCTTTGCTAAGAACTTCATTTGGACCACTTTAAAGGCGATTTTCTCAATATTTAGATTTTTTTGCAGATTCCAGATTTTTAAATAGTTCTATCTCAGCCAAATATTGTCCTATCCTAACAAACTATACATCAATGGAAAGCTTATCTCAATTTCCATTGACCCTTATGACTGGTTTTGTGGTCCAGGGTCACATATACAGTGGGTACGGAAAGTATTCAGACCCCCTTAAATTTTTCACTCTTTGTTATATTGCAGCCATTTGCTAAAATCATTTAAGTTCATTTTTTTCCTCATTAATGTACACACAGCACCCCATATTGACAGAAAAACACAGAATTGTTGACATTTTTGCAGATTTATTAAAAAAGAAAAACAGAAATATCACATGGTCCTAAGTATTCAGACCCTTTGCTGTGACACTCATATATTTAACTCAGGTGCTGTCCATTTCTTCTGATCATCCTTGAGATGGTTCTACACCTTCATTTGAGTCCAGCTGTGTTTGATTATACTGATTGGACTTGATTAGGAAAGCCACACACCTGTCTATATAAGACCTTACAGCTCACAGTGCATGTCAGAGCAAATGAGAATCATGAGGTCAAAGGAACTGCCTGAAGAGCTCAGAGACAGAATTGTGGCAAGGCACAGTTCTGCCCAAAGTTACAAAAAAAATTTCTGCTGCACTTAAGGTTCCTAAGAGCACAGTGGCCTCCATAATCCTTAAATGGAAGACGTTTGGGACGACCAGAACCCTTCCTAGAGCTGGCCGTCCGGCCAAACTGAGCTATCGGGGGAGAAGAGCCTTGGTGAGAGAGGTAAAGAAGAACCCAAAGATCACTGTGGCTGAGCTCCAGAGATGCAGTCGGGAGATGGGAGAAAGTTGTAGAAAGTCAACCATCACTGCAGCCCTCCACCAGTCGGGGCTTTATGGCAGAGTGGCCCGACGGAAGCCTCGCCTCAGTGCAAGACTCATGAAAGCCCGCATGAAGGACTCCAAGATGGTGAGAAATAAGATTCTCTGGTCTGATGAGACCAAGATAGAACTTTTTGGCCTTAATTCTAAGCGGTATGTGTGGAGAAAACCAGGCACTGCTCATCACCTGTCCAATACAGTCCCAACAGTGAAGCATGGTGGTGGCAGCATCATGCTGTGGGGGTGTTTTTCAGCTGCAGGGACAGGACGACTGATTGCAATCGAGGGAAAGATGAATGCGGCCAAGTACAGGGATATCCTGGACGAAAACCTTCTCCAGAGTGCTCAGGACCTCAGACTGGGCCGAAGGTTTACCTTCCAACAAGACAATGACCCTAAGCACACAGCTAAAATAACGAAGGAGTGGCTTCACAACAACTCCGTGACTGTTCTTGAATGGCCCAGCCAGAGCCCTGACTTAAACGCAATTGAGCATCTCTGGAGAGACCTAAAAATGGCTGTCCACCAACGTTTACCATCCAACCTGACAGAACTGGAGAGGATCTGCAAGGAGGAATGGCAGAGGATCCCCAAATCCAGGTGTGAAAAACTTGTTGCATCTTTCCCAAAAAGACTCATGGCTGTATTAGATCAAAAGGGTGCTTCTACTAAATACTGAGCAAAGGGTCTGAATACTTAGGACCATGTGATATTTCAGTTTTTCTTTTTTAATAAATCTGCAAAAATGTCAACAATTCTGTGTTTTTCTGTCAATATGGGGTGCTGTGTGTACATTGAGGAAAAAAAATGAACTTAAATGATTTTAGCAAATGGCTGCAATATAACAAAGAGTGAAAAATTTAAGGGGGTCTGAATACTTTCCGTACCCACTGTATATAGAGTCAGGTCCTATATATCTGGACACATGCACAATTGTTGTTATTTTAGCTGCTGACCAAAACATATTCAATTTACAGTTATAATGAATATGGGCTTAAAGTGCACACTCTGAGCTTTAATTTGAGGGTATTCTCATCAAAATTGGAGGAAAGGTTCCCCCCGGGCTATTCTTTCGTTATTTCTACATCAATTAAGCAGGTAAAAGGTCTGGAGTTGATTGTAAGTCTGCCATTTGCATTTGGAAGCTGTTGCTGTGACCCCACATCATGCAGTCAAAGGAGATTTCCATGCAGGTGAAACAGACGATTGTTAGGCTTCAAACATTAGGAGTGGCCAAATCAACAGTTTGGTATATTCTGAGAAAAAAGAACGCACTGGTGAACTCAGCAACATAAAAAGGCTTGGAGGACTACAGTGGTGGATGATCAGAGGATCCTCTCCATGGTAAAGAAAAACTTTCACAACATCCAGCCAAGAGAAGAACACTCTCCAGGAGGTTGGCATGTCGCTGTCAAAGTCTACAATCAAGAGAAGACTTCACGAGAGCAAATACAGAGGGTTCACCACAAGGTGCAAACAAGGCCAGATTAGACTTTGCCAAAAAACATGTAAAAAGCCAGACCACTTCTGGAAAAGTATTCTTTGGACGGCTGAAATTAAGATCAACCTGTACCCCAGAATGACGGGAAGAAAAAAGTATGGAGAAGGCTTGGAATAGCTCATGATCCAAAGCACACAACATCTGTGAAACATGGTGGAGCGGTGTGATGATATGAGCATCCATGGCTTCCAGTGGCATTGGGTTACTGGTGTTTAATGATGACGTGACAGAGGACAGAAGCAGCCGGATGAATTCTGAAGTGTATAGGGATATACAAAAGTCAAAAAGTTGATTGGGCGGCGCTACAGAGTACAACGGGAGGATGACCCAAATCATACAGCAAAAGCAACCCAGGAGTTTTTGTAGGTAAAAAACTGGATTATTCTGCAATGGCCAAGTCAGTCTCCTGATTTCAACCCGATTGAGCATGCATTTCACTTGGTGCAGACAAAACTAAAGGCAGAAAGACCCACAAACAAACAACAACTCTGGTCAGCTACAGTAAAGGCCTGGCAACGCTTTACAAAGGAGGAAACCCAGCCTCTGGTGATGTCCATGAGTTCCAGACTTAAGGCAGACATTGCCTGAGGATTCTCAACAAAATATTCAAAATGAACATTTTATTTATGATTATAATTATTTGTCCAATTACATTTGGGGGGGCTGTGTATATAAATGGTTGTAATTTCCAAGCATTTTATGTTATATTTTTGTTCAACCCCTTGAATTAAAGCTTAAAGTCTGCACTTCAATTTCCTCTTGATTGATTTATTTTTAATTCTGTTCTGGTGGCATACAGAGCTGAAATGATCTAGTTCTCTTGTTTTCATTAATGCTGTAAGGAAACAATCTTCATACATTTGCATCCTGTATCCTGAAATAATATTGTAATAGACTATAAAAAGGATACTGAAACAAATGTTTGAAAACAAACATGTTGTACAGCAGGATGTAATATCCCAGAGTTATCACGTTAAAATGTTCATGCTATCCACAGCATGTATTCTGAACTTCTTTCTAATGTACAGTATGAAAAAAAATACTATTATTTCAAGCACTGCAAATATTTACTGTGTTGAATTTAAAGGAAAAGGGTGCACAGACTAAAAGTTGTTTCATCAATTAGAACATAAAATGATCAAAATAACCACTCAAATTACACGCTTTTACAATATACACATCAACACCGAAGTTTGTTAGTGGTTTATTTTAATGAGATTCTTAATAAGTTAAATTATTTCAAGACTGTAGACAATTAAGGCTTCACAAATGTCTTCACAGTAAATTCTTATCGACATTAATCATTCACAACTATGACAATGCAGTTTTTTGCTGAATGTGAGACTTGTGACAGGTGCAGTAAAAAGAACAAAAGTACACATTATCTATTGATTACTGCTTCCAAGAGTTCCTGTTATAAAGAATGACCGATGAAGCAATGGCCTGTTTTCTTTTACAGAAACTTGCAGCTTGAGGAAGTATAATTAGTCTTCTCAGGTTCAGCATACTGAAAGGGTGTAAAATGGGTTCATATTTCTCGGTCTACTATGGAAAAAACTGATTAACATAGCTTTGTTGCATAACAGTTTAACAGCCAAAAGGAAATATTATACTGCGTTTTCTAATACCCATGTAGTGCTTTGATACCCTAACTCTGTTTAATATTACACTGCTAATACAGAGTTATTCATAGCAAGGCTAAAACTGGATCTATAAAATCAAGGACCACGTAAAGTTATAAAAACAAAGACCATGTGAAGCTAAAAGTGTGCCTGGAGTTTAGTCAGAGAACTCTAGTCTCACTCAAATTCTTACTGTAACTCTCCAGAACCAGAAACATTGTGTGCTGGACAACAGTTTTAAATAAACTGCACCGTCCACTGCATATATACTGTCTTTCCAAGCTGCCCTACTTGTGTTCATGGAGTCCATTTTTTTGGGTCTCATTTTCTAAACTAAACCCACAATACAACAATGACCCAAAACAGTAATCTACAAAATCAGCCTCTATATTTACCAGTTTTAATCTCTCATGACATCTCCTTTGAGTCGTAACCCTCAATTTGCACTTCAAACCTTTTCTACTCAAATTCCGAGTTCCCAGTAGAAATTTTGAACACCCCCTTGTGTCAGAGCTCCAACTCAGAGGAACTGCAACAACCTTGAATCCAAAATGGCTGCTCAGTGCATCAACAGTAAGTCAAACAGGTTATTTGCACTTCTGTATGTCTGTCTCTCAAATTAACAATATGTACTTTTATGTGTTTTAATGACTGGTACTGCTAACAATAGACACGTGCATTTTGATTTTCCGATTTGTGTACTGGAGCACTGGCAATTCGGGTGTGACGCCATTCTTGGCTCCAACATCTGAAACAAATGGTACACAGACTTCAGACCCAAGCAGTTCATACACTCAACTACTTGGATCACTGGAGCCATAAATGGGCCACCTAAGACTCCTACACAAAACTGATCCTTCAAAAGTCTGAAGTTCAAGGTCATAAATTAAAATACCTGCAGCTCAGCATAAGTGATCTGTTCAAGCCTAAAAGCACATAACACAAAGGGAGATGTGACACATGGACAAGCACACTAATGCATAGTTATCATCCAGAGCCAGCAAATTCACCATCATATCAAAACATATGTTTGTCAAGGTCAAAACAAATACACTAAAAAGAAAAAATTAAATAACTTTTCCTGAGACACAACAGAAACAAATTAAAGTTCCAAGTAATGTAACAAAAATAAACTATTAATACAAATTTGGACAATGTTTAATATTTAAGCATAGATCTTTCCAGTTTTATTTATTAAAAGACAGTGACTTCAACATTTATTTCATTGGTCAAAGTGCTAAAATATAGGATAAACAAAACTGAAATGTGAAATGAAATTAAAGTTTCCCCAAGAACGTTTGTGAAATTCAAGAACATTTAAGGGTCATTTTTGGGGTGATTGTGCTGCCTGGCTCAGATGCAGTTAAGATTAATAATTTAGGTGGGGTTAGTGACTTAAACAATATGGTAGTCAAAAAATAAAAAAGGTAAATGTAAACACTAGGCTCCTGGTAAAATGATTCTTCATATCGCCACCTTGAATCATTTATTCTTATCACTGTTCAACAATGTGAGGCCTGTTGGAAAAAGACAGAGAAAAACAGACCTTGAGTTGGAACATGAAGACATCGATACAAAACTAAATGAGTCAAGTATTACATAAGACACAACCACTAATTTAATAAGAGACAAAGTGAACTGATGGACTTCTGATGACAGGACGTTACGTTTACCTTCCTTTGCCACACTCTCTGCTGCACTCTTGGCCTTTCCACTCAAGTCACTGACAACATTGTCGAATGCTGCTTCATGTTTGAGGAAGAAAGGTCTCACCACACGTGTGTATATGATCTGAGAGCCATTCCAGGAGACCGGAGCCATGCACCACAGCAAAAACAGGCACTGAAATACATATATGTCAGCTACACATTTGCTGCCATTGTCTTCAAAAATACGATGTTGTGCATGGCATATTTAATTGTACCTTTTGTGGCCTTTCATTTTGATAAGTTCACATTACAATTATCAACAGTGAAAGTAAAGAAAAAAGATTTCCATTTCAAATAAATGTTATTTTCCAAGCTATTTTCCATTTTCTATTCAGACTTTCGATTCCAAAAAAAAAAAAAAAAAAAAAAACCACACACAACAAACACACCAACAACTGTTAAGCAGCAAAACCGATTTCAACATTTATAATAAGAAATTATATTTCAATACCAGATTAGGAGTAATGACTTTAAAATAGAAAATTATTTTAAAATGCAATATTTCACATATTATTATTAAGTAACTACTATATTTTAATGTATTTTAAGTGTAATTAATAAATTAAATAATTAAATTCTTGGTCAGCATAAGACACTTAAAAACATTTAATCCAACCTTTTGAAAGGTAGTGTAGTTACATTTGATTACTTTTCTAAATTTCTAACGTTTTTAAACTGTTAATCATTTTCAAACATGTAAACCAGGCAGGGTTAACCTTATTAGAACTCGAAATCCTTCACTTGAATTAAGATTATAATCATTTAATTTTAAAAGCACAGCCACCACAAAATCAGACTTACTTTGAGATCATTCTGAGGTTAAATACAGATTTAAAACCATAAGAATTAGTTAGCTATGATATTTCTGAAATCAAATTTATGACAGGAAACACTGGCATCTAACAATGCCTTGGGGGGGGGAAAAAAAAAAAAAAAAAAAGGAGTTAATTTAAAAAAAATAAAGCATATGCATAAACCCAAATAGGAAATAAAACAGTTATGGAATAAGCATGTGTCCTATTCTGTGTCCTAACCTCCTGAAACATTGGTGTCTCATATTTTAGAGCAGTCAATGCAATTTATGAAAGAAGTCAATTAAATCTGAATTCTTTTCACACACCCACATACAGATGTAACCCCCTTGTAATCGTTAACATTTTCATAAGTAACTAATTTAATTGCACTTTTAATCAGTAACTGTAACTGATTACGGTTATATTTTTTACAATTAAATTACGTACTTTAAATTACATGAAACTAGTTATTCCCCAACACTGTTTAAATATAAACCACATTCAAGGCTTACGTAAAACACATCTGGGGTCAAATTCATGAAACATTAAGAATGAAATTCTTAACTGCTATTTCCTTCCTACTTTCTTGCTTATGTTAAAAGAAAATTGTATTCCCAAAAATACCACTAAAAATCTTAAGACAAAAATTAAGGAAAATTCAAAATCTTGAAATGAATCTTGTTAAAAATCATTGTAAATTAATTTTAAAAAGTTAGGATAACTTACAACTTCACATAAAGATACGATATTTTATGAATTTACTGGGTTATTTCTTATTAATTGCTATAATTAAGCATTATAACATAACACTAATGCTTGTTACTATTACTTCTCTGAAGTGACACCGATGAATGAGAATGTAAACAGCAATATCGATCATGATTATGCATGACAACATTTTACGGATTTCAAAATTCAGTAACAAACTCCTCTTTAAAAAAAAAAAAAATAGTAACCTTAATCTTAGCATATAAATACAACAATTTTCAGCAACATTCATCATATTAGAGTGGCCATACAAAGGACACATTCGTTGTAGCAGCCAGCACAAACACACACATACAGATACAACATGCAATGTTTTCTTCCTAAGTAGTGTCTTAATCTATTTCTTAAGTTTTTTTTTTTTGTGAATCTGGCCCCTGTAAACTATATACTGTTTTTGTGCTCAAACAATCGCTTGGCCTCTTTGACATACAATTCACCTACTTCATTTCAAACTAATCAATACATGCTTTAACATCTATTCTAAGCACATACGCATCAAACTAAATTTAATTTAATGGACTTACGCCATAGTGAACATCTAATTAAGAATGATTTTTAATTAGGACACTGAAATTGGGGAAAAAAAAAAAAAAAAAATGCATATTCATTTAAGATCTAAGCTCAACTTAGTCAGCTGCTAGTTCATTTGTATAAATTGGCTATAAAGCACTCAGTCAAATTTAGAACAAGGATCAAAATTGAAATGAGGCTGTTGGTCGAGCTGGCAGTTAGTCAGGCATACTAAATATACACTATGCAAAACCTCTCAGCATGACCTACATACCAATCCTCCTACAGCAAGCTAACATACAATGAGGTGGATGGTTTCTAAAACAGATCTTCAAAATACATGCAAAAACACTCAAAGAATAAAAGAAATTTATTTTGATCCTAAAACACCTTACCTTCCCAGCATAGTAAAAGGGAAACCAAAAGAGGAAGATATCAGAGAAAAATTCAGCCACACTGAAGATTCCATAAACCACCCAGTAGGTTAGCCATTTGGTGTCATCATCTTTATTGTTACTCTCAATGGCTTTGATGCTGCATGAGGAACAGAACGACATGTGAAAACAAGCCAGTCAGTGTTGGGTTGCTCATTATTTTGCTGTGCAAACATACATGTGCGTTTCTCCAGGTCTAGCATCTGCACCAATATGCATACTAGACATTTGTGAAATTTGACATGTCATGCATACTTACGAGGCATACGCTGGGTATGCAAAACCAATCAAGTTGCAGAGAAGGGAGGCACCATATCCAAATAACAGATAGAGTGCCACAATAGATACTGCACCTGCAGAACAAACAGAGACACGTGATCACTGGCATTATTCAAATGAAGAAGGGCATTTAGGAGCACTGAGGGCATTGTGTTTGGTGTCAGTGTTGACACCTAACAGGATGCAAGAAGCACAAAGGCTGCACATAAGGCTGAACATAAGGGAAGATGTCTTTAGCCAATGCACTTCTGCACAGACACTTGAGGACATACTACATGGTTAAAAATAACCATTGGAAGCGGCTATCGGTAGAAGAAATTAGACCCTGAGAGATCTTGCAAGGAACAGCTACACCACACATTAGATATTTCAGGTAACCATCAATGCAGTTGAACCCAATAACGCATCTTATAATGGCACTTGATAGATCATTTGCTTGATCCTTCTCAAACCAGCATGGGTTTTTTTGGTCTTAAAACAAAGAGCAATAACAGATAAACAGATGTAAGTGCATCTGGGGGGAACTGATCGTGCGGCATCTGTTCTTGTCACACAGACAAGCAAAGTAGAGTAATGTTTGATTCATAAATGACTCCTTTTTAATTCGAAGCTCTTTGATGAATCGAGTGAACCGATTCTCAAAACCGGTCTGACTACTCAACGAAACAAACTGAATCGGCTTCAACAATTCATCGACTCAAACTGTAAATAAAATCTTAATCTAAAACTTTAAGAAACAACAATATGTCTCTACAACTGAACTTCTTAGAGAACACAATACAACAGGCCATGTCGGGGAACGCGTAATGATATAATTAGCCTGCGGCAAAACGCAAAAGATCCGCTGAATCGTTGTTTTGTTCAGAACCGACACTTTAAAAGAACCGATTCGGAGAAATGACTCGGACTTTCTTGGTCTTATCAGTATGACTCCCAGAGCCCTTTGCACTCATTTACAACATTCACCAAGTCTTTACATATGGGTGACACCAACATAAGTCACGTGTTAAAAGAATAACCTCATACTTTTCATAAGAAAATCAATATTCAATGGTAATGTTTACAATGAAAAACATTTAAACTCTCACAAGCCCAACAAAGCCTGACAGCTGATAGACAATACAGCTTAAATACAAAGCATAATGTATCCCAGACTAAATAATTAAAGCTGCTTATAAACCAAAGATTAAAACCAGTCACGCACCTGTTGCAATGTACTGTTTCTTAACTCCAGTTTTTTCCTCTAAAACCGCTAGAAAATCCGTCACCACATTCTTCTGCTTAAAAAGCGCTTCGTAGCGTTCTGTAACAGCATTTAACATTTTGTCCTTCCTCGTTTATGGTACAGCAGAATGTAGTGACCGATGCCAGAATTGTAAACAGTTTTCCAAGCCAAGCAAACTAACAACACTTGCAGAAAGTTTGTCCCCTCTCAGCAGCCCGGGTCTGGCTCATTACAGACGGGCGACGCGGCTGCGCGCAAACTCTACGGCGCCCAATAGAAACCAATAGAAACCAATAGAAATAATGATTCCGCCTCCCTCACAGGTGATTACGATTCTGTTGAAATGCTGAGTTGGGAGTTGTGCTTTTGATTGAGAGCACGACTGAAGGAAGGAGGCGTGTTGGGGAGCTTTTAATTAAAGTATGACTTTCTTTTCTTTTTTTTTCAGAAAAAATTGCACTGCAGTCCTGTTTGTAGGCTTATAAGCTGAATGCAAAAAAATTAAATTTTAAGGCCAGTCCAAAAGGCTATTTCGCCATGGGTTCCCTCATATTACTTGTCCTTGTGTTGTCATCTGATTAGACACTTCGTATTTTAATTCACGTTTGAGTTTTGTTTATAATATTATATTGATTTTACTCATAAATAAAAAAAAAAAAAACACCAAATTCAAAGTGAACCCTTGGATCCGACTGATATCTTACATAGCCTAATGAAGATGAAACCTTCCTACGTATTGACAGATTTTTTGATAATGTCAATATCAAAAATCTGTCAATATGCCACTAGTCTTCAGTTTTTAAACACCTTCTAACTGGGTTTCATGAATTGTCTAACAATGCATTTTGTTTAGCTGTTTATTTCAAACACATCTGGCATTTTTAACATTTGCCAGGAGAGGGAGCTCTCCTCTTCGTTCATAATGTCCCTCTGTGTTGATCTCATTTGAACAATGTTGCATTTTAATGAAATGTTTGTTCTTTTAGGTGCTGCATAACTGTTTTAATTGAACTTCTATACGTTCATTTAAGGTAATGTGACACACATGAGAGGTTTCATGATTGATTGCTCTTTAAATAGCCTAACAATAAAATGTAACAGCCATTAAAAATTGCCACAATATTAGTGGGCCTATTTTTCATTCAGAAGATGTTTTCATTTGCCTGACATGTGACATCATAGTCAAAATCTAACCGAACATCTTTGTAATATACGTCTTTATTAAGAATATGAGTCATCTTTTTTTTTTAAGATTGGATACTAAAAAAACAAAATTCTATATTTTTTATATTTCTATAAGATTTGAAAGACGCTAATTTGTAAACACATTTGACAATTTCTCAATCATATCAACGAGCTGTATAGTTGCTTCTGTCATAACTCAAGACCCTATTTTGTTAGAGCTGAATGAATTGGTAGACTATTATAAAACACCAGTTTGACAAATTATTGAATGGATAAATTAATGAATTTTTTAAAAACTGCTGCTCTGTCTGGTATATGAGGTGATTCGTGCCAGTAAACATAGTCTGTGATCACCTCTTAATGTGAGACATCTTATATATGACAAGCATTTAGCTTATCACTCTCTCCATAAATTTCTGTGAAGAGTCAAGGTGGATAGATATCCGCAAATACCGAAAAAACAGATTTCAGCTGCCAATGAGATTATATTCACTAAGAAAATTATACTAATAGCTTTGGGTAGATTATCATCATGGGTTTAAGCAGCACTGAAAGCTTTTGTGTTGAATTAGGATGTAGTAATATGAAATCCAGATATTAATCTCTTAAGCCATTTATACCTGACTGACTAGCACCATTGTTCTGTAAAACATAGATAGACATGCATGAATAATTTAACAGATTTATTGTGATTTAATGTAAATAATTTAGTCATACACATATTCAGGTGTGATTTTCTGGTTTACTGTCTTCTAATTATTCTTATTAAAAATTTCCATACACAGGAAATACTGATTCTTCACTGGAAATGTTTATTTTATTTTATTTTATTTATGTCACACTTTTGTTGTGGTCAGGCTAGGATTAATCCATTTAATCCTCCGACCTGTATTAAAACACCTCTGGTACACGCACACCCCTGAGTTTATTTGATTTATAATAGCTGGGTGTCTGAATTTAATGAGACTATCATGTGTCTGCACATCTCCTGACTACTCACAATGCCAGCAATGTCACTAAATGGGACAGGCATGTGTACCCTAACTCTTAAAAAGTCATCAGACCAAATTACAATGATAACAACACCATGTTGTGCCTGCAGAGGATGTGCTAATTGTCCAGAGGACTTAATCCTCTTTTCACAGAATTGCGGAAGACTTTTTTAACTGATCATTAGCACCACCATTGGCCATACTGTTTGACTCTGTGCCTCATTACTGTATGTTTAATATCTCTGTACATCTCTTACTGTATAGATTTAGAGCATGTGTGTACATCTTATGGTCTAAAAACATATAGAATTTTTTGACTGAGTACCTCCTACTGCCATAATGTGTGTTTACCTACAGTTGTCCTTCAAGGCTGCCTATCAAGTCACACTCTTGACTAATGATTTTTTAGTGTCTCCATTTCTGTGCTTTATGCAGGGTAAAATGGTGTGATGTCAAAGCAGTTGCAGTGGTTATTTAGGTTGACGATGCAGTCAGTTTATATATCCGCTCCTAGTAAATGGATTAGTGTTTGATTGCACCTGAGACACCACTGTCGTCACCTGTGATGGTCTTCGTTACATTTGGAGAAATTCCAGCCTCTCAAGTCTACGCTAAATCCACATGTTGTGTGTGAGTCAGCTTCCTATTGAGAAGTCAATGATTTTTGTACATACACCATAAAGTAATCTATATACAGTAAAATGAATACTGAAATTTATTTGAATACAAAGATTTGGGGGGGTAATTGCTATTTATTCACTTAAAACGTTCAAAAATAATGCATCACTGCTTTTGTATACTGATTTTGTATTGTTTTATTGTTTGTTTGTTTGATGGAGCAAGCAGGTGGGTTGGATTAATGCAGTTTTGAGTGCAAATAGGCCTATACTGAAATGAAATTACGGATTTGTAAAATAATGTTCTACATACAGGCTATGTGTATATATGGCAAAATGTGTATCTGGCGAAACTCACTCATGCAGGTGAGGAGTTTTGGTCATTCAAGTCTTCACTCCCTGCACTATCAAATATAAGGCATAAAAGCTCAACAATAATATAAATAATTTTGTGTCTTATTGTGTCTTATGTTGTCTAAGGATATGTTTGTTCCTTTACTTAAAATGATCAGCTGATAGTTTGTTACACTGTTGTATACACTGTTGAGGTCATGAGTAGAGCCTTTTTAAATTGATAAAACTTAAGAAATCAGTTTAGAATTACTATTTACTTGTTCCATAGGCTATCATTCTTATCTTGTTTTCAATTCATATAAAAACCATGTTACTTTTACCTTTCAATACCCAAACAAACCTTCATTTCATGGACTGGAGTCCTTCCAATGCTATCTGGTAATTAAATCAATACCCTCTGTACACGCCAATGTCGGAAATGCCTGTAGAGCAGCAGCAGAAATCCCATTAAGGCATGACGTTCAAACTAATAAGGGGCATGTCCTTTATCTCCGAATAGCCTCCACCCCATGTGTTCTTAGTAAAAGTACAGCCATTAAAAGCTGGCAAAACTAAGAACATCCTTTTTCCATGTGAGCTAGAAGGACAAATTAACAGTATTTTAATGCATTTGACTCACTCTTCTGAACTGCTCCTCTCCCTTATATGGTGCAATTATATATATATATATATATATTTTTTTTTTAATCTAGAGGAGTATCTTATATATAGCAGATTCTAAGTCAGAGCTTTAATGTTTTTCCTATCAAGCCCACTTTAGAGTTTAGAACTATTACAACAAATTTGGAGGAAATTATTTAATTGTGGCTCTATTAAAATTATATGAACTGTCATCTAACGCAGTGATACATGTTTTCAAGATTCTCTAGTTTTGCTATATGGACCTGGGTGTTACATACTAATAACTCTTTAAACTTTTAAAACTGATTGCATGCATCTGATTTGATTACATTAAACTATGTTTTCGCTTATGTTTAATATCATTATTCAAAACTAATTGGAGCTGTGGTCTAGTGGTTAGTGCATTGGTTCCAGATGTTCAGCTGCTCATGTAGATTTGAGCCAGCGTCATATTCCCTACACATTCTTACACATAGCCATGTCATACTTTAATTATTCTTGCAGTGTAACCTTTTTTTTTTAAATAAACCGTAACCTTTTAAACTCATATTATTTTGAAACTGACCCTCACTCTGACCTCGGCCTCTTATTCTAGGATTAGTGCTTCACCACTTTATCTTTCCACAGTCAATGGCCTCCAGACTCTGACTAGGTTATTTTAATGCCCTTATTCCTTTTAATCGCCTCTGACTGCGCCGTCGTGAAGGCAGTGGTTTGGATCTATACTTGATTGCTTAATCTGTTGTTAGAAAAGGTTTACACAGAAAGGCTCTCGCAACACACAGGTCTTAGCATGGATGAGAACCGGAGCAGCTCAAGGCCGGCATCTTCCCAATGCCATTCCCCTCCGGTGAGAAACATGGTGGAATATTTCAAGAAACTTATCAAGAACTCAGTATCTCCAAAGTTTCGAGAATGGGTAAAGGAATACTGCAAAAGGAACGGTTTGCTCACCTTATCAGTGTTAGCAGTGATATCGGGTTGTGTGGTGGGATTCACGTTAAGAAGCTTGAACTTGTCAACACAGGTAATGTAGAACATAAAGCTTCAAATTTGGTATTGAAAAATCTGTTTTGAGTTCCAACATCAGCAGTGGACTGACTATTTTGAATAGATTTTTTGGGACAAAATAAAAAGCATTCGTTTTTTCTCATTAGAACAAAGAGGTTAAAAGGTTGCTCATTTAAAATTTAAATTGTGTGTGGCTTATAAAAATGAATGAGCTAGCAACTTAACCTCAAGTACAGCCATTATAGTAACTGAATAAAGAAATGTTCCATATTCAAAACAAGTCGAACTCTATTGGCATGTTGATTTGCACAGACAATAATTTAGACATCACTAAATAATGAAAAAGCTGAGTTTACAGTAATGCACTTACAATGAAAATCTATGGCATAAAGCAGTGCACCAGGACAAATACACACTGTAGCCACAAAACCATTATTCATGTCTAGTATGAAAAAAAAATCACTTAACATTGTGTGTGCAAAATTGTCCAATTTTTCACAATATATCAATAGTCAAAAATACTATAAGAGCTGTTTACATAAAATATGTAAAGTACATCAGAAATTCAAAACCAGAAGTGTAATTTTCAAGAACAGTAGTGCAGTTGCTGACGATATATAAAACAAATAAAACAATGTAACATTTTGTAAAGAAGAATTAATATAAGGGCTTTCACAAGAAATTTTTTTAAAACAGAGATGTAACCACATGAGCTGTAAACAGCACTTTGCTTCTTTAGAAGCTGCGATACTCTGATTTTGAGATGTTTTTGATGACCTTTGCTCTTGAAGCCTTGATCAAAATGTTACATATACACATATATTTCCCAGGCTATATGGCATATATATTCAAAACTGTATCTTAGTGGTTCTACTTGAGAATGAGACATCTGGTTTCTGTTACCCATAAATAAACTCCAAACAGCTTACAAGGTCAACTAAGGAGAAACACGCATAACTTAGTAAGTCAACTGACGTAAGTCTCCAGGGATATTACAGAAATAGTAATTACTGAAAGTAATTCTAGTAGAGTTTAAATGTTTGAAATGAATTTAAATCTTTTACAAATCACTAAAAGCCATGTTTTTTAATTTTCCCTCAGGCAAAAATCTACTTTTCTTTTCCTGGAGAACTTCTAATGAGAATGCTGAAAATGTTGATTCTTCCTCTCATCACATCCAGGTAAATACACACCATGTTGTTGCTTTTTAGTTCTTCACTTTCATTCAAGATTTCAGCATTCCTAAGACCAAATATATGGGCTGTATTTGGCATTTTTGAAAAAAAAAAAGGCAAAAAAAAAAAAAAAAACCCCACAAACAAAATGCCATCATGAGAAATGCTTCAAGTTTTAAACCTTTTCGATAAATAGTGGGATAGTTTATTGTTATAGAAGGTAAATAGAGTCTAAAATAAAAAATAAAATAAAATAAAAAATAACTATAGGTGAGAGTTACTTAAAACATATTACAAATTATGGAGATGAATTGCAGTCAGCCTCTATTAAAATTAAAAAGAAATGTGTCTGCAATACATTTAGGGGAGGCAGTTATATGTGAGATATTTGATGTGATATTTATATTAATTTTATGCCTGAAACACCAACACTTTCCTTACAGTTTAATGTCTGGCTTGTCTGCTATGGACACCAAGGCCAGTGGACGCCTGGGCCTTCTTACCATCACATATTACCTGTGGACTACCTTCATTGCTGTAATTGTGGGGATTATTCTGGTACTGATCATTCATCCTGGAACCGGCACTGAAAAAGAGGGACATAAAGCCTCAGGAGGGCCAGTGATGACGTCTGCTGATGCCCTGCTTGATTTGATCAGGTAACTTCACAATAACAACAGAACCTGCCTCTCGGTTTTTGCCAGAAACAGTTTAAGGGGGAGGAGACAGACCACTTGTAGAAATATAAACAGAATATGACTACTGTAGTAAAGGAAGTCCCGCCCTTCAGTTAAAACAGTCAATCAGCTTATTGGTATAGGTGGTACTTTGTTTCATTGCTCTGCAAATGGGAATGCACATTAGCTAGAGAAACCTGAAAACTAAAATTTCTGCATTTTCTGTCAGATGTATTGGTTATTTCAAACATGTTATGTTAGTTTCTCTGTTCAAGCAGAAAGAACTGTACTTTTATCCATTTTTTTTTTTAACACCACACTTCAACCAAGTTCCTTTTAAGGTATATCAGTCCAATATATGTTTAGGGTTTTTGCCAAGATGGCCGTCAAGTGGACTGCCTTACCTTAAAAAGGACTTGGTTGAAGTGTAGTGTTTGAAAAAATGCATACAAACAAGCTTTATGTCTTTGCCATTATCATTATTTCTTTAAAGTCAATGTGAAACCTAAATAGATAATTCCTTAATTTCATTCTTAAAATTTTATTCTTGATCTTATCGAGATTCATCAGTGCTTGTCTTCGTAATGTTAAATCAGAATGTAACAACTTGCTCATCCTTGCTCATGTCCTTTCCCACTTAGGCAAACATATACTGAATATAGTGTTAACCAATAGACAAACAGCTGTTTAGACATTGTTTCAGAAAACTAGCATTAACAATGTGGTATACAATGTTTGCTTTAAAAAATCCAATCAGTTCCCCTTGGATAAAAAATGAAGTTCTGCCCTGCATTATTTCTCAATGAATATCCTGTTTCATTTAGACCTCTCTACATTAAATCTTTTATGTCATTCAAAAAACAAACTGTAAACAATTCATTTCAGTTTTATTGATCAATCTAAGAAACATCTTGAACTTACATAAGCACTTTCAAGCTGCAGTCAAGCTTTCAAGGCTTAAGCTTCCCTTTTGCTCTATCCTGTCACTCGACAGAAGGATTGGAATTAAGTATATTTAGAGAGCCACCAAAGAGGATGTGAATGACACGGCTTTTCCCAAGTGCGAAAGATGCTCCTGAGCTCCGCACCAGATTTACTTGGATTGTAGTCAGGGACACTCCAGTAGAATTGGTACTTTATAAATAAAGCATTAGCCGATAGCCTCTGTCCTCCAAGTCTTCAGGCTGAGATAAATCACACTAGCTTTGTGACACAGCCTTGTACGATACTCAAATCAAGTGATTCTAAAACAAACAACGTGTAATTTTTGGCATGTGTTGGCCTCAGAAAACAGTCTAATAGTATATACTCAGGACAACTAACCTTTTTACTAAAAGGTCCATGATTGTGAGTAGTTTTAAATCTGTGGCCTTATGTATGACAGATTTTGTGTGTTTTTCCAACAGGAACATGATTCCATCTAATCTGATTGAAGCCACATTTCAGCAGGTGAGAGAAACGCACAAAGAACAGAGGAATTAATCATCTACAGTGTTTTGTATCTAATCCTTGTCTGTGTTCTTCTGTTTCAGTATAAAACAGAGCTTGTGCCCAATTTTAAAAACAGTGCAAAATCATCACAAGCCAACTTTGTGTACATCATGCCAGACTATGAAAACCCCAAGATGGGTCACCCAGTGTTTCTTGAACTCACTCCTCCTCCTGAAATCCAATACAAGATTGTACCAGGGAAAAGCAATGGGATGAACGTGCTAGGAATCGTCATTTTCTCTGCCACTATGGGTGTGTATAGAAGAGAACTATATATTGCACTATGATCCTGCTGAAAAGATCATCTTAGACCAGAGGGATTTGTGATTTCTATATATAAAAATACTCGAAATACGATTCAAAAGTTTGATGTAGGTTAAAAAAAAAAAAAAAAAAAAAAGGTCAAAGGTCCCTGAAATAGATCATGGACTACCATTTGTTTATGTTGCATTAAGCTGAAAGGCTGTTCATGGGGTGAATACATATGCCTTGCTCAACAAGGGTGTATATATTTGATTAAAAAAGCATTTATTTGATTTTAAAAATGTAAATATTACTAAAAATTTAAAACAGCTGTTTTCTATTTTAATATATTTTAAATTGTAATTTATTCCTGTGATGTAAAGCTGAATTTTCAGCTGCCATTTCTCCAGTCTTCAGTGTCACATGATCCTTCAGAGAGAATATTCTAATATGCCAACTTGCTTCTTAAAAACATACTATTATTGTTAAAAACAGCTGTGCCACATAACATTTTTATATACACCACACATATATTTTTTCAGGATTCTTTTAATGAACAAAGTTTAAAAAGCATTTATTTGAAATAGAAACTTTTGATTACTTTTTAAGTCTGTGCTAAAAGTCTTTTTTTTTTTTGACTCCCCAGGTCTTCTGCTTGGTAGAATGGGATCCAGAGGTTCACCCCTAGTAAATGTGTGTCTTTGCATCAATGAATGTGTTATGAAGATCATCAATGCTGCTATGTGGTGAGTAGATGTGGATCGGTTCACCCAAAATAAACTACCTGTGACTAGAGATTTGTAATTTCAACTATGACAGAAATGTTCACTATTAGACATACTACATAGACAGTCATCACGTTTTGTCATGCAAACCTGTGAAAGCAGCATGTGTCTGCCAATAAAGCAGAATCCCAGACCAAAACAAATGGAGAGCCAGCTGTCTCTTTAATACACACTAAAATACGTCAATGTAACAGTTTAAAAGCAGCTCTAAGCCTTCTCGTTCTACTAAATGAGGTTGGCACTGGAAAGGTGTTCTGATCTAAGAGAGTCAGGCCAGCTGAAGCTGAAAGCTGATTTACTCAGTCAGTAATGCATTTAAAACTCAGTCAAGTGCTGGCACCTACAAAAAGCAAATTATAAACATATAGTTTTAACACTCCTATCTCTTTGTGCAGGTACTTCCCATTTGGAATCGTATTTCTGGTTGCTGGGAAGATCCTGGACATGCATGATCCTGCGGTCCTTGCGGAGAAGCTTGGGATGTACTTCATGACGGTTCTGGCGGGACTCTTCGTCCATGGTGTGATTTTGCTGCCACTGTTCTTTTTCCTATTCACTAGGAAAAACCCCTTTAGCTATATCCGCGGCCTCCTCCAGGCTCTGGTTATCGCTTTGGCAACTTCATCCAGGTAAGGAAGCCAGTTTGAACAGCCTTTCAGCTCGTTGAAACATAAACAAATGTTAATCCATGATCTATTTCAGGAAGTAGTTCCACTAAATTACATTAAATTGAATAATTAAAGTGTTTTTCTTGTGGTGTACCAAGGGATTATGAATCTTAACATTTCTATTTGTACAATTTGAAATAAGCATCTAATGGTTTTGTTCCTTTTAAAGTAATTTGTATATTTAAATAACCCTTCTCTTTCCAGTTCAGCTACTTTGCCCATTACAATGAAGTGCTTACTGGAAAACTGCCATGTGGATCGGAAAATCGCTCGATTTGTACTTCCTGTGGGTGCTACTATCAATATGGATGGCACAGCATTATATGAAGCAGTGGCAGCCATCTTCATTGCCCAGGTCAATGAGTACGAGCTTGACTTCGGACAACTTGTTACGATTAGGTAAAGTATTTCAGTTACATTCAGAATAATATACATTACCGGTCAAAAGTTTGGAATAATTAGAATTTTTATGTTTTTTGAAAGAAGTCTTTTGTGCTTAATTTATTTGATTAAAAAAGAAAAAAAGAAAAAAGAAAAAAAAAAAAGTAATATTGTGAAATATTATTACAATTTAAAAGAACTGTTTTATATTTTAATATACACTATATTGCCAAAAGTATTGGGTCACCCCCTTCTAATGAACAGGTTTGACTACTTTAGTAATTTCCATGAGTACAAATCTTAATGTTTAAGCATATAATGATATTCTAGTCATTGGTGTTTGGTGATGAGTTTTTGGCTCAAGATCTGCATTTAAAGTCGCACCAGAGGTGTTCAGCTTGGATTAGGACTTGGCTTTCTGCAGACCAGTCAAGTTCTTCCACACTGACTAAATCAATCATTTCTTTTTGAACCTTGTCTTATACACAGAGGCATTGTCATGTTAGAATAGAAAAGGGTCCTGTCCAAACTGTTGCTTTAAAATTAGAAGCACATAATTCCCTAGAATATCATTATATGTTTAAACATTAAGATTTGTACTCATGGAAATTACTAAAGTAGTCAAACCTGTTCATTAGAAGGGGGTGACCCAATACTTTTGGCAATATAGTGTATATTAAATGGTAAAGTTTTCCTATGATGGCAAAGCTGAATTTTCAGCAGTCATTTCTCCAGTCTTCAATGTCAAATGATCCTTCAGAAATCATTCTGATGTTAAAATTTAAAGGGATAGTTCACCCAAAAATGAAAATTCTGTCATTCATTACTCACCCTCATGCCGTTCCAAACCCATAAGAACTTCGTTCATCATCTGAACACAAATTAAGATATTTTTCTGACCGTCCATAGACAGCAACACCAATACCACGTTCAAGGCACAGAAAGGTAGTAAGGTCATTGTTAAAATAGTCCTGCTGACGCAGGAGCTGCCGTTCTGACATAGAACGTCCATCTCTCTCTTAGTTCGTCATCTACATATTCTGATTCGAAAAGTAAGGCTGGGCAAAAAATTGCAAGTCATCCTCTCTGTCGAAATCTTCAGACATGTTTACGAAGACTGTTTTGCCTGCTTGTAAACAAGGCACAGTGCATCTGGGTTCTATGTCAGAACATGTGTCGGTACTCTCATGAACGCATGGTGAAGACTGACACGGAAGAAATTATTTTTGTTTTCTCGCAAAAAAAAAGTATTCTCGTAGCGTATTTATGGTTGAACCACTGATGTCACATTAACTATTTTAATGATGTCCTTACTACCTTTCTGGGCCTTAAAAGTAGCAGTTCCGTTGCGGTCTATGCAGTGTCAGAAAGCTCTCGGATTTCATCAAAAATATCTTAATTTGTGTTCCGAAGATGAACAAAGGTCTTATGGGTTTGGAACGACATGAGGGATTAATTAAGAGGGAGTAATGAATGACAGAACTTTCATTTTTGTGTGAACTAACCCTTTAATACTTTCATTCGCACATTAGACACTAAAAATTAAAAATGCTCTTTTAAACTGTCTTTTAATCAAAGAATCAATTCAATTCCAAAATCAATATTGATAAGCAGCATTATAATACTTTGAGCACCAAATCAGCATATCAGAATGATTTCTGAAGGATCATGCCACACTGAAGACTGGAGTAATGGCTGCTGAAAATTCAACTTTGCCATCACAGGAATAAATTACATTTTAAAATATACAAAAGAGAAAACATAAACTGTTATTTTAAACAAGTTACTTTGACCACTAGTGTACAGTGACAAAACTGCATGTACCAATGAAAGCTGCATGTTACATGACTTGGACCATCTATTCTCAGTATCACAGCTACAGCGGCAAGTATCGGAGCAGCTGGAATCCCTCAGGCTGGTCTGGTTACCATGGTTATTGTTCTTACCTCAGTGGGTTTGCCTCCAGATGACATCTCACTTATTGTAGCTATCGACTGGATCCTGTAAGTACAAAACAATTAAATACTACAGCATATACACCACAACAAAAATAACTCAATGACAGTCAATCTCATGCATCTATTTTCATCAGGGACCGATTTCGAACAATGATCAATGTGCTTGGAGATGCATTAGCGGCAGGAATCATGGCTCATTTGTGCAGAAAGGACTTCCAGAAAGACCAAACAGCCTCAAGCAACTCAGAGAGAGTAAGATATATCCACCATGTGCTCATTCACATATCTATATTCCTAATTAGGAAATAAGCAAGTATTGTACAGTAGAGGTCTGTTGCTTACCAGTAACGATAATAAGCCCTGGTCAAAAGTGTCATTTTTACAGTTGCATAATGTCTGTATTTTGTGTCTTGCAGAGAGATACCGTGATATCATTCGGAAACCAAAGCGTACAGAGCTTTCCCACATCTGAGGTTCCACTTCTAGCAAACAGGGACTACATCTTAGAGGTTGTCGGCGATCAGGTGATTGAGAGGCCGACTACCTGTTATAACCTCTGCCAAGTCTAACTTTGACAGACGATACCAAGCAGGAGCAGAAGTTGCCTTGACTTCACAAAAACCTTCCCCCTTTTCCTCCCCTTTGTTCCACATTTGTGCCATTGTCTTTTTATATCACAGATGTTACTGTTACCCAAACTGTCGCCTTTGGTGAACACTTGGGTGCTTTTGACACCTTAACTTGGGGGTTTTGTAAATTATAAGATAATTTTTTTTTTTTTTTAAATGTTCATCTTCTAGAATTGCCTTAAAATGCAGTAGTTAATGACAGACCACAATAATAATACTACCACAATAATAAAACCACATCCCAAAGGGAAACATTACGCAACTAGTAAGTCGACTGGGGCTCCAGATATGAATCATCAGTTTCCTTGTCATACAGTGTACGGTGACGACAAAATGACTTGTAATGACTGTTTAAGAACAGAGATGGTGTAACACTTCATTGTTCATAGTGCACAATTCCTCTGGGATGGCAATTTGATTATGATTGGATAAGTCGCTATACATTGTAATTAATTCGCTTATTTTCTTAATAAAAAATGAAAAAATTAACATTGTGTTATTCATACTGTAAAAGAACAGGAAGTACTAGTTACTGGTTTTTAATTTAAACCTAAAATGTGTTATGAATAGTTTAAAATGAAAAATCTTTCTGAAAGTTTTACCCCTATATTGATTTCAGTTCACTAATGCCAAGACACAAATTTTGAGATTTGCAGTGATGCCCGATATTTTATTTCACATCTACATGTTAGACAGTAGCTCATAACAGATGTTCACTGTAGAATCAAAAAGGACTTCATTAAAAAAAATTAAGACACTCATCAATATCAACACATAAAACCGTACACAGTAAGCTAAATAAATAAATTCCACCATTCAGTAATCTTCCAGTATTTCCTACATAAATTAAGGCTTAAAACAAGCAACCATCCAGTAAATTCTACTTGATATTTTTTTACAACTGGTATATCTGTTGACTTGCTGGGCAATCTTTGAAACATCAGGATATGAAAAAAGATAGACAGGGAAAAGTTTGCTATATTTACTACTAATTATTACGAAATCACTTTTAAATATTGCACATATGCCAAAACGTGCACAAAAAGAGAATGCCAAGGTTAAGTGTTTCATATCAAGGATGTGTAACCAACAGTGGCTGTAAAGCTGCTAATAGGTTCACATGAACCATAAAGTAACAGATGACACTGGTTGATCCAAGTATAGTAAACTGCTGCTTATTACAAACCTTACGAGATAGAATATAGTGTGTCACTGTACAAAAACAGACAGTTAGGATTAAATGTAAGTCACCAATAATAAATATATGCACGCACACACAAAATACCAACCTTAAGTCTTGTAGCAGAGGGAGCATAAGAACTGTCTGTGCTGAACATGATCAAAAATCTTACATGAGGCATCTTGGAAAATTCATGGGTTTGTCTAACTACAGGAGAACCTATGTGGGGTTTTACTAGCTGCTATCTGGAAGACCTCAGTGGGAGTCAAAGCTGAAGGGCATGACTGTACAACTATAATAATATGAGTGAGCCTGCTGTCCTGTTTCTAGCTTCACCATTGCTCATTGGGGAGATATACAGCTGAAAACCTCTGGAACAAGTTGAATATGAACCACTAAAGGCGGCCAAAAAAAGGGCAAACCAGTGGCCAAATCAAAGTCAACCGCTGTCAGATAGCCAAGTTGTATATTTACGATTTGGTCCGATGCTTGAAATATGAATACTAAAAGCCCTCAAAATACTCAAATCATGAAATGTGGTTATCTAGTATTTCTCTTGAGGTCTTTGTGTACTAAAACTCAGTTGACCGCATCTGTAAATATGAATATGGTCTTGTGTTGACATACTGCACTGCACCTATAAATGGATAAATTAAAGAACCGATTAAAAGATAAAATAAAGAAACAAAACAAAAAGTTGAGCAAAACAAAATAAAATTTAATGATTGTAAATGCCATGTGAAACAAAATGAAAGATTTCAAAAGGAACACAAAAGGAAAAAAGAAAAGAACAAAACACAAAAATATCACAAGGCAGTCTTAAAAAGCATATGCATTAGTACTGGATATCTATTTTCAAATAACCAAACTAAACTTGAAGTATGTTTTAGCCTAGAGAAACAAAATGAAAGAAAACGCAAACCATAAACATAGGATGCTGATGCTCAAATGTGATTACATTTTTACATAAATACTCAGTACCTAGTATTCAGATGTCCAAATCGTTTTGGAATATGCTTAGGGATGTGCAACCTGCACCTCTGCTGGGGGAAACTAAACCTTCCATTCACGTCTTTGGTCCTTCTTAGTTATCAGTCTATTCAGAGGGTCCCTTACAAAAAATTAACAAGTCCGTTAAAGATTTTCTCCTCACTGAACACTCTGCTTTCTTTACCATTACCTTTTTTTCTCAATGGATCACTCACCATGCTGCATTTAAAACTCAAATTTTGTAATAAACAAATGAACTGTTGTGAGATGGATCGTGAGATTCCTGCCAAACCAAAAAGTGCTACATTATTGAGGGCAAAGAGGAAAAATGACATCAAATTAAGGCATCATAAACACTGAAGAGCTATGTAGGATGAAGATACTGACAAAAGAAAGACAAAAATCTGAGTTTTAAATCCAGCTTCTGGTGAATGAGGTGTCCGATCACATATGGCACATAGCAACAATATCAGGCTAACATCAGAGACACAAATTTGTATCAAATGCGAAATTGGTCAAATATTGGGAACGCCTAAAACACTTGCATTTGAAGCATCCAACAGCTTGAATCTTAAAAGAAACGAAAAGAAACTGTCAAACAGATGTCTAAACGAGACTTAGAAACGTGAACATTTGCAAAGACTTGATTACACTAAAAATAATAGGTTTTTTTTTCAAAACTGCGCCAATTTCTCTGGCTTCAGACAACATCTCTCGCCTTCATTTTCCTGGCAACCCTGCTTTCTACTTGTGCGACTTGCTCGTTTTGAACGACACTTGTAAAATCTTGTCCCCGAGGCGGTAGCCGTTGAGGCTGGCGATAGCCATGGCTGCCTCTTCATAGTTTGGCATGGTAACAAACCCAAATCCTTTGCACTTGTTGGTGTTGAAGTCACGGATCACTTTGACATTTGTGACAGCACCGAAGGGCCCGAACATCTGCCACAGAATGCCCTCATCTGCATCCTGGCCCAGGTTGTAGACGAAAATACACCAGCCTGACGAGGAGTTTCCAGGCATGTTAACACCAGACATGCCACTCATGTGGTCCACACTCATTGGAGAGAACCTGAGGGTAGGAAATCACATCTTTTAGTTCATCAGATATAAAACACACAGTGTTTTATTAACTGAAAGAATCTTCATTTTTGGGTGAGAGATCAGTTTAGAAAAGATGTGGTAACCAAGCAAATAGAGAAACACTTTACGCATTGACAACATAACACATCGAAAGACTTCATTAACCTGAATCTCTGGGCCTGGTGGTGGACGGGCCCCCCGAAGCGGCGAGGCTGTGTGTGGTAAATCGGTGGAATAATTTGTGAGTTTTTCACTTGGTTGGGACTGGCAGCAAACTTTACAGTGATTGGCTCAGCAGCACCTGGCGGCTTCTGCCCATTCAAGTCCTTAATAGCATCCTCTGCCTCTGCTCTTTTGTCAAATCGAATGAAAGCCACACCACGAGAGAGTCCTGCAATAAGGATAAACTGTCAGCATTCAAATGCATACCAGGACAATCCAGGTGTGAAAGACACAACTATGCTCATTTACCAACCTGACGCTTGATCGACGAGAACACGGGAGTTGATTATTTTGCCATAACGTGCAAACATTTCTTCAATGTCCTTCTGCGTCATTGTTTTAGGCAGCCCACTGATGTAAAGATTGGCATCCTTTATGGTGTCAGAGCTTGGCCTGGCATATGACACCTGTCAGGAAGAGCAAAGTTAAAAGATCAGATCTTGAAGAAATACCTCCCCTGGTGGGGAATCATTTAAAATAAAATTTTAAATTTTTTTGAAACTTTAGCTACTTTTTTTTAAGGGTTTTTTTAGTTTTTAAATTGTGCTTTTTTTCTTTTTTTTAATAAGGAAAAAAACCCAAATTGTTTAAAATGATCTTTACCATGTTTTTTCCTTAAAAATATTAAGTCGAATTATTTAATAGAAATTGAAAAATTTGAAAATATTTTATGCCATTCAAACAGCATTAAAGCAACCTGTAAAACTCATAGATAATAAAATTGATGAATCTAAATATTGAAAAGCCAGATATGGCCACAACCAAGATGCCATCAGGTCTGAGCAATTCAACAATTTAATTTGTTCTCGCTGCCTTGGTCTCAAAACCAGCGGTCTGAAGCAATGACACATTTAACTTTGCACAGGAGCACCTTTTGTCACATTACCTTGATAGTTTTAGACTGTAGTCTCAGTCCATTGAGAGTACTGATTGCTCTTTCTGCATCACTAGGGTTAAGATAGTTAACAAATCCGTACCCTAAACTGTGGCCTAGAGAAAAAAAAAAAAAAAAGGAAAACAATAAAACAAACAAAACAAAAAAAAAAAAAAAAAAGTTGAAACGTTCCAAATACAAAGGAAAAAAACATCCTAGTATCAAATGTTAAACTTCTGGGAAAAAAATTAATGCCACCAAACAAATAAATCCGCATTGACTTACATATGTGGGAAAGGCCTGAGAAAGGAAACTAAAAGCAACTAATTTTGTGTCAACACTGAAATGAAGGCTACATAATTGTAAAGAAACAATTAAGTGCATCTGAAGTCACAAATCTTTTAAAAACTTTTTAGTAACATCACGACTACAGGCAAACCCCGCAAATAAATACACTGCGTCCCTAAACCAACCGAGACAAAACATATTTTTCTCAGATCTTCCTCTCAACATTATTTTTTTTGTCTGATTTGAAAGCAGTGAGCCGAGTGCTAATAAATACTTGCCTGCTACTTTGTCCCGAATAAGTTTAGCAGACTCCACCTCCCCAATGCTGCTAAAGAGACTCCGCAGCTCATCTTGGCTCATATTCTGAGGCAAGTAGTTGATGATGAGATTTGTTTTGGAATCTTTAGGCTCATCGGCCATGTGATCTTCGTAACCGTTCGACATGTCATAGACCTCCTGGAAATAATAAAAACAAGTTTCTGTGAAGGTTATACACAATAAAAGCAGATATCAACATTTAATTGGACTATTTAATGCAAACTCATTGTGCACTCATTTAAACCTGGGAAAATGTGGAAAATTGTTTTACTCATTACTTGCTGTCAATACCTGACAGTTTTCTGCATACAATTGCGTAAAGAGCCTCAAAATTAGGCCTAAATCTTGCTTATCAATTACTACAGCTGGCAAGCTGGCCAGTAATAGAATGACAAACATGCAATTAAATAATTTATATAAAAAAAAAAAAAAAAATAAAATAAAAAAAAAAAAGGAGAGAGATTACATGAACATTCCTTTAGCTAAAAGCTACATTTTATTGACTTTCATTAATAATGGAATGTCTCATTAAATTTTATATAAAATAAACAAACAAACAAACAAACAAACAAACAAACAAAACAGTTGTATGGGTAATTTGTTAATAATGGGTTTATATTTTTTCAAAGGGACGAAATAATGCAACTACAAGCATCTGCAAGACAGTTTCATCTTACAAAAGCATCAGTGATTACACAGAAAACATATTTTATTAAATTTACATAAAATTAATTCCACATTCCCACTCTACATGACAAACAAAAACCTCATGCCTTTGACAAAAAGAAGAAAAAGTAACACTACAACCATACTTCAATATCTTCAACCAGAAACAGGAACAATACCTTTCAGAGCATATTCTACCTGTGTCTTATTCATATGTAACTAACAAAATGTTACAATCTGCCTTTAATCAGTTTGTTAACTGTGAGTGATAAGAATATAAAAACTAAAATGTGAGCAAAAAGACCAATACAACTGTCAACAGGACTCACCGTACTGCTGTTATTTTACATGCTATGATCAACACAGCAGCCAATGGAGTCTAGCTGAAACTGCACGTAACCAATTTATTTGCCACAAAAAATAAAATAAGGTAGTGTACATTAAAAAAGGGGTTTCAGATGTCTAACAGCACCTCATCAAGGCATTTTTTGGGAAGATAAAGAAAATGATCACTCTGGTGACCCGTGATTATTCTGATATCGGACAGAGTGTCCCATTCATGTTAGAAGAGAGGTCTTATTGTGTATTCCACACGGGTAGCCAGTCAACCTTCAAGGCTGAAACAAACAAGCATTATTACTGACCCTCCTACAACCCAACATTGGAGGTTTTGATAAAGTGGTCTGAATCGCTCATAGACAATTCAGGTCGCTCTACAAGCATGGTTAAACTTGCAGCATTTGCCAGGTCAAATACCTTCGACTGACTTTATGCAACACCTAAGATGTCGTCTAGTGCATCTAGTTAAAAACCTACCTCAGATGAGAGCATCAAACCTTAAGTATGGCTTGCTTATCACACAGGCTACAGCACTACAAGGACGAAAACAGCCTACAAGCACTAAACACTACTGACTCCAGCTTACAGATTCAGTATAACGGTAAATAAATGGTTTAAAATCCACATTCAGTCCCTGTTGGACGCAAATTCTACTCACTTTTAAGTATCTAACGTGTCCCCTTCTGACTGCCATGAAGAGCCGTCACAGATCCCGACTCTGAAGATACCAAAAACAAAATAAGGTAATAAAAATACACGCTGACGAGAAGGGGTGGTAGGGAAGGCAAGGTTTGGGGGTTCAGAGTAAAACAAATAAACTAAAATAAAAGAAGGGCAAAAAGATATGATGAGCCACCTTCTGATATAACCTGTGGAAAAAAGAATAACAACCATAGGCCATTAAGAGTGGTGTAGTTTCAGCGTGTATTTTTAGCACCTCACTTTGAGTCTGTCCTGCCTTCACAAAATCTCCATGTTGATATTACATACATGGTGTACTTCTTACATTACATATTTTTGAATGCAAGTCTTTTTGTCTTCATAAATGAAAAAAAAAACACCAAAACACAGTGTAAATAAAAGCAAACTTTTCTGTACTGCACTATTCATAAAAGGACCGTTCACCCAAACATGAAAAACGGTTTCACTTTTAATTATCTTTTAAAAACAAATCAACATGTCATAAAATCTACCTAATTCTGTGAAACTATTTTTGCCTGCACAAATAATAATAATAAAAACATAACACAAAATGGCCGATTAACTTTAAAAATATTTGGTGCAATAAATAATTATTGTTTAGGGGACAGTACCGTATAATTTCCCACATTTCTTTCATTCGCGGCAAAATATTAGCATTTAGGCAACATATAAAGCGATTAAGCTTATTACACTTATAAAACGTACGACTGCCATAAATACTGACCACACTGTTCATGCTTTCAGAAAAACTGAACAAAAGACATTTGTAATTCTGCCTAGTCGTGGGGGCGTGAAATGTACAAGTACCCCGCAGCAGGACACCTCTCTTCCGGTCATGCTGGTCTGGATTACCTCGCCATTGTTACGCTTTCGTATCTTAGCTACAGAACAACAGCCTCGCGGCAGCATTACACAGCAAGCTTGTAAAAAATCATCGATTCAAAAACAGGTCTCAGAATAAAACAGCACACAACATGAGGCCTCGTTCCCCACACACCGTCCCCATATTTTCGCGATGGCTCCTCTGTGAATCCCATGCAACTCTCGAGTTCAAACTCGAGCAGGCTGCGCTAAGGGGCCTAACCCAAAGAAAGCCAGGCCTCGAACACCGAGTGGATTTATAAACGTCGCTAAATCCTAATAAACAAGTTCAATATAACCAAATCAAACGTTTAAATGTGTATCTGGCGCCTTACCAACTTCAACGTCTCTCCGATTCTGCAGTAGCGCGAACGCACGCGGAGCTTCAACAAAACGTGGCTTTCTGGCGCTGCGCTCTCGTGACACAAAAAACAGGCCGAGCTCTGCAGAGGAAGCGGAAGTCTTAACTCCTCCCACTTTCATAATCCATTCAGATTCAGATCAACAGTCACTAATAATAAAATCAGACATTTGATTTGTACTGTATCAGTTTTATTGTGCAAAGTTAAACGCCCTTGCTGTGCGTGCATATAAAATATTCATAGGAGAACAGGTATTGTGAAGAGACACACTAGTTTGTAGAAGTTTAAGTTAGCTGAATGATATATCAAAGTAATTAACAGTGAAATATTTATATGTATATGCAAGCATTCAGAAGAAAAATCCCAAGAATTTTAATTCCATAAGTGCCTTTTTATTCTTGGTCCAGGATTCGATACTCTTGTGGGGGTTGATGCTTCATTAGCTGTGCCACTATAATCCAAGACATTACCTGAAGACAGAAAGGTCAAAGATGACATTATAAATCTTGTAAAAGATCAGGGCATAAATGAATTATAATTCAAGTCACAGAGCTCACCAGTAAAAAGAGAACCACTAAAGATGTTATAATGATGACCTGCACTGAAAGTAGTAATATCTCCTCAAGTTTAACTTGACAACCCTAGAACAGAAAAAAACAATGTGGAATCTTGCTCAAAACACTGGGATACAAACTTCATTTAAATGAATGAAAAAGCTTAATTTAGCAGTGTTGAAACCTTTTTACAGAAATATTTCAGTTTTCCATTTTTAATATCTACTGACAGACTTCTGTAACCATTATGTGTCTGTATTAATATTATAGTAATTGCACAATTGTCAAGACATTTGCTTGTTTGTTTTTACACACTGAGGTACAAGATTAAATTATTTTCTGTCGTTATTTAATTTAATACATCTAAAATTGCGTTTAACCCATAATACTCCTTTTATGTAGCACTGAAATGGAAGCAGTGACAGATCTTTTTATCCATATTGTGACATATATCCATATGTAACAGATTACATTTTTACTACATTTCTCATCACCTAAAAAGAAGAATTATACATGAATGAATCGTTCACAGTGAGATACATAAAATGAATTTAGAAAATATACAGGGTGAATTTTCACTTCATGCTAACTGTAATGAATGGTATAGCCTTCTGTCAAATCAAGCAGGAAAATATTAATATTATATCTAATAAATATGGTAGCTCAAATGTAATCTGTACCTCATCATATAGCAGCTGGGGTGAGTCTAAAGTCCCATTGCAGGAGTCAAAGTTTTTGTTGCAGCAGCTCAGAGGAACTTCGTATTTCCCACTATGATTAAACCAGGGTGTTTCCAACCAGTCCGTGTAGTTCTTAACACCACAACACTGCAACTGTAACAAAAAAAAGTGCAACAATCTGATTTTGCCAAACACATAGAGATCCTAGAGATTTCTGTGCAAATACCTCACGCTGAAGGTCATTCACTGCTTTGGTATCAGGATCTTGGCTGTTACCACTGTAGTTCTGAAACACATATTTAAGGGGAGCCAAGTCTGCATCAAGCTAAAAAAAAAAAAAAGATGCTTAATGTCAAACCATTTCAATGTAACACACTTTACCTGCATATAGCCAAATAAAATTTCAGTTACCTTCCCTTTATGATTATATGCCAATACAGCAGTAGTACCCACAATGCACCACACAATAATGAGAAGATACACAAACTGAAAGACAAGAAATATACAAATATGAACACCACAATCCATTAAATTATGTCTCTTTAGTTAAAAATGATTTTTCCATCTTACCAATCCGTGTCCACATGAAGGTTTTTTGTTGGACACCGAACAGCCAATGCATCCACTGATTAAGAGGATGACTCCTCCAGCAACAGCCAGCTTTGCAGGGAGAATTATATAAAGGCTGCTAAAAAGCACACTGTAAACTCTGTATTTATGTAGAAAGAATGAACCACCCAGACCTGTAATTCCAGCCAGCTGTAAAAAGTGGAGAATAAAGGAGTTAAAAACTAGAGGAAGCAAAACAGTGCATCGCTTGTCATGTGCCGTATGTCTCAGCAGCCATGACATTGTTACTGAAAAACTAAAGCTAGTTGTCTTTACTTTATTAAAATTTCTCAGACACGTTTATGAAAAACAACTTGTCCTGAGAACACGGTTCAACACTTCATTTAAAATCTACTTCAATCATAGCTGACTCTTTCCTGAATGTATGTATGCTAGAGTGATTTGAGTGTGTTCACTTGTTTACCTAACTACAGCAGCTATTACAAAAATATGCTGATATTGGAATTTAGTTTATAGAAGTCTCAAAAGCTAATATAACGCAGACGTTGTTATGTTGTAAACCAACACACAAAGCACCCTTTAAGAATGTCTCTGTAATAAATGCATTAGTATTATGACAAACGAAAGAAGTGCATGATGATGACAAGACTCACCAACAACAGCAGAGAAGCAATCTTTAGCCAAATTCGGAAACCTCTTATAGCCAGCATGGCTCTGTCTTAATCGATTCGCCTGAGCAGGAGATAATCTACAAACACATGTTTGAATCGCGCTTCTATCAAAGTCTCTCGGTCCAGTTCAACTTCAGCAGTGGCAAACACTGAAATGAAAGCTGACTTAATGGATTTAAATGGAAATCATACAAAACTGCGGAAGTGACCGAATTAACGAGCAAGCAAGTAGGGGGCACTGTACCAAACAAATAAACTATTAAAACGATGTGTGAAGGGCAATGTAATTGACTTAAATGTGTATCACTGATAGATAGATAGATAGATAGATAGATAGATAGATAGATAGATAGATAGATAGATAGATTTAGACTGGTTGATAGGTTTATTTATTTATTTATTTATTTATTTATTTATTTAGGACACATTACTAATAAGCTTCAAATCTCATAAAAAGAAAACTGATGGTTATATAACAATTATTGTTGAAAGGGAACGCAATTGTTATATTTGCAGCGTATCGTTATAAAATGTTATATCTATGTTGCAATCTGATAAATGCCAGGGAGAAAAAAAGAGATTAAAAAACAACATCAAAGCTGTTTTTATTGGACGTCATTATTTTGCGACAAGTTGCATTTTGTCATTGAGAAGCAAGATGGCGTCAGCATCAGAAGAGCATCAAGGTGCTCCAGACAGCGAACTGGACGAATTATTAGACAGTAAGGTTTGAAGATGGCTTGAATATGAAATTATCTAGAGTTGTAATGTGCAAATGTTTTATCTCTTTAATAATGTTACTGTTTAGTGAACTGGCGTTTCGGAAGCGGTTGTCACGGTGCTGCTACGCTGTTAGTCCGGTGCTTAAGCTGGTCTCACTGATTGAAGTTTTAGTAACGTAAAAACATTAGATGTACATCAGTTAATTGACTTAGAGATAGTCACTCTGTCTTTTTTAATAGTCACATAAAAACTCATAAGTTATGCCCAACCAGGTTTTGTATCTATGGAGCTTTATAATCGATCCTGATGTATTTGTACTGAACCACTAGCTAGTTTTGCTATTCATACCGTGTGACTGGATGAAATCAGTCACATGATAATATACCATCAAAACAGGTATAGATATACCCTTGGTACTCCAATGTTAGTGTTTCCTCATCTGCAGGTGCTCTTGATGATTTTGACAAGACCAGTGTCCCTCCTGCGGCCCCTGAAGCCCCCACTGCCCCTGGTCCAAGAACGACGAGTGATGAGAAGGTAATAAACACATTTTCATTATGAAATCAAGCCAATAAAATGATCAGAATAACACTGTATTATCTTTTCACAATTTTCTAGGCATTCTTCCAATTCTGCAGTGAGTTGGTTCCATCATGGCTGCTGCTTGATGTATTTGTTTTCTGTTCTTTTCACCCTCAGCCTCCTCTGTTGGAGGACAGTAAGATCTTCGAGTCTCTCTTTGATGGTGAGATGGCCAATCAAGCACGTGAAGAGTGGGAGAAAGCCATGGCTGAGTTAGCGCAAGAAGAACCTGAGCTTCTACAGCATTTTCATAAGCTGTCTGAGGCAGCAGGTAAAGTAGGTGAGTTATCTGGAATGGAACACTTTATAAATGTTGGATGAAAATATGCAAGTTTAGTTATTAGCCCGCTTTCCAATTGTTTTGACTCTACTTTTTTAATTTAGGCACAGATGTAGCTTCACAACAAGAGTTCACCTCCTGTCTTAAGGAGACCCTTAGTGGTTTGGCGAAAAATGCAGACAACCTCCAGGTAAACCCATTCGGAATTTCTGCTATTGGAATATAATTCAAGGATATATATATATATATATATATATATATATATATATATATATATATAATCCAATAGTGGTTTTAAAGATAAACTACCATTCAAAATGGGGTTGGTAAGATTTTGGTGTTTTGATTTTGAATTTTGATCTTACATTTTATTAATTTAAAGCATCCTTGTCCATCTTTAATGTTATATTTTATTAAAGGGGTCATTGGATGCAAAATTCACTTTACAAGTTGTTTGAACATAAATGTGTGTTGGAAGTGTGTGTACTGAGATTCCTGTCAGAATGACGTAGTTCTGCACAGGCCGCTCCCACGATAGTTGATTGACAAGACCATCTTACCTTAGACCCGCCCTCAGTGAGCTGTCATCAGTCACCATTGTGTCGACTCTGGTGCAGGGGAAGACAGAATGTCTCCGATTAAGCGATTGAGGTGTTTTGTTGTTGGATGTATAATGAATATAGCAGTTGTCATTTACTCCCGACATCTGAGCCGCTGAAGACGCAGTGGATTAATGTTACTTTCGTTTCGAAGGGAATGCACCAATCCCTGATCTGCCTAAATGCATCTGTTCGCACGAATCATTCGTGTTCCAGCTTCATCTACAGAAGTGAGTATAAGGGTTTTTATGAATCTTTGCAAATCGCCTTTCCTAATAATGTGCTTGTTAGTCAGTTCCACGGCTGAAATTTACAGTCTGCTCATCACTCCACGGAAGAGAGGGGCGGGGTCAGCAGAGTCATTAGCATTTAAAGCAACATGGATTAAAAAACGGCTTGCTGAAAACAGAGCAGATTTTGACAGGGGGAAAAGGGTGTTTTTTACACTACCATTGAGGAATTTTAACCAAAGTATGTTATAGACTTTTCATTAAGATCCTAAAGAATCATATCAACTTGTGGAAAATGGGCATCCAATGACCCCTTTAATTTAATGCATCCTTGTTGAATACAAGAATAAAAAATCCTACTGACCCCAAACATTTAAAAGGTAATGTATGACACTAAATGCAGAATGCAGGAATGGCTGGAGATGATCTGGTAAAGACCTTGGAGAACCTGGGAATGAATGAAAATGGAGAGGGAGGAGATGATGGCAATATTCTCCCAATTATGCAGTCCATCATGCAGAACCTTTTATCCAAAGAAGTTCTATACCCTTCTCTTAAAGAGATAACAGAGAAGGTGAGTTCTTTACTGCATCTGCATAACTGTCTTAATGACTGTCCCACTGTTCTGGTCCCAGTGAAGCTGGTAAATGCCTGCTATTAATTAAACATTTGCTTTCAGAAAATCTTGCAACACATTCCATTTAATATTGGGGGAAAATGTACTAATATAATGCAATTTGCATTTAGTACCCTGAATGGTTGGAGAGCAACAAGCAATCCCTTCCCACAGACCAGTTCATGCGGTATGAGCAACAGTACAAAGTAATGGGAGAAATATGCAGCCAATTTGAGAAAGATGGAGACACAGACAGCACGTTTGAAAACATTCTGGAACTCATGCAGAAGGTAGAATGCATGTATATTTAAAATTAGTGCACTTATTTAAAAAAAAAAAAATTATAATTTAGGGCTTTTTTTTTTCATTCTCCTTACTGATAATATGCCTATTTTTATTTTTTGTAATGAATTAAAATCTTACATCCTTTTTACTTAAAACACATAATAATATTACTTAAACTAACCTTTCTGTAACAGCACTATAAATATTTTTGTTCATGGAAATAATGTCTTACCCCTCAGCTGCAAGACTTGGGTCAACCTCCAAAAGAGCTTGCTGGAGAGGCAGTGAGTATTTACCATTCTTTCTTTCTTTTTTTAAATAAAAGCTATGTTATATTTATATCATCAATCAATCTCTTGTTTTTTAGCCTCCTGGCTTGAATTTTGACCCAGAATCTCTGCACCTTCCTGGAGCGCAAGGGGTCCCAGGACCAGAGCAGTGCTCAATCATGTGATCTCAATGAGGTCAAATTAATGTACGTTTGAAAACGATACAATTTGGAGCTAATTATCTGAACCTGAGTTGGACACAGTTGATCATGCTCCCCTTTTAAAGGAGTTTGCTTTTGTGTCTGCACTGAAACTGTGAACGTTCACTACATTAATTTTACTTCATAGTTCTTGTCCACAGAGGTTCTTTTCATATTCACCAATAATCCGTTCACTGTCCTCACTGTAGAGCAGCTCTTAGCGTTTTGAGTGAAGCTTGATATCTCAGTGTGCTGCCAGCTTGGTAAAAATCAAAGTTTTCTGAATTTTGTAAAGGTTTTACACGTTTACTTCAAAGCACATTTGACAGGTATTGCAGTGGATTGTGTTTTGAGTAAGTAGAGACAAATGGACAGGAAAGGTATTTACAGATTGATTGGTTTAGTTTTATTTTTAAATCTCAGAAGAATGGTCAGGGTCAACAAATAGCTTCCATCAGATTGATGACATTATTTTAATATACAGTGTAATGTCCATTTATTCTCACACTATATGATGTATACTATTTCTGTGATTTGACAACTAATCTGTGACCAAAATGCTTCTCTCAGATTCAGGATTTTCAAAAACTAACTGCAGACACTTAAGATGCAGGCTGATAATATATCCATAATATCATTCTATGACCCATAGACTGCATTTGTAATTGAGTAGAATAATTCTCTCTCCCTTTGTCTTCTAATGGTTACTATATCTATCTGCATATAGAGCAGGTTGAAGTGTTGCCATGTAAATTTATATAATTCCCATCATTCCTATGGTGGTGCCTCTTTGTGATGTTATTTTCACAATAGTCCTAATTTGCCTTGAATATTGAAAAAATAAAAGATTATGGTTTCGTAGTTTAAAATTAATACTCTGTATTAACATTTAAAGAACATGTTAAATCCCAGGATATCTCAAAAGTAGGTTAAAGTTTGCAGTCATTGCTTTTGAAGGGATGTTTACGTGGTTCTTTTATGCAAATAGGTTTGAGTGCATGGAAATGGAATCCTTTCAAGGATCAAATGTGGAGTTGGTTATCAGTTTGCTTTCTTGACACGTAGCATGGACTATATCTTGGTATGTTGTTATGTGGCCAATATAAAAATTATGAGAAGGATAGGATGGCCGTGCGGATGAGCTGGACAAAAATATGTAATGGTTTTGACACTCAGGGGTTGCTCAAACACCCAAGCACTTGAATCAGATCATCAATATTCTTTATCCTGTAAAATGTTCCCTTAAATGTACAGTTCATTGGTCTTGTCATACCTCACTCACTGTATGAAAGAACTGCAATTCTCAAAAATCTAAATAAATATTATAAGCTTACAATGTTTTATATTCTTTACCTCACCAATTTTATTCCTGTTACATCTCAAATTAAATTAACACCACTCTACACACAATTGTCTGCTATTTTTTTTATTAATATGATTTTTAAAATATGATTTTTAACCATTTTACAATATTTTTATGGCTTTAACGCTTTCCTTTAAAATTACTTGAGACTTATACTTCTTGTGATGTGTTTGTGGTCCTGTTATTTATGATTTTTGTAAGTAATAATTTCTCAGTTCTGTTTTGAATATTTAATTATGCAACATTTTTATGCACCAAGCAATATATCATAAAATAATTAGACATTTATACCATTTTATGTGTTTTAATTTATTTTTGTTTGTTTTAATTCAATTAATCAGTGTCTTAATTTAATGATTAGGTAAACATTCAAATGTTGTGTTATTGTGATATGTGAACCAGATTCTCCTTTGAAAAGTGTAAATACTGCGACATACAGAATTATAAAATTGTAAAAAGATTTTATTATCTCTAGATTTACAATCAGAAAATCAATCACAAAACAAATAATAAACGTTATGTTATAGTATGTATTGGCACTAATAATATAATAAATGGCAAGGAATAATGCCATAAACTATTATTTACATCTGTACTCAGTATTCTTGATTATTATTTCCCGTTTATTTAAAAATGGTCTTCTAAACGACTGAATGGGGAAAAATGCGTTTTCATCTTATTTATTTATTTAATTTTTAATGCGTTTTCATCTTTAGCGGATGACGAAGGCTCTGTGACGTGGACTTTGCGATGTTGGCATTTGAATCATCAAACTTTATTTGTTGTCGCACGGAAGCACGGCCCGGGTTGAGTGGATTGAGGAGACGTGTCAGCTACGGAAGTGGAGCTGCAGAATCAAACACGCAAAATCCTTCCTAACGGGGATGGTTCTAGGATTTACACTCACGTAAACTGAGCTATATCTTCATACATTACGCATTCCTGCTCGGTTATTATCGTCAGTGAAAATGTTGACCAAATTTGAGACAAAGTCGGCCCGAGTGAAAGGTAAGAAATCTGCTCTGGCTAGCTTCACTTGACTGCTGTATAATATAATTATTATGATCGCTTTTATATAAATCAGTTGTCTGATTTTAATCAATTCTTAATGTCTGTAGAATATAATGTACTATCTTTTTTAGTAAGGAATCAGTTCGTATCTTTTTGAATATTGTATGTCATTCAGCGTTAGCACAAAGCTGTTATTTGTTAGCCATCCAGACGTTGCAGTAAATAAATATTCTCTACTCCGAAGTTTCATATTTGGTTTTCAATGACATTAACCTGACCAGATTGTTATCATCAATAAATGATAACAATAATCTGTTTAAATCAATGTCATCGTTCTTATGTTCTCATAACACCATCGTAACACCTGAAAACAAACACCTGAATTGATTGTAATGTGTTTTTCCGTAGGGCTGAGTTTCCACCCGAAACGGCCCTGGATTCTGGCTAGTTTGCACAACGGCGTCATCCAGCTGTGGGACTATCGCATGTGCACCCTCATCGATAAGTTTGACGAGCATGATGGTATGAAACAGCTGATCAACGATTTCAGTCTCTTGTGGTTTTCTTCTGAGCCCTCATAATAGTGTGAATTGATTTAGGTCCAGTCAGAGGGATTGACTTCCATAAGCAGCAGCCACTGTTTGTGTCAGGAGGAGATGACTACAAGATCAAGGTTTGCTTGCTTGCTTCGTTTTCAATACTGATGTTTATTAAATTTGTTTTGCTTCTGCTACTGTATAGTTTCATGTGAATTTTTGGAAACGCTTTCTACCAAAATCTACTGAAAATGCTTCTAAATCATTTATTAACCTTCATGATAATTTTAATTATTACTAATACGTTATTAAAATACATAAACTTAACATAAACTTACAATGAACAGTTGTATTTTTATTAACAAAGGTTAATGAATACAGTAACTAATGTATTAATTTGATCATTATTTATGCTAACACATCAACTAATGGGACCTTATCGTAAAGTGTTTTCTTTTTAAGCATTTTGATTTGCTGATATTTATTTGATTTTGATTATTAGGTGTGGAACTACAAGCTGCGTCGATGTCTCTTTACTCTTCTTGGACATCTTGACTACATTCGCACCACATTCTTTCATCACGTGAGCCCTGTCAACTTTGTGATGACTTCATAATTATTTTGATAATGTTTATTTAATCAGTGAGAATAACTTATAGATATCATTTTCAGGAGTATCCCTGGATCCTGAGTGCCTCAGATGATCAAACCATTCGCATTTGGAATTGGCAGTCCAGAACATGTGTCTGGTGAGTCTTTATATAGGTTATGAACTAGTGGATGTGCACAAGTAATACATTTTTATTCATTCATTATTTTTTATTAGGTTGTTGAAGCTTATTTTAACCAGTATTGATGATTTAACATTTGCAAATAAAGCGAAAATACATTTTGCGCACATGTAATACACATCTCATATGTACATGTTTATTTTACTTGTTAATTATTTTTTTTCTTTTAAATTAAATAAGTTATTTAAAACTCCTCATTTTTTGTCAAAGCATTTTCTCTGCCCATTAGCTTGTGAAACTGAGTTATATATGTTCTCTGTGCTGTTTCTTCTCTGTAGTGTGCTGACGGGGCATAATCACTATGTGATGTGCGCTCAGTTCCATCCATCTGAGGACCTGGTGGTGTCGGCTAGCTTGGATCAGACTGTGCGCGTGTGGGATATTTCCGGTGAGGAGGCTTGGGACAGGATTGAGTAGTTTTGGGAAGGCTGGGGAGGTGGGAATGGAGAGAGAGGATGGAGGAAGTAAGAGGTTGCCTAATGGCATTCTCTTCCTCATTTCCTCTCTCTATAGTGTGTACAGAACAAAACTCTGTGGGCTCGAAGCAGAAATGCCTCTCACACTCATGCTGTAAGCATCAAGCATTTGTCTAGTGATTTAGTAGTCATTTTTGTTATTCTAGGGAAAATTAAATAGTGATGTTTAAATCACTCAAAGGTGACGTTTAAATGGAACAGCAAGTCATGAAGCGCTTAAAAATAAAGATTTACCATATGGTCTCCTGCTCAAAAAGTCCTATTTAAGAAATGGTGAATGTTAGAGGCATTTTTGAGATTCTGCATGTTTTAATGAAATTGTCAATGTCTGTCCTTTGCTTTCATTGCTGAACTTCTTTCTTGCTCATTAACCTTTTAAACTGCTGCTGTCTGCACTGACTGACAAATAACTCATTCATTAAAGCTTACACTGAACAGATAGTTTCTCTCTACCTTTCTCCCCTTCACATAAAAATATGGAATGAATATATTGCTGCATGGATAATATGCAATTCTTATGTAATTGTATGAGATACTGAAAAATTCTTTTTACATCTAAATTTAATTATAAACATTTCTTTTTAACATCTTTTGGATGAAGTAAGCATTTTCATGAACAGGAACAATTGGGATCCCTAATCCCTGGTTCATTTGTGAAATTCACAGAAGTATGCAAACATTTTAACTTTTTCCTCATATCCTGCATGATGGCATTTGTCATCCATGGATAATATTAAAGATTAAATAGTTGATCCATCTATCCGAATGCAACTTTTCGATCAGTAACATGAACATAGATTGTCATTTAATTGTTAAATGACTCTTAACACCACTTGAATGCATGATGGAATCCATCTATTAATGTATTACAATATGCAATAACAAATGCATGATTTAACTGAAGTCCTTCTCACTCCTTTAACATCCAGTGCCCCTCCAGAGAACATTTTGACACGCTCCACCCCATCAATCCACCATTCAGTTCCATCCCTGCTCACTTCCTGTACAGCTCCTTTGCCCCTCTGGAAACATCCACATCTGTACATTGGTTTCTAGTGCATCTTTTGTTGGACTTTTATTCATTTAGCAGACATCTGGAGTGCTGAGATCTCAGACACACATTCTGTTCTCCTCTCTTTTTCTCTGCGTCCTGACCTGAGTTAAGCTGATTAGCTCTCTGTCATTGATTTACATGCATCCTATCCCATCTCAAATGATTTTGATCTCTCTGTGATCATAATTTAACTTTGTTGTGTTTTGATTGATTGTTGTCTCTGTTCTTAATCTGGTGGTTAAGTTTACTTCCTTAACTCAGGTTTAGGCCTAATGGAGGGTGTTTGTTGTGTTTGTGTGCTTGAGCACCAGCAAATGTTTAGCAGCCCAACAAAATGTTTGTGTGTTTACTGTCAGATATCACAAATGTGTTTTTGAGTAGCAGTTTTAATGTTGTTCCTCTCTCTTCCCTCCCCGGTATGTGGGTGTTCCTGTGTAATTTGTAAACGGGTCCTCTGTGTGTGTCGGACTGTAAATGTTGCTTCCAGGTCTGAGGAAGAAGAACTTGTCTCCGGGTGCTGTGGACACGGAGGTGCGTGGCATCTCTGGTGTCGACCTGTTTGGGGCCTCTGATGCAGTAGTGAAGCATGTTCTGGAGGTAAGAATGTGGTTGTAATGGCATAAAAAAAACTGGACCCGATCTTCGTGTTGTAAAATGCATTTGGGGTTGAATGAATGAATGAAGTTTGTTGTTGGTTTGAATGAAAGTTTGTGTTCTCTTGCTTTGGTCTCAGGGTCACGATCGGGGCGTAAACTGGGCAGCCTTCCATCCCAGCATGCCTCTCATTGTGTCAGGAGCAGATGACCGCCAGGTCAAGATCTGGAGAATGAACGGTATGTTCTCAATCATGGAAAAATGTCCATCACTGTTCTGATTTAAAAAAAAATGACATTGGAAATGTAAAATATTTAGTCCTGTTTCAAAACCTAATAAACTTTCTTGCTGTCTATACAGGCAGTTGTTTTCATGGACCCTCATCTAAACTCTCAAACTCATATTTTGAGTTTGTTTATAACTAAAAGTCACAGATTATGCATTAGTTCTTTTTTTCCCCTCTTTTTTTTTTTGGAAACTATCCCTTCCTCTAGAGTCAAAAGCATGGGAGTTGGACACCTGTCGAGGGCACTACAACAATGTGTCCTGTGCGGTGTTCCACCCTCGTCAGGAGCTCATCCTGTCCAACTCTGAGGACAAGAGCATCCGTGTGTGGGACATGTCCAAGAGGACAGGCGTGCAGACCTTTCGCAGAGATCACGACCGTTTCTGGGTGCTGGGGGCTCACCCCAACCTCAACCTGTTTGCTGCTGGTAGGTTACTAGTAATAATTAGTCAAGCAAGTGGTTTTGGTGATGAAATGAGATGCATTAAAGTGTAATTTTGGACCTTTCTAGGCCATGACAGTGGGATGTTGGTGTTCAAACTGGAAAGGGAACGTCCAGCTTATGCTGTGTATGGTAACATGCTGTACTATGTAAAAGATCGCTTCCTGCGCCAGCTTGACTTCAACAGCAGTAAGGATACAGCCGTCATGCAGCTGCGCAGGTGTGTGGATTTTTAGTGTCTTTTCTTAGTCTAAAAACACTAAATGTGCATCTACAAAAGGTTTAGTGCAATTGAACTTTTCAGTTGAGCTGTTTTTTTTATATTGACAGTGGATCCAAATTCCCAGTGTTCAGCATGTCCTACAACCCTGCAGAAAATGCTGTGCTGTTGTGCACTGTGAGTATTGTAGACTCTATCAGTCTGTTTAGTCAAATCAAGGTTCATTTGTGTATTTAATTTCTTCCTCTTTCTGTTTCAGAGAGCTACCAACCTGGAAAACAGCACATATGATCTGTACTCCATTCCCAGAGAGAGTGACTCCCAGAATCCTGATGGTAACATTTAATTTTTTTTCTCTTTAGAAGTCCTTAATATAATGCGCAAAATGTAATTGTTCACTTTCTCTACACGTTTTCAGCTCCTGAGGGAAAGCGTTCCTCTGGTCTGACCGCGGTTTGGGTGGCCAGGAACCGGTTTGCTGTACTCGACCGCATGCACTCAGTAAGTGAATTAAGCAACATCTATTTGATAGAAAATAGTACTCCATAGATGATGCATTTTTTAAGCCAACTTGGAAGTTGGCATCACCCTGGTTTCATTGATAAAAATCCAATAGGTTATTACCTGGCCTTTGGATTACTGCAGAAAAAAATTTTGTTCGTAATGATAATCTTCACAAATGAACACTGCTTTAATGCAATTTGAAGCCTAATTTAGGTGTTTAATGCTTCCGACAACTTCTGTAGTCCCATGTAGCCACTTGTTAGCAACCACCTTTTTTAACCACGTAAAAGCTTTAAAAAGGTCATCATTGATGTATTTCATGTCAGAATTAAACGTGAAAATATCTTGAGCTTGTGTTAACCACAGACCTTATTTAAAGCATTTAACTAAAAAAAAAAAAAAAATGCTCCATTCAAAAATAACATTGACTTCAGGACGATGGAACCAGAAGTGCTAAATTGTTTCTGGGTTTTGGTCATCCCTGCAGCACTCTTTAGTGTTGAATAAAGGAGTTATGACCATGTACACATGTACTCAAACAAACTTTGACGTTCATCCTCACTCTTATCCACCACAGCTCCTGATAAAGAACCTCAAGAATGAGATTGTGAAGAAGGTCCAGGTACCAAGCTGTGAGGAGATCTTCTATGCTGGAACTGGATCTCTGCTGCTGCGTGATGCCGAAGGAGTCACGCTATTTGATGTGCAGCAGAAGCGCTCCCTCGCTACGGTCAAAATCGCTAAAGTCAAATATGTGGTGTGGAGCTCTGATGCCAACCATGTGGCCCTGCTGGCCAAACACGGTACTGAAAACTCACTAATTGGATGTGTAGGCTTTAACATACTGATTTTGCAGTCTCAAATCTCCACTCTTAAGGGTTATTCAGGTGTTTTTGCCTTGTATCAAATAGAAAGATCTCATGTTTATATTTCTTTTGATTTAAATTTTCACACACATCTGACCCTCTGCTCTGGCTTTTTCAGCCATCATGATCTGCAACAAGAAGTTAGAGAGCCTGTGTAACATCCATGAGAACATCAGAGTGAAGAGTGGCGCCTGGGCCGAGAATGAAGTCTTCATCTACACCACCTCCAACCACATCAAATATGCTCTCACCTCCGGGTACTGAACCAACAGCCTCACACGCAACTATTTCATTAAGAAGACCCTAATGTTTTGTTAATTAATCTTTTAAAAAAAAATGTTTTTCACAGTGATCATGGTATAATCCGTACGTTGGATCTGCCCATCTATGTGACAAGAGTGAGAGGCAACAGTGTGTACTGCCTGGATCGTGAGTGCAGGCCACGAGTGCTCAACATCGATCCTACAGAATACCGTTTTAAACTGGCTCTGGTCAATCGCAAATATGAGGAGGTTAGTGTGTATGTTCAAGATTGAGATTTGAACCTTCTGTACTTTTTTTTTTTTTTTTTTAATATGAATAATTTAATAATTTTAATAATTTTTCAATATTTTTATATTAATTGTATGTGATCTATTTTATATTATTTATTTGTTTATTATTATTTTATATTTATTTATAATCAGTAACTTTCTCTCTGTCAATCATTTTACACTTTCTGATTTGCCTTTAATAACCATTATTTTAGTATTCTTTATGTACTATTATAGCATTTATTTTTATTTTGAAATAGCTTTTTTTTTGGGTTTCATGTTAATTTTAATTTAATATGCTTTTGTCTTTTTTTTTTTTTTTTTTTTCTATTTTGCTTTATTTTTATATATTACTTTCAGCTTTTAAATTTGTTTTCATTAATTGAAATAGCAGTTTTGTTTTAGTCAACAATAGCAACACTGTTAATGACCTTTTTCCCCACCCTCAGGTTCTTCATATGGTGCGTAATGCTAAACTGGTAGGCCAGTCCATCATTGCCTACCTGCAGAAGAAGGGCTACCCAGAGGTTGCGCTGCACTTTGTCAAAGACGAAAAGACTCGTTTCAGCCTGGCTCTGGAGTGTGGAAACATTGAGGTATACAGAACTAACATTTATGGAGGATCAAGTTTTCAACACTTTTGTCTGAACAGGTGTTCATTCTTGATTTGTTTGTTCCTGCAGGTGGCGTTAGAGGCTGCAAAAGCTCTGGATGAACGTAGCTGCTGGGAGCGTCTCGGCGAAGCTGCGCTTCTGCAGGGCCATCACCAGGTTGTGGAGATGTGCTACCAGAGAACCAAGAACTTCGACAAACTCACCTTCCTGTACCTCATCACTGGCAACCTGGCCAAACTCAGGAAGATGATGAAGATAGGTGAGTGGCGAGGAAAAATCATGAATACACTACCATTCGCAAGTTTGTGGTTGGTAGGATTTTTAAATGTTTTTGAAAGAAGTCTTATTTATCAAAGCTGCATTTATTTGATCAAAAATACAGTAAAAACAGCAATATTGTGAAATGGTATTACATTTTAAAGTAATTGTTTTCTATTATTAACAATTTTGAAAATAATGTTGCTTCTTAATAGTCTTGTGGTTATCAAATTGACCCCAAACTTTTTAACGGTAGTGTATTGGTTTTCTTAAGAATAACTCATTCTTATGGATTGTTTGAATGATGTTTTGTCTTTCGGGTTACAGCTGAGATAAGAAAGGACATGAGTGGACACTATCAGGGCGCTCTTTACCTGGGTGACGTCAGTGAGCGTGTGCGAATCCTGAAGAACTGTGGACAGAGTGAGTGCTGTCACTTTTTTATTTTGTTCACATGATTGTTTTAATGAGATTTATTTGAAGAAAATGACATCTGTATCACATTCTCAGAGTCTCTGGCTTACCTGACTGCTGCCACTCATGGGATGGATGAGGAAGCTGAAGCCCTGAAGGAGACCTTTGACCTGGAAAAAGAAATGGTGTGTTATATTTTCATTACTAACAGAGATGCACTGATTTGTAGATGGATGATTGAGCAATGGGTTCCATTCATGTGCAGGTGCCAGAAGTGGACCCCAATGCCCAGCTGTTGCAGCCGCCACCTCCCATCAACCCCTTGGACACCAACTGGCCTCTGCTCACCGTCTCCAAGGGCTTCTTTGAGGGAGCCATTGCTGCCAAAGGTGAGGTTTTGTGATAAATGTATTTGGGGTAACCAGGATTTATGAAGTTGGATGGATGTCATGTTGAAGAATAACATGTATTTTTGTGTTTGTTTGAATAGGACGTGCTGGCCAGATGGTTGCTGACCTGGACATGGATACTCCAGGAGGAGAAGGCTGGGGAGAAGATGCAGAACTTCATTTGGATGAAGGTATTTACTATAATAAAACTATTTTTGAAGGAGGAAACCAAACCAAACGATGGAATCACTCATTCTCTCTCATAATCCAGATGGATTTATGGATGCTCAAGAGGGATTGGGAGATGAGGGAGCTATTGGGAAAGAGGAAGGAGGAGGCTGGGATGTGGAGGAAGATCTGGACCTCCCGCCAGAACTGGTAAGTCTGGTGTAGAACTGAAATAAAAATCACTACTGTTTGTGAATGGATTTATACAGAATCCCAAGTAACCTCATATCTTGTTGTCTTTTCTGTAACCAATAGGATGTACCTTCTGTTGGCGGAGGTGGCGCAGAGGGCGAAGGTTTCTTTGTGCCGCCCACCAAGGGCACAAGCCCCACACAGATGTGGTGTAACAACTCTCAGCTGGTGGTGGATCACTTATTGGCTGGATCTTTTGAGACTGCAATGAGGGTAAAGGGATCTCACAAAACTATAGATTAGGGCTGAATTATTAGATGTGGAGGAAAAAAAATCTAACTGCTATTTAGTTTTTTGTTGTTGTTGTTGCTTCCCCCCCTTTCCTGCTAAAATTTGCAGTTGTAATATTAATAATATTACTATTTCACTGTTGTAATGTTTTACTTCAGATATCTCAGATTTCCTGACATATTTTTATTTTAGGTTAAATGGTTTTGTGGCAGAAAGGAAAAGTCTAAACTAAATTGAAATGTAGCTGATGTTTCTTTGCTGTCTGTTTTTCGTTCCCTTTTCTACAGTTGCTGCATGACCAGGTTGGTGTGGTTCAGTTTGGACCCTATAAGCAACTGTTCATGCAAACTCTGTCCCGTGGGCGCACCTGTTACCTGGGCCTGCCGTCTCTGCCCTGCTTGCACAGCTATCCCCAGAGGAACTGGAAGGACAGCGGGGCTAAAGGGGGTCTGCCAGCGGTGGGCCTGCGTCTCTCTGATCTCATTTCACGTCTGCAGCAGTGCTATCAGCTGACCACAGCAGGGCGCTTTGAAGAAGCTGTTGATCGTTTCAGAGCCATTCTCCTCTCCGTACCACTGCTTGTGGTTGACAACAAACAAGAGATTGCAGAGGTGTGTTTTCATGCAGGATGAGTGGTATGTTGTTTTATATACGAGTTAAGTACTAAACATTCTTTTTACTTTCACTCAGGCTCAACAGCTTATCACTATCTGTAAAGAGTATATTATTGGCCTCACCATGGAGACAGAGAGGAAGAAACTTCCTAAAGACACTCTCGATCAACAAAAGAGACTTTGTGAGGTACATGCATTTTTAAAATTCCAAAATAAGAAATGTTTTTTTTTTTTTTAACTATGTATGTGTGTATATATGTGTATAAGTGTATGTGTGTGTATGTATGTATATGTGTATATATATATATATATATATATATATATATATATATATATATATATAATATATAATTTTTTTTTTTTTATTTATATAAATATATTTATTTTTATATATATATATATATATATATATATATATATATATATATATATATATATATATATATATATATATATTTATTATTATTATTATTATTATTATTATTATTATATTTTTTTTTTTTTTTTTTTTTTTTTTTTTATTGAAATACTTAAAACAAACATTTCAGTACATGCACTGAATCTTATCTTAATATACATTAATATTTCTCTGTGTATGTTTCAGATGGCAGCATATTTCACACATTGCAGTCTTCAACCTGTCCACATGGTGTTGGTGTTGAGAACAGCACTCAATCTTTTCTTCAAACTGCGTAACTTCAAAACAGCAGCAGGTTTTGCTCGCCGTCTTCTTGAGTTGGGTCCCAAACCAGAAGTGGCACAACAGGTAAATGGATAATTGTCGTAATTTTTTTACACAAGTATCCCCTAACTTATGGCTATTCGGTCAGACAGTTCTCACATTACAAAATTGAGATAAAAGTTGTGTTAGAAAAAAACAAAAAACTTAATGGATCTTATGTTTCAGCATACTATGTAAAAAAAACAAAAAAACAATTGTGACAAAAAATAAATAAATAATTGTAATTAAAATAAAAAATATAAATAATTAAAAATTTTAATTAAAATTAAAAGCTTATTTTTAATGCTAGCACTTGTAATTTTAAATCATTTTAATATTTAATATTGGCATTAAGCCATCTTGCAGCCCACTTGGAAGTATTCAGAGGCCCCTAATAGGTCCTTGTCCCCTGTTTTTTTTTTTTTTTTCCCTTGTGTGTACATTTTCATTAAAAACCTGTTGTTGTTGTTTACTTTTTCAGACACGAAAGATTCTTGCAGCATGTGAGAAGAGCCTGACAGATGCTCACCAACTGAACTACGACCCTCACAATCCCTTTGACATCTGCGCAGCCTCTTACATTCCCCTGTACCGTGGGCGGCCAGTGGAGAAATGTCCCCTGTCTGGAGCCTGCTACTGCCCCAAATACAAAGGAGAGGTCTGCAGGGTCACACAGGTTAGTTGTAAGACCTTGTAATGTCCATGTTTAATTAGTGTTAGTTTATTGAAGATAGAAAGTCCAATATTATTAATATGTGACAAAGTAACTCTGCTTTTCCCCTGGTTCCATCTGATCATGCGGTGCTATAAAGTGAAGGATCGATTTCATTGGCTGTTTCTCTCCTGTTTCCTAGGTAACTGAGATTGGTAAAGATGTGATCGGCTTGCGTGTCAGCCCACTGCAGTTCCGTTGAACACGCTTTACATAAACATGGATGAAAACAGATATGCTTTTCTCTCACATATACTTTCCATTATAAGATGAAGTAATGAAAACTTTAAGATCAGAAAATTCTAGAAAATACCTTGTTCATGACTAATCTCCCTGTGACTGTGCTTTCTATTATTATATCTGAGGTCTCTACAGTATGTATGCTTGTCTCATTAATCTGAATAACTAAGTGTACATCTGTGACCCTGTCAATCAGTGCAAAACAAGTTTCCTTTCCTGTGAAACTCTTTAAATGTTGAAATAAAATTCTGGTAAACAAATGTTTCACCATGTTTTATTTTTTTTTTTCTTTATTTTTTTTCTTTCTTCTCCATGCAAGGTTTTTGTTTAATACTTTATATTAAAAAGAAAAAAAGAAATAAAAATCTTTTATTCCAGCTAGTTGCCCATGCAATGTTTCACATTTTATTTTAGTTTGTGTTAAAATAACTAAAAGTAAAAACAAACTGTATATTGATATGTTAAAGTCGGCATGAAATCAAAATTGAATATTCTTGTTTATTATAAATAATTTATCCGTGCACTTAATTTTTTATTTTTTTTTTTTTTCAATTCATGTGCCTTAACCTGATGGAGGACCGGCTCAGTCATTCAGCCAATCTCTCTCTCTCTCTCTCTCCTCTCTCTCTCTCTCGCTGTTTAGGCATGCTTTGTGCTGTTGATCGTGGTCGTCATCCCTAATAAATAACTCATTTATTCATGTTTGGGTGTCGGCGGTGAATCCAGTGGCGAGAAATCCCCCACCACTAACTGCAAACTGGCATTTCAGATCTGCCTCCATTTTGTTAGTAACGCCCCAACGATCCAATCAATTCTCGAAGGAAGAAATCAAGTCCCGACCTCTCAAAAAAGACAGTCGCAACTTCTGTTTCATGCCGACTTTAACTATACAGGTGCATCTCAATAAATTAGAATGTCTTGGAAAAGTTCTTTTATTTCAGTAATTCAACTCAAATTGTGAAACTCGTGTATTAAATAAATTCAGTGCACACAGACTGAAGTAGTTTAAGTCTTTGGTTCTTTTAATTGTGATGATTTTGGCTCACATTTAACAAAAACCCACCAATTCACTATCTCAACAAATTAGAATACTTCATAAGACCAATAAAAAAATAAAAAAAACATTTTTAGTGAATTGTTGGCCTTCTGGAAAGTATGTTCATTTACTGTATATGTACTCAGTACTTGGTAGGGGCTCCTTTTGCTTTAATTACTGGCTCAATTCGGCGTGGCATGGAGGTGATCAGTTTGTGGCACTGCTGAGGTGGTATGGAAGCCCAGGTTTCTTTGACAGTGGCCTTCAGCTCATCTGCATTTTTTGGTCTCTTGTTTCTCATTTTCCTCTTGACAATACCCCATAGATTCTCTATATTCTCTAGATTCTCTATGGGGTTCAGGTCTGGTGAGTTTGCTGGCCAGTCAAGCACACCAACACCATGGTCATTTAACTAACTTTTGGTGCTTTTGGCAGTGTGGGCAGGTGCCAAATCCTGCTGGAAAATAAAATCAGCATCTTTAAAAAGCTGGTCAGCAGAAGGAAGCATGAAGTGCTCCAAAATTTCTTGGTAAACGGGTGCAGTGACTTTGGTTTTCAAAAAACACAATGGACCAACACCAGCAGATGACATTGCACCCCAAATCATCACAGACTGTGAAAACTTAACACTGGACTTCAAGCAACTTGGGCTATGAGCTTCTCCACCCTTCCTCCAGACTCTAGGACCTTGGTTTCCAAATGAAATACAAAACTTGCTCTCATCTGAAAAGAGGACTTTGGACCACTGGGCAACAGTCCAGTTCTTCTTCTCCTTAGCCCAGGCAAGACGCCTCTGACGTTGTGTGTGGTTCAGGAGTGGCTTAACAAGAGGAATACGACAACTGTAGCCAAATTCCTTGACACGTCTTCTGTGTGGTGGCTCTTGATGCCTTGACCCCAGCCTCAGTCCATTCCTTGTGAACTTCACCCAAATTCTTGAATCGGTTTTGCTTGACAATCCTCATAAGTCTGCGGTTCTCTCGGTTGGTTGTGCATCTTTTTCTTCCACACTTTTTCCTTCCACTCAACTTTCTGTTAACATGCTTGGATACAGCACTCTGTGAACAGCCAGCTTCTTTGGCAATGAATGTTTGTGGCTTACCCTCCTTGTGAAGGGTGTCAATGATTGTCTTCTGGACAACTGTCAGATCAGCAGTCTTCCCCATGATTGTGTAGCCTAGTGAACCAAACTGAGAGACCATTTTGAAGGCTCAGGAAACCTTTGCAGGTGTTTTGAGTTGATTAGCTGATTGGTATGTCACCATATTCTAATTTGTTGAGATAGTGAATTGGTGGGTTTTTGTTAAATGTGAGCCAAAATCATCACAATTAAAAGAACCAAAGACTTAAACTACTTCAGTCTGTGTGCATTGAATTTACTTAATACACGAGTTTCACAATTTGAGTTGAATTATTGAAATAAATGAACTTTTCCACGACATTCTAATTTATTGAGATGCACCTGTATATTGAAATATTAACAAAAGCTACTGAAATAACACTGCTAACATGGCGGATATCGTTTTTACTTCTATATCTTCCCAAACCTTATTAAGGAGCAAATGTGAATTGAAAGTATACTTGCACATTATTTCATGTTCATGTTTTTTTTTTTCCTCTATGACCACAAGGAGGTGCTAAATGTACAACAGTCACTGAGAATTAAGCCAACCAAGTTCACATGGTTTTGGTTAGTGCTGTAATTTATTTAGATCAAATGGAAACTTGTGCTTTAAATTCTGTACAATAACTCCCAAAGAAGATGGATTATGTTTCTGGTTTGCAAACCTGTAAAAATAATGTAATAAGTCCAAGACTCCTTGGCCATTTAATTAAATAAGAATGTTCATAAACCGAGCAGTATTTTTATTAAAAGGAATGGTATACTACATCTGTAGTCCACAGTTTGTTCAACACAGGATTTTCCAGTCATTCAAAGGTCTTTGTCACATCCCTGCTGTCTGCTTAAGATCATTCGACTCACATCGATGTTGTTGTTGGTAAAAACCTCTTTACCGTGGTCGATGGTGGCAGCAGGCAGGGATCGGGTACGGCCCAGAATCCAAGCAAAGTCTACGTGGAACAGTCTCAGGACATCAGTGCATGAATACACCAGCGCTGAATTCTCATAGTCAGTGGACAAAATCCAGTATGGAGTGTAGGGCAAAACTGGCAATTCAAGTAGAGATACAAAACACAAAATATAATTTAGGCAAACATGTTTTTTCCTATTAATTCTGAATTAGAAGTGTCATTACTTATGGCAACAGGAAAGCATTTGAAAAAATTAAAATCAGATTTGTACCATAAGAGAAACTGATTCCAAGCTTTGCTGGATTTCTTTTATCTTCCACCACAGCTGTCCCGTCAATTGTTTTTAACTCTCCTTTTCTAATTAAAATAAAGTTCACGGTTTAACTATTACCTCTGATATAAAAGTCTAAGGAATTATACAAAACTATGATTTAGATGTTGGTACCCACAGAATTTCAGAGCTCACAACATGAGCTGTTCCATCCAGCTTGAGAGTGAAGTTAGTCTCAATGCATCTCCCCCGCTCAAACTGTGCTGGAAGTTTAGCGATCTCAAACCACCTGCCCATAAACTACATTAGGAGACAGACAAGCAAACAACAAGAACATTTAAGAGCAGAATAGAAGACCGGTTAATAGCATAAGCTGTGGCAGAGTATGTTACCTTCTTTAGGTTGAAGGCAGGTTGAGTAACAGGCTCTGGGCACGGCCCCCAGTGAGGGACCTGGGCATTTATGATGGGCAGAAAGAGGGCCAAAACAACCAGTAAGGCCTTCATTGTGCTTGTTTAGACCTTTGCCAAAAGAAAAGAAAAATAGAATAGTTATGCAGCAGCATACATTCTAAGAAGCACATTCACTACCATTCAAAATCTGGGTTCAGTAAGATTTTTAAAAGTGTTTTGTCTCTAATGCTCACCAAGGCTGCATTTATTTGATCCAATACAGTAAAAACTGTAATATTGTGAAACATTATAACAAGTTAAAATAATTATCTATTTCAATATATTTTAAAATGTAGGCTAATTTATTTCTGAGATGGCAGGACTGAATTTTCAGCAGTTATGCAATATTTTTGTGCAAACTTATTTTTTCAGCATTATTCGATAAGTATAAAGCTAGAAACCTTTTAGAAACCTAATCAAATAGAAATCTTTTGGTACATTATATATGTCCGTACTGTAATCAGTCAATTTAATGCACCCTTGTTGAATGAAACTGCTTTCCAAAAAAAAACTGAACAGTAGTTTACAGTATACATATTTAGTTTCTTGTGAAACAACCATTTTATAGAGGACAGCGTGATCAAAACAAATTAAACAAACCCTTACCTCTTAAAAGTCGTGCTGAATATGAGATGGACTGGAGCTCAGACTATTTATTTAAATCATTCTCCTCTGGGATCATGTGACTGCAGAAGATACATGTCATGAAGGAGTCTTTGTGAGACCAGAGTTTATTCCCAACGTGAAGTAAGTGATTAAGCAAATTGAAGTCATGAGAATGTTCCATTATGAATGAGTATCTAAACTGAACTTAATGTCACAATTCTTTGTCTTTTAAACAACCTTTTTTTTTTTTTCTTTCTATCATTTGTGTTTTCAAGTTCAACGTATTTTTGACATATGCTAGTTTAGAGCAGTAAGTTGTGGTCTGTTACGATGAACCTAAAATCGGCAGCATGTTTAATGTCTGTAATGGTGATGCTGACCGACAGAGGAGGAGGATGCTCATCTGATCACAAATGCTTCGCTGGCAAAAAGAATCTGACATTTAGGCTATGACTTATTTTTGTTTCTGAATCTGATCTTACATTATCCCTTTTAAACTCATAGTTTCTCCCCTTATGTCATGTTGGGCTTGATCATTGATTAAACTGAAGAATTTTCTATTGTTCCTCTGTGGCAAAATCCTATCTGTTATCTACTCATTGAGCCCAGAGGAAAAGGTGGCCTCCACACCTCATGTAATCTTTTAAAAAAACTAAAAACAAAATATACCCTGCCACATGTGTGTTTTCCCAAAAGTTTTGTAGTAGATCTGTGTCTTTACATAAGGACTATATCCTCACGTGTAGAGTGTTTTGCATATTGCAGGTGTTTGTGATAAGCTAAACAACACTTCTGTGATAAGAATTTGTCGAATTCACGTGTGACTCGACCTCCAGCTGAGGAAATAACTTTGCACACCCCTTTCGTAACAAAAGGGTGAATGGAAGAAAACTGTATAACATCTAGGCCTATGTGTTAGGAGAAGAACTTAAAACTTCAAAAAAAAAAAAGCCATGTTAATAATTTAGCAGATGCTTTTATTTATTTATTTTATTCATGTATTTCATTGGTAACAACCTAAAGTATTATTTTCAAAGTTTTGAACCTCAACCTTCCTGGCAGACTTAAAATGTCCAGATGTATGGACAATTAGAGTGTATGTTCAAAAAGGCGCCAAAAACAACGAATGTGAAAAAACCTAAAAATATTTTAGAAGCAAATGTATGCACTAATGAAAATAAAGTTCTCTTGAAAGCAAAGCGCTTTGTCACAAACAAACGTCCATCTGACAAGACCACATAATCTCTATTGAAATTTTAGAGATTCAAGAGCATCTTGGATAAAAACTGAAAACCTTGATACAGTTAGCCAGAGATGTGCACACTGATTCAGAGGTGGTACTGGAAAATTCAATTATAAATGTGACATTACTACACTTGATATCAGTGTTTTAATTGTCTTTAGCTAAAAATTCATTCTTCAGACTATGTTGCTAAGGTGACAGATATGAAACTTATTGTCACATTCACTAAAGCTTTTGTGCAGAGGTCCTCAACCCTGTTCCTAGGAATCCACTGTCCTGCAAAGATTATTTTCCAACCTGCTTCAGCACACCTGCCTGTGTATTTTCATGCAGTTATGAGGAGCTTGATTAGCTGCTTCAGGTGTGTTTGATTAGGGTTGTAGCTAAACTCTGCAGGACAGTGGGCCCCCAAGAACAGAGTTGAACACCTCTGCTTTAGTGTGTCCTGTCCTGTGACTATTTTTTCCTTATGACAAAATGCATTGTACAATCAAATAAAATAAGTCAAATACTTGGTTATTAACATGCACATATATCCTCTAGGAAACCTTTTGAATGTCTTTTACACCTTTAGTTTCAAGAATGTGGAAAGCTGTGGTGACCCGTTCATCACTCAGCCACCTTCTTCAATAAGGTTCAACTCAAGGTATGTTTATTTAACCTTCAACATCTTGTTGAGCGGATGCCCAGGTTCTCCAAACCTGTTTTAGTTGAGGGGGGTGGAGTTAGTGATATAATGAAGAAATGTAAAGCTCTATAAATACTGAACTCTGTCGCTGTTCTTTACCTTGAACACAAGTTTCACACTTGAGACCAAACAGGTAAGATGCTCAGCATTTGAATCTCTTAAAGCCAAATTTCTTTAAGAGTTCTCATTGAATATGACTCTTTTTTCAGGTTTAAACTGAGAGAATGCAGGCTCTTCAGGTTCTGTCTCTGACTCTGCTGTCTGTGCTGGCGGTCAGCGCTCAGTCCATCGGCTCTGGAAAATGCCCACAGCCTCCTGTTCAGCAAAACTTTGATCCCACTAGGGTAAACTTTTATTTACCATCTTAATCCTTATTTTTCTTTTTTCTTTTTTTATCAAGAACATATGTTGAACAACTTTAGCATAATAAAGTCAAAAGGAAGACCAGAAAAAATATCACATTGATGCTGTAAACACAAATTACAGCAAAAATAGTAGAATATTTGTATTTCTTCATATCAAACTTATTTTTCAGCTACAAAGTTATCTGCATTTTCAGTCCTGTTGCATAATTTCATCATTTTGTCCTTTTTTGGGCAGATGGTATGAGATCACAAAGATTCCAGCCCGGTTCCAGTTGGGAGACTGTTGCCAGGCCATTTACACTCTGAGTGACGGTATTGTCCTGGTTCGAAATGAACAACTTCTGTAAGTACTGATGAACAATTACCATAAAGTAAATAAAATATTAAATTAAATTAAATAAAAATACAGGTGTTATTATTCAGAATATTCTAAATATTTATGCAGTGTATAGGAGTAAATAAAATATTTAAAAAAAATAAAATACTTGTTAATATTCCAAAATATTCAAAATAGTTTTGCACTTTCTTCTGAAATTACTTAAATTCACCAAATATTGTTTCTCTGAATATCTTCACACAGTAATGGCACTTACAGCTTCACTGAGGGAACTGCCAAGATTGCAGATGCATCAGAGCCTGCAAAACTTGAAGTTCGCTTCTTTGAAGGTAAGTCTAAACAAATCATTCTTAGTTTATTTTTTATTTTTTTAAGAATCTGAGATTTGAGTTGTGATGTGTCCTCTTTCAGATTCTCCTCCTGCCCCCTACTGGGTGCTGGCTACTGATTATGACAACTACACCCTGGTTTACTCTTGCTCTGATTCTGCCGGTCCCTTTTACACTGAGTATTCCTGGATCATAAGCAGAACCCGCACACTTCCTAAAGAGACCGTCTCTGAGCTGTTAGACATCCTCAAATCTCATGGCATCAGTACTGATAGTTTTACTGAGACTGACCAGAGACCGGAGCTGTGCAGTGTTATGCCTTAATAGAGCTGCCTTATAATGAACTACTGTGAGATGTGTTGTTCTATTTATGTTTTTAAGAAACAACATAAATGTAAGCTCTTTACATCCCTAACGTATTTTCTCAATCGGTGGTCTGTTGCATGAGAATGTGAATGCATCTATCTGCAAATTAAAGTTAACAGTACTGAATCATAGGTCACTATGTTAACTAAAGCTTTTATTTATGCATTTCTGGTGTCACTTTTCTTTCTTTAAACAGCTGAATGATGTCTACAAAATACCTACTGTGTGATAAATCAGTTGTTCCTTATTCAGCATGGATCAGACTTTGAATAAATATTAAAATTGTAAAATGCTGTCTTATGTCATTTGTTCAAAAATGGTTTTGATCATGTCAGATATTGTAAGCTATTATTTTCATTTGCTTTATATAATAATCAAGTTATTTTGTAGAAAAAAAGATTTTGCCTTTTGATCAAAACAGTACATTTCACTAAAAATGTTTTTTTTTTTTTTTTATTGGTCTTATGAAGTATTCTAATTTGTTGAGATAGTGAATTGGTGGGGTTTTGTTAAATGTGAGCCAAAATCATCACAATTAAAAGAACCAAAGACTTAAACTACTTCAGTCTGTGTGCATTGAATTTATTTAATACACGAGTTTCACAATTTGAGTTGAATTGCTGAAATAAATTAACTTTTCCACGACATTCTAATTTATTGAGATGCACCTAATGTTCACCAATAGTTAGGCATTGTTTTAGGCTATTCTTGCAGGAACCTTTCCTTTCACTTTACCAATAGTTAGCAAAGCAATTTAACACCAGATGACATTAATACATCATTTGAAAAAGAAGTGTTATCGTTGAAATACATGGAGATGCTCTTTTTCTTCATTCACATGTCAATAAGCTTCCTCAGATGTAGATGTTTTCTGTGGTTTTCACAAACTACTGCTTATTCACTGTCATTTACACCACATTTCAGATTATGCATGGTGTTTAATAGCTTTTTTTATGCTGACATGAATTTCATATGAAAAGCTTGCAAGGATGTTATTGATAAACTGAAACAACCAAACCCGCTGAAGATCCAGTTTTGTCATTTAACTTTCACGAACTTGATTGCAAATCAAACCATTAGATGTTTGTAGAGTAAATTACATCCCGTGCTGACTTTTTCTGTGGCTGAAATGTTAATTGACACTTTTTTTTTTCGCATATTGATTATTGTAATGCTTTGCTGGCTGGAGTTTCAAAAGCTATCCTAAGTAAATTAGAGTTGGTACAAATTCAGCTGCTAGAATTCTGACTAGGACCAGTGCAAGTGAACACATTACAAATATCTTGGAAAATTGCACTGGCTTCCTGTCAGTTTTTGTATTGATTTTAAAATTCTCATGCTCACTTATAAGGCCTTGAATAATTTGGCTCCTCAATATTTGTCAGAGCTTTTAACCTCTTACACCCCTGCACGTGTTCTACGCTCTTCTGAAGCTGGTCTTCTAACTGTTCAAACAACTCGGCTAAAAACCTAGGGGCGACCAGGCTTTCTCTTCACTGGCTCCTAAATTGAGGAATTCCCTCCCCTCTGAGATTAGGAATGCAGAATCCCTCAGTGTTTTTAAATCGTCCTTTAAAATTTACTTTTTCAGTGTAGCTTTTATGTGTTTACTTTGTCTTTTATTATATTAGCTTTGTATTTTTTGGTTAGTTTTTTTTACTGCCTGTGCTTTTTGTGTGTATCTTTTAATTTTATAATTTTCATATGTACGTAAAGCGCTTTGAGATGCTACTTTTAAAGGCGCTATATAAAATAAAGTTTATTATTATTATTATTATTAGGCTATTATAAATCCTTTCATTTTTACACAGCGCAAAATTCCAACAGGACTAGAATGGTAAATGGAACTTCTCTTGCAGTGATGATTTTGTCACATGTTCTTGTGTTCACTGAGGTGTAATTAACACTAGTCAAATGGAGCTTCCACACACTTTTTAAAACTTTATGACTTTTTTGCTCTTACCTGCAGTTGACTGAGCTCAAAGAAAACCTCATGGTAGAAGAAATCCTTATTAGTGACAATTCTTTGTCTTTTAAACAACCTTTTTTTTTTTCCTTTCTAAACATATCATTTGTGTTTTTCAAGTTCAACTTATTTTTTGACATATGCTAGTTTAGGGCAGTAAGTTGTGGTCTGTGAGCTGTGACGATGAACCTAATGTCTGTAATGGTGATGCTGATGGACAGAGGGCGCTACATTGAGGAGGAGGATGCTCATCTGATCACAAATGCTTCGCTGGCAAAAAGAATCTGACATTTATGACTTATTTTTGTTTCTGAATCAGTTCTTGCGTTATCATTTTTAAACTCATATTTAGTTTCTACAGTTATGTCATGTTGGGCTTGAGAATTGATTACATTTTTTAAAGGAATTTTCTATTGTTTCTCTGTGGCAATCACGAATATTAGCCATGGTTTTATTGTAGTAAAAGTGTGATAACCATTTTTTTTTTTTTTGGCCTATTGATTACCATTTGTATAACCACCGTTTTACTACAAATACCATGGTTAAACTATGGTTAGTGTAGCAAAACCATGGTTTTAACTCTAACCATGTTTTTTGTTGTTGTTTTTTGTAAAACCATGGTTAATTATATCCTACTCATTATAACCTGCTCATTAGCCCAGAGGAAAGAGTGGCCCACATATCACACTCTTTTTTTTTAATGTAAAAAAAGAAAAGCCACGTGTGTTTTCCCAAAAGTTTTGTAGTAGATCTGTGTCTTTACATAAGGACTATATCCTCACGTGTAGCTGAGTGTTTTGCATGTTGCAGGTGTTTGTGATAAGTTAAACAACACGGCTGTGATAAGAACATGAAGGATTCACGTGTGACTTGACCTCGTGTTGAGGACATACTTTGCACACCCCTTTCGTAACATGGAAGAAAACTATAACATCTCACAGCCTATGTTAAGAGAAGAACATCAAAATAGCCTAATATCATGGGTAACAAACTAAAGCATTATTTTCAAAGTTTTGAACTTTCCTGACAGACTTAAAATGTCCAAATGTATGGATATTTAAAGTTTAACTTTAAATTACAAAAAAAATTACAAAAAAAAAAAACTATATCCACCCTGAATGTGACAAAACCTAAAAATCTTTAAGAAGCAAATGTATGGACTAATGAAAATAAAGTTCTCAGACTTGAAAGCAAAGCATTTTGTCACAAATCAACACCCGTCTGACAAACCAACATAATCTGAACTTTGATAGATTCAAGAGCATCATGGATAAAATTTCCATGGTTGCAGGCAGGGATCGAGTGCAGCCTAGAATTCACGCAAAGTCTACGTGGAACAGTCTCAGGACATCAGTGCATGAATACACCAGCGCTGAATTCTCATAGTCAGTGGATAAAATCCAGTATGGAGTGTAGGGCAAAATTGGCAATTCAAGTAGAGATGCGAAACACAAATATATTCTTAGATTTGAAAGCAAAGCACTTTGTCACTAACCAACAAATCCAACAAATCAACATGATCTCTGTTGAAAATTATTTTCAAGAGCATAATGGATAAAAACAGGCTGATTTCTTAAGAAAACCTTGATTCAGTTAGCAAGAGATGTGCACACTGATTCAGACGTGGTGCTGGAAAATTCAACTGCAACTAAGAAATTTTTCCACTTGATATCAGGGTTTTAATTGTCTTTAAAATGCATATTCAGACTAAATTGATGCTAATGTGACTGATATGAAACTTTGACTCTCACATCAGTCAGAATTTGAGACTATTTTGTTTAGTTTTTCCTTACATGAAAAAATGCATTGTACAATCATATAAAATAAGTAAAATAATTGGTTATTAACATGCGCATATATCCTCTATAGGAAAACTTTTGAATTTCTTTGACAGTTTTAGTTTCAAGGATGTGGAAAGCTGTGGTGACCCGTTCATCAACAATTCAAGGTGTGTTTATTTAACCTTCAACATCTTGTTAAGCAGATGCCCATGTTCCCCAAACCTGTTTTTAGTTGAGGGGGGTGGAGTTAGTGATATAACGAACAGATGAAAAGCTCTATAAATACTGAACTCTGTCGCTGTTCTTTACCTTGAACACAAGTTTCACACTTGAGACCAAACAGGTAAGATGCTCAGCATTTGAATCTCTTAAAGCCAAATTTCTTTAAGAGTTCTCATTGAATATGACTCTTTTTTCAGGTTTAAACTGAGAGAATGCAGGCTCTTCAGGTTCTGTCTCTGACTCTGCTGTCTGTGCTGGCGGTCAGCGCTCAGTCCATCGGCTCTGGAAAATGCCCACAGCCTCCTGTTCAGCAAAACTTTGATCCTACTAGGGTAAAATTTTTCTTGTAAATGTTTCTTAATCTTTATATTATTTTTTTATTATCAGAAACAAATGTATAATTAATAATTGAATTAATAAAAATTATTTGCATTATTTCTCATCATTTTGCCCTTTTGTAGTACATGGGCAGATGGAATGAGATCATGAAGATTCCAGCCCCGTTCCAGTTAGGAGAGTGTTGCCAGGCCACTTATACTCTCAGTGATGGTATTGTCCTGGTTCGAAATGATGAGCTCCTGTAAGTACTGATGAACAATTACTACAATATAGGAGGAAATAATAAAATAAAATAAAAAATCACAATATATTTGTTCACATTTAATTCATATTCATGTTCAAAATACTTTTCACACTATATGAGTAAATAAAAATGTTTAAAAATAAAACACTGATTTGTTAATATTCAGAATATTTAAAATAGTTATGCACTTATAAAATAACTTCACCTAATATAATTTCACTGAACATTGTCACAGTGCTAATGGCACTATCAACTTCATTGAGGGAACTGCCAAGATTGTAGATGCATCAGAGCCTGCCAAACTTGAAGTCAGCTTCTTTGAAGGTAAGTCTAAACAAATCATTCTTCTTAGTTTATTTATTTATTTTTTTAAGAATCTGGGATTTGAGTCCTTTGTGATATGTCCTCTTTCAGATGCTCCTCCTTCCCCCTACTGGGTGCTGGCTACTGATTATGACAGCTACACCCTGGTTTACTCTTGCTCTGATTTCGCTGGTCTCTTTCGTGCTGAGTTTTCCTGGATCATGAGCAGAACCCGCACACTTCCTAAAGAGACCGTCTCTGAGCTGTTAGACATCCTCAAATCTCATGGCATCAGTACTGATAGTTTTACTGAGACTGACCAGAGACCGGAGCTGTGCAGCGTTATGCCTTAATATAGCTGCCTTATATAATGAACTACTGTGAGGTGTGTTGTGGTCTAATTATGTTTTTTAAAAACAATATAAATGTCAGCTCTTTACATACAACATATTTTCTCAATCAGTGGTCTGAGGCAATGAGAATGTGAGTACATGTATCTGCAAATTAAACTTAGTACTGATTTGTAGGTCGCTATGTGAAATAAAACTTTTGGTTTAATCCTATTCATTTCTGATGTTGCTTTTCTTTCTTCAAACAGCTGAATGATGTCTACAAATACCTACTGTGTGATAAATCAGTAGTTCCTTATTCAGCATGGAACAGACTTTGAATAAATATATAAAAAAATTTCAAATGCTGTCTTTTGTCATTTATGTGCACAAAAATTGTTTTGATCATGTCAGATAGGATTATGAAGATATTCTATGCATTTTCTTTGTGTAATCATTTTGTATAAAACAAGTTATCTTTATTTGATTACAGATAAATAATATTTTTTCCATGTTTTGCAAAATTTGACAATATTACACAAAAAAATGTATTATTGTCTTCCATAAAATTTCATATACAAGTGCATAAAATTCATATGAAAAGTTTGCAAGGGTGTTATACGTAAACTGAGACAAGGGAATCTGCTGAAGATTGTCCAGTTTTGTCATTTAAATTTCATGAACATGATTGCAAATCAAACAATTGGATGTTTGTAGAGTAATCCTTTCATTTTTGCACATAGAAAGTTTCCAACAGGACTAGAATGGTGATGACACATGTGCTTGTGTTCACTGAAATTTGGAGCTTCCACACACTTTTAAAAACTTTTTCACTTTTTTGCTCTTAAGAAAACCTCATGGTAGAAGAAATCCTGACAGAAAATATAGGCTACAAACACTACAAACGTGTGAGCATAAAATCTGGGTATGAAATAAAACAGACCAGATTAAATTTACACCTCAGTGTAAAAATCACCAGTAACAGTGTCTTCTGGAGAGATGAAGCGGCAGAATTGTTTAGATCAGTATTTGATCAGACACTAATTATTGACACAGATCATGACAACTTCCTTTTTGTGGTATGATTTTTTTCATGCATAATGATTTTTACATTTTTACTTCAGATTTTGGTTCAGAGTAGCCTATATATCACAAGGGAGAGTCATAGTCTTTTCACAATTGTATCACTTTTTGTGAATGCAACTTACTTCATTAAAATGATCCCGTATCAGACTATCTGTGTTTGATGTACTTTCTCAGGACCACTCAGTTTACATTTTTTATACACTGCCCTCCAAAAGTTTGGAAATGCCCTATAGAAAAGTGGGGTTTGGGACAATACTGGCATGAATCCTTTTTAATTTGTGATAATTTTGCACTGATAAGGGACAACACAAACTACGAAAACATATTTTATTACATAAACAGTTTATACATAGAAAATACTTAAATTTTCGATTCATCAAAATATCCACCATTAGCAGCTATTACAGCTCTGTATAATCTGGGCATCGGAGCTGCTTAATTGGCTATCAATTGTTGAAGCTATTAAGGTGTGCTGACCCAAAAATCTTTTAAAAACCTGGGTCAAGTTTAAACCAGTAACCAGGCATCACAGCTGGCAAAGGGGCATGTCTGACTTTGACATGTATATACAGTATTGCCATTATTATGTAATCAAAATGAAAATTATTATTGCTGGTCTTCAATGATAATGTCAAGTTACTTTAATCTACTGTATTTGCACCAAAAAATTATAAGGATTTATGCTGATATCATCCAAAACCCCACTTTGGCAGTGGTGTTTCCAAACTTTTGGAGGGCAGTGTATATAAATTCAGCTATGAATATAAATCACGTAAATCGCAAATATGTCTATATATTAAAATCGGCTATATATTCAAATTTGACAAGTCGAATATTTTGCATTATATTACTGGCTGTGTCGTTTAACATTTCTGTCGTAAACAGTAGCCTAAACATGAAATATAATCTAGTTTCTGCCACCAAAAATGTTTATGACAAAAAAAAGAAAAAAAAAAAACCTTTATGCTATAGATCTGGATTAACATAATGGGTTTACACAATGAGCGTGTCCTCACGTGTCGCTGTATGTTCTGCATGTTACAGGTGTTTGTGATAATAACTCAAAAGCACACACTAATCAAAGAGGTGACAGTGAAGGACGCATGTTCTCAACCTCCTGCTCAGGACACAAAACCTGCACTAGAAAGAACTAATAAAACTAATGACTATTACTTTGTAGTCATTTAACATTTAAACAACAATGAAACAAAGTCATTTTACACAAATGAACATTTTTAAAACAAATGTAGAAAGGCTACAGTAAGCTTCAGAATAATAAGAGTTGATATAAGCAGATTCAAAGGCAAACTCATAATAAACCCCATAACTACACTTAAACATTTCTAAACACTGAGGTTTAGAAGAGTACGGCATTTTCCATGTTTAATTACAGATCTTGTTAAGTAACTAGTGTCAGATGCGCCGATATCATGAATAGATTGACATCTAGTGGTGTGACTCAGAAATACAGAACGCTGATAGTTGTGAACTGAAGGCACAATAATGCTTCGGTTATGCTATATTATAGTCTACTGTCTGCTCTGTTTGAGATCTAAAAGTCTATCAGAGTTACATTAGGCTAATTTAAAAATAAATCATTTTTTAAGTTTCTGATTTTGCAGAAAGTTTTAATAAGCCTACACGGCATCCTATTAAACTTATGAACAGCTGTTGAGTGGTTGGCCACTGCTAATTAACTATTAAATAAATGTTTTTTATTTCTCTTTTTCTTTGTATACTGTCTAGTTATCAAGTACAAATGCTTTTGCATCAGTCTTGCTTTTACTGGTCTGGTTGAGGGCCAAGAGTTTGAATATTCAAAACTATTCAGAGTGAAAGAACACAGTCAGAGGTAGAATAAAAAAAAATCTACTTATCCATATCTAATTGCACAACTAACATCAAACATTGTTCGGTCTTTGCGATCAAATAATTTGTATACATGGATTTATGAATTGTTCTTATTTTAATGAAATGATGGGTGCATGAAAACCCTTGATACAGCCTATATTTGTCTATGATCTTAAAAATTCATCTTTGTAGTATATACATCTTTGTAATAAAGATTCAAAGGTCGGGATAAGGGCATGAAATGTACTAGAAAACTTTCTGGATGCATGCCAAAAAAGGTTTTGTGTTACACAACATGTAAAATGAACTTACGTAATGTATGTTTATACATTACATAAAATAGTAATGTTAAGATATTCAGTGAGTTTTATTAGAACTACTGTAGATGTCATTAATTTATTAATTCTCAGCATCAGTTATACTAAGATTATAAAGAGTTAAATATTTTTATTTTATAGGTGTTTTGTAAAACCTTATTTGAGTAGTGTTTTTAACATGCTGGTCACATTGTCGTACCTGAACACTGGATGTGATAAAATTCATAGCCAGTTATTTTTTAGAACTACAATTGCATCTCATTTCCCTTATGAGTGTACTGAAAGAATGATTAGCCTGCAGGTGTGTTTGCATGACCTTTGTGAAATATTACATCGTGGCTTATATATCCATCTCTAGCACCAACATCTCACCTCAGGCACAGGTCAGAACAGGTAAGATGAGGTCTGAATGCCCTTTTCTAGGGCTGTGAATCTATGGGTAGACAGCGAATCGATTCGATTCACGATTCATAGGTTTTCGATTCGATTCAAGAACGATTTTTGTAAATTCAGAACGATTCAATTCACAATTAAATTCGATTCGATTCGATTAACGATTCGACTCTGCATTCTTTCAGTGCATTCACAGGATTATGCAAATGCTTCCCCTAAATTCTTTAAATGCTTAGTCAGAGGGCAAATTACACAACAGCCTTTATAGTTAGAGAACCATAGGTTAGAGAAAAAAAAAAAACACTTTTGTCCATTGTTAGATGCTAGTTTAATGATGCTATGGTGTGACATGGCATATGTAGAAATTTATGTAATCCAAGATTTTAAAAAAGAGCTTTTAAAGTTTTATGTATAGGCTAACATTTTGTCACACCAGGTGTGTAGCCATCATTTCAGAAGTGACAGAAATGTCAAATACAATAATTTTATGTATGTATTATTATTATTTATTTTTTTATTTTATTTTTTTTATTTACAAGAAATTCTTTTCTTATCTCTTACTTTGAATTTGCTATAAGAAATCAAATACACTGCTGGACAATAATAAATCATTTGTAATCTATATTTTTTTTCCTAATGGCAATTTCATGATTGTTTTATATACTACAAACAATTATTTCAATTTTCTGCACAGAATAAGGTAGAAAACTTTATTGTTTCTGTACTGTAATAAATGATATGTCAATTAGCACTGCATCATTCATGAATTTTATTTATTTTTTGTGTTTATTGTCTTAATGTTTCACCAGTTCATTTTATTCAGCTTAGCTGCAGCTGCCTTTGTCCATATTAGGCATTTCCTGGCACGTCTTAAATTCTACAAGCCAAGATCACTTATATTTCAGTGCAAAAATTTCTTTATCTCATTTTCATAAAATAAAATGTTATGGTATTTAACTTTTCCTCTCCATCGGTGAATGATGATTCTGAAAGAAAAAGCTCCGATGTCTGTTTCCTATAGCAACGAATGCTACTTGTGCATCTGATTAACAGATAAACCTCGCGCAATTATTTAAAGGTTGTTGTTAATGCTGTGGTTATTTTAACAGTTTTCTTCATACATTCGTTTCAACGACATTGTGAAAACACATTAATCATTCAATAGAACTGTGCGTATGCTTTAGACACTTACATTTTTGCTCCGTCCATGCAATAAATGCGCAGCCTTCGACTGCTCAGGTAATGTCGACGTTATACCGAGAGCCATTGAAAAATTACAGAAAACTAAACCTACTTCACTTTAGCAGTACTGACCACGAGTACTAAGGAGAGATCACACATCAGCTGCTCAAAAAATGTGTCCGTGAGACGAACGGGGCGCGAGCGCAATCCTGTGACAGACAGTAGTATGGCAAGCCAAAGGGTTCAGATTTACGCTACAGATAAATCGCGTTTACATACAAAACGCCGTTTTTGACAGTGTTTAAAACAGCATTAGCGCCCTCAAATACGCCGTCCTGATAGCAAACGCCGTAAAAAAAAAAAACGCTGTATTTAACGCCGTTTTAGTGTTCGTAAAAAACGCCGCTTTTAACGCCGTTTGGCTTGCCACAGGACGCCGTAAAAAAATCGCCGTTCTGATTGCACAAAAGCGCGCGTTATTTAGGGCGTTTTCCTTATAGTATAATAATAAGCCACGCCCGCTGATTTCCACAGCCAGTAATATTGAACTGTTCTCACCCAATCAATGATGAACAGAACCAGACCAGACCAACTGAACATTTTAGTAATTCACATCGAATTAAGATCATGGCAAGACGAAACTTCATTTTGCTTTGTAAGCGTGCATTGGAGGACTGCACTCGACAACTGACAGGGGATTTTAGACCCATTGTGCTCCAATCAACTTTATTGAGGTAAGGATTGTTTCTTCAGACTTGTTAAAACATTGCTGCCTGTTAATCTGTTCCTTAATTACCGTCTGCGCTCATTCAGCTCATTTAGGAGCGGCCACTGATGGTTAACAGTTACATTAAAGCTAACATACATAAAGCTAGCTTTCTGCTAGGTCTGATGGTCTAACGAATTTTGGGTAGTTTTTACTCCACGAATTTTTAAGTTTTATGAACTTACCACAAATACACTAACTCTCACCAACCCTTTGCTATTATCCAACACATGACATTAGTGATTGCTTAAAACCTTGTCTTTAAACTCTCGTAAAATTACGATTATTCCGAAGGATTATAATGTAAATGCTTGTTAACGTTATTTTTGAAATATTCTATTTTTGTGACAAATCTTGATATAAAGAATATTCTCCATATGATCGGTTTGATTAGGGGTGCTAGATAAGCGTTTGGTAACATCAAATAACATATTTTGAATCTTAAAACTGTATTTATGTTTTTAAAAGGATCTAGTATAAAATGGCATTAATATTTTGGCACCTCCATATTTTTAACGTCTTCTTTTGGTTTTAGACAGGAAACATTGCAAAGAAGCCTTGAATGGGTAAGAGCACGGCGGATTACTGTACCAGCAGCTGATCAGTTACTCCTGACATGGTGGAGTATATAGCAGAAGTCTCTAACAATGACAGTGCATGAACAACAAGGTGAGTGAAACATTAAAAATCCTAATCAGACACACCTGAACAAGCTAATCAGTGTCTTTAGGATCACTAGAAAGGTACAAGCAGGTGAGTTTGATCAAGGTTTGAGGTAAAAATTTGTGGCACTCAAGGGCCAGAGTTGAGAACCCCTGTTTTTGAGGTAAACATTCCATGATTTTATTAATGCAAGTGAACAGGGCTCTGTATAGACCATTTGACAGTCCAAAATCCATATTTTAAGCACAAGTAAGACTTTTATTTAAAAACAAAAAACTCTGTGGTGTCCATTCATAAGATGGTTTACTTCACAATTCACAATGGTGATGTATGCAAGCTGACTGCTCATTTTTGCTAGAGAAGATGCATTTAATAACCTAAACAAGGACTTTTGGAATATCAAAAATGGTCTTAGTTGAGTCCTGTTCACTTGAATTAAATGGAGAAAAATGTTTTCTTCTGGATCTCACCCCACAAACCAACACGGCACATCTTGCATGTCTCTTTTAATCAAACACAACTGATTCAGCCTATTAAGCGACTCCAAAACCTGAAAAGGGTGTGGGCTCTGGGAATGTGGTTGGGAACCACTGTTATACATTATGGATGACCTGGGGGGTTAGTAAATAATGATGGAATTATTTTTGGGTGAACTGTACTTTTTTTAAAAAAATATTTAATTTTTTTTTTCTTTCTTACCACGGCTACATCTATTTGATACTGTAAAAATGCTGTAAAGTAATATTCTGAAGTATTACAACTTGAAACAACACTTCTATTTAAATATATCAGGGATAGGCAACGTCAGTCCTGGAGTAGCTCCAACCCTGAAAAAACCTCACCTGCCTGTAGCCTAAGCCTGCGTCCCAATGTGCATACTATTCATCCTAAATTCTATGTGGTAGTAGTAATTTTCAGTACTATTTAGGGTAGATAGGGTGGATAGTATGCACATTGAGACGCAGGGTTAGTGATCATGAAGACCTTGATTAGCTTGTTCAGGTGTGTTTGATTAGGGTTGGAGCTGAACTTTGCAGGACATCGGCCCTCCAGGTCTGACGTTGCCTGTCCCTGGAATATATTAAATAGAATTTATTCCCGTGATTCAAAGTTGAATTTTCAGCATCGTTAATCCATTTGAGTGGTAGTATATAATTGTTTCTGCATTTATGAATTATATATTGAAAATTAACAGTCATTATGTTTGCTCCAGGGAGTTCAATTTGAGTGGTTCCGTGTCATATTCCGACATAAGACATGCTGCGCTCGATGAAATGGTTGCTGACTTCATGGCTGGGGAATGACCAGCTTGGATCTGAGGCTGTGAGGGCACAGTTACTGGCAGATGGTGTTTGGGTCCAGAGAAACAGTGCAGAGGAGTTTAGTTTGAATTGACCATTGGGCAATATCACAAAGAAGACTCTACAGTGTCGCTGGATTGAACACCCTGTGGCACCTTGATGGCAAATTGGCAACCATAAATTGATGAGGTAAATATACACAGGTTACGCAGCAATATATACAGTGGGTACGGAAAGTATTCAGACCCCCTTAAATTTTTCACTCTGTTATATTGCAGCCATTTGCTAAAATCATTTAAGTTCTTTTTTTTTTTTTCCCTCAATGTACACACAGCACCCCATATTGACAGAAAAACACAGAATTGTTGACATTTTTGCAGATTTATTAAAAAAGAAAAACTGAAATATCACATGGTCACACAGTATTTAGTAGAAGCACCCTTTTGATCTAATACAGCCATGAGTCTTTTTGGGAAAGATGCAACAAGTTTTTCACACCTGGATTTAGGGATCCTCTGTCATTCCTCCTTGCAGATCCTCTCCAGTTCTGTCAGGTTGGATGGTAAACGTTGGTGGACAGCCATTTTTAGGTCTCTCCAGAGATGCTCAATTGGGTTTAAGTCAGGGCTCTGGCTGGGCCATTCAAGAACAGTCACGGAGTTGTTGTGAAGCCACTCCTTCATTATTTTAGCTGTGTGCTTAGGGTCATTGTCTTGTTGGAAGGTAAACCTTCGGCCCAGTCTGAGGTCCTAAGCATTCTGGAGAAGGTTTTCGTCCAGGAAATCCCTGTACTTGGCCGCATTCATCTTTCCCTCGATTGCAACCAGTCGTCCTGTCCCTGCAGCTGAAAAACACCCCCACAGCATGATGCTGCCACCACCATGCTTCACTTTTGGGACTGTATTGGACAGGTGATGAGCAGTGCCTGGTTTTCTCCACACATACCGCTTAGAATTAAGGCCAAAAAGTTCTATCATGGTCTCATCAGACCAGAGAATCTTATTTCTCACCATCTTGGAGTCCTTCATGCAGGCTTTCATGTGTCTTGCACTGAGGAGAGGCTTCCGTCGGGCCACTCTGCCATAAAGCCCCGACTGGTGGAGGGCTGCAGTGATGGTTGACTTTCTACAACTTTCTCCCATCTCCCGACTGCATCTCTGGAGCTCAGCCACAGTGATCTTTGGGTTCTTCTTTACCTCTCTCACCAAGGCTCTTCTCCCCCGATAGCTCAGTTTGGCCGGACGGCCAGCTCTAGGAAGGGTTCTGGTCGTCCCAAACGTCTTCCATTTAAGGATTATGGAGGCCACTGTGCTCTTAGAAACCTTAAGTGCAGCAGAAATTTTTTTGTAACCTTGGCCAGGTCTGTGCCTTGCCACAATTCTGTCTCTGAGCTCTTCAGGCAGTTCCTTTGACCTCATGATTCTCATTTGCTCTGACATGCACTGTGAGCTGTAAGGTCTTATATAGACAGGTGTGTGGCTTTCCTAATCAAGTCCAATCAGTATAATCAAACACAGCTGGACTCAATTGAAGGTGTAGAACCATCTCAAGGATGATCAGAAGAAATGGACAGCACCTGAGTTAAATATATGAGTGTCACAGCAAAGGGTCTGAATACTTAGGACCATGTGATATTTCAGTTTTTCTTTTTTAATAAATCTGCAAAAATGTCAACAATTCTGTGTTTTTCTGTCAATATGGGGTGCTGTGTGTACATTGAGGAAAAGAAAATGAACAAATGATTTTAGCAAATGGCTGCAATATAACAAAGAGTGAAAATTTTAAGGGGGTCTGAATACTTTCCTTACCCACTGTATATATATTTTTAATAATACACGTTATGTAGCTTATTATTACTATAGTTTTTTTTAGACGTACAGTACAAATGTTTAGAACAATACAAATTTTAATTGTTTTTAATGTCTGTGCCCTGCAAGGCTGCATTTATTTGATCAAAAATACTGTTTAAAAAAAAAACAAAAAAAAAACACCTTAATATTGTGAAATAGTATTAAAATTTATTTTCAGCTTCATTACTCCAGTCCTTAAGTGTCACGGTGATCCATCAAAAATCATTCTAATATGCTGATTTGCGTACTCAAGAAACATTTTTTATTATTATTATCATCCATGTTGAAAACATGTTACTTAAGATTTATGCTGATACCAGTAACAACCAAGCAGCATATTAGAATTATTTCTGACAGATCGTGTGATGCTGAAGACTGTAGTAATGAAGCTGAAAATTCAACTTTGCATCGCAGCAATAAATATCACTTTAAAATATTAAAGTAGAATTTTTTTTTTTTTTTTTAAATAGTAAAATTCTACAATATTAATATATTTTGCTATATATAAGCATAAGACATTAAAACAAGTACTGTACAATTGTGTTTTGTTTGTCTAATGTCTCTCTCTCTCGTTTGTTTGTTTATATGTTTTGGTTTAGATGGAGAATTGTCATTCATGAGGGTATCGATAGCTGCAGCCATCTTATAGTCTTCCTCCATGCCTTCAACAACAACTGCAGCAGTATTGTAATGCGTTGCTTCTTAAACGCCGTGGCCAGATGTGGAGTGCCTTCTAGGATTAGGATGGATCATGGAGGAGAAAATGATGCTTTCTGTGTTATGAACATTTTCAGGTGATCTGGAAGAGACAGTGCCATCAGAGGCAGGAGCACTCATGACCAATGAATTGAGAGGCTCTGGGGTGACGTGGCAGGGACTGACTAATGTTTACTACAAACTCTTCCATTTCCTGGAGAGTGAAGGTATATTGGACATAGACAATGAAATGCACCTCTGGGCTCTTCATTTGTTCCATTTATATAAAAAAAATTGCTGTTTGGATTTAAGTAAATACTGGTATGGTATATATTTGGCAACAGTTCTTTTAACACTAACCCCTGGTTTCACAGACAAGGCTTCAGCTTAGTCCCAGACTAAAATGCATGTTTGAGCTGTTTTAACTGAAAGAAATTTGCACTGACTGTTCTTAAATTGTCAGTGCCATTGTTTTGTCTCAAGATGCACACCAGTGTTTTTTTCTTGTTTTTTTTTTGGTTAATAAAAGCTACATAAATGTCCTGATTGAACTATGACCTAATCCTGGCTTAGTCTAAGCCCTGTCTGTGAAACCAGGCATAAGTGATGCAGTATGTAGCTTTGTATTTCTTGCATAACTATGTCGGAAGATGAAAAAGTGAAGTGATGTGTGGCCATGTATGATGTCCCATACTCGGACTTTGTGCTCTGCATTTAACCCATCCAAGTACACAGACAGACAGACATTTTTGCTGCAGCATCCGGGGAGCAGTTGGGGTTCGGTACCTTGCTCAAGCACACCTTGGTCATGGTGTGGAAGAGAGCGTTGTACAATCACATGCTGTTTTGTTTTTCTTTGTTTTTTAATTCTTTTTGTGTTTTTCCCCCTTCATGTGTGTGATACCAAAACAACTGTCCAAATCACCCACAAAACCTTTTAGTCAAATGTTTCCACATTCCACACCCCTACTCCACCTCCATATATTCGGACCTCAATAATTGTCACAATTTGTTCAACTATTGAACTCTTATAATTGTTCAACTATTGAACGAGTATTATGATGTAAATATTGTGAGATACTGTCATTTTGATTTGTTCATGAGTGTCATTGCAAATGTAAACTTTGTTGTTAAAATAAAATGCTCCTAGTTCCCATACAAGTGTGTTCAATGTGTTTCTCAGTGTATGTGTGTTAGTATCTGTCTGTACAGGGAGATGCAGAGACAGCCCCAGGACGAAACGTTCATCTGCCGATGTCCAGCGTATCAGATATACATCTTTGGAGAGACGTATTGCGTCTTACCTCTGATCACTTGTCACCAAAATAGTCGTTAGAAGATATGCTTCAAGCTTGCATCCATATGTGGAAATTGTCTAAGTTTATCTAGGTTTTAGAACCAAACAAAATTTTGATGGCTTATGCATTGACGCAATTAGCAACTTCTGTTAGGGTTGTAAAGCAGAGCGGCCCACGAACTCCATCGCGAATGTTGAAGCTGTCTTCTATGGATGAAACTGCAAACTACTTCTTCAGTAAATTTCTTCAATTGAATCTCATCTCTTGACTCCTGGTCTTTGTTCATGATACCTGGTCCTTGGGTTTTAACTGTTTTCCCCTACAGGGGTCAGAGGTCATAGGTCTATTTCGCATGTATTTCACTGTGGTAACACTGACTGTATTATTCACGTGTCTGTTTTTTGTCTGTTTAATTTCTTTGAAGAGTTCCTTTATCCTCTGGCATAATTCAGACTTTGCAAACAGAGTCTTTACCAAGTGGTTTTGGGGTTAAACCCCACATTATCCCTTTGCCTCGCTGTGACTCTATAATACAGTGCACAAACAGGCTGGGCAGAAATCCCTCTTAAAAAGCTTACTCCGCACAGATTCTTAAATTAGTGGTTTACATGTCTTAATACTCTGCTCTCCCGATGTCTAAGTACTTTATTCTTGATTCCCTGTCGATATTCTCACTCGTACTGCGTCATAAGATGCTTGTATGGGAAAATTTTATTTATTTTTTTTTCCTCTTCAACTGAAGCCTTTTCAATCACGCAGTGAAATTGCACGTCCATTGGTTCGTGCAGTGCTATAAAAACGAACCAATGGCTCGGCGACGAGTGAGCCTATGGCTGAGCAGCCCGCCATAGCCCGCCAAAATGGGCGGAGACTGTGGCTATATAAGCAGCCACTTCGCCGCTGTATCTCAGGTTTCTTCTCTTCAGCAGCGAAGCTTTTTCCTCGCTGACTCTTCACTGACGCCGAGATTCGCCGTTGAAACGCCTCAGCAGCCGGATTGGACCTTTGCAGTGCTCAGCTCGCAGATCCCGGTCTATCCCCTGCCGCCATCCGGCGACTATCTAAAAGTGCCTCACAAAAGAGTAAATTTTGATGGCGTTGTTTCAAATGCCGCGCCGTCATTGTAAGACGTGCCCCTGCACGCTGATGACGGTCACGCTGAGTGTGTGTCATGCTTGGGGAGATCCCACGCTGACGCTGCGCTCAGCGGGACTGGCTGCTCTCATTGCGAGAGTTTCAGTCTTGCCTCTCTGCACTCGCAGATAGCTTTCTTCTCAGAAAGCGACTCCGCTCCTTGCGCCCTCCCGTCTTCTTCCTCCCAGGGACCTGCGATGAAAAGACAGTGGGCCAGAGGATTAGAGCGGCCAGAGACGAGTGAGCTCACGTCAGCTCAGTGCCCGCGTGCCTTGCTGTCACCGCAGAGAGAGGATTCGCCGTTCCTCTTCACTGCGAGGGACATGATCTCGTTCGGTGGGAGTGATGATGAGATGGATGACAGCCTTTCTCTGGCGGCTTCAGACGTGGAGGAGTTATCGGGCTCGGTGTCTGACCCCACCCTCTTGCCGCTGTCTTCTTCACGCAGCGCCAGACCCAGAAAGGATGAAGAGCTCGTCCGTGTGATGACTAACGCTGTCAGTGAGCTCGGGCTCGAGTGGTCTCTGCCTGAGGAGCCATCTCGCAGCAGGCTGGACGAGTGGTTTCTCCCAGGGCGCCAGCAAGCCCCCCGCCAGCGCTTGTCCCCTTTCTTCCCCGAAGACCACGACAAGGTCACTAAATCGTGGTGCGCCCCCTACTCGTCTCGCATCCGTCCTTCTGCTTTCTCTGCCCTCACCTCCATTGACGGCGCTGAAGAGAAGGGATACGAGCACCTGCCCCCTCTGGATGAGTCCATGGCCGCGCATCTCTGCCCGCCCACGGCTATCGGATGGAAAGCGAGGGCAAGCCATCCATCCAAGCCGTGCAGAGCCACGTCTGCACTCGCTGGACGTGCCTGCTCGGCAGCTGGACAAGTGGCTTCGGCGCTGCACTCTATGGCTGTGCTCCAGGTCTTCCAGGCCAAGATGCTCGCCAGTGAGGAGACCGGTCTCAATGCAGCTTCACTCAGGGACCTGAGGAGCGCAACGGACCTGGCCCTGCACGCCACCAAAACCACTGCCCAGGCTATTGGGCAGTCGATGTCCAGCCTGGTAGTGTTGGAACGGCAGCTGTGGAGGGCTTTGCGGAGCGTTTTACGGAGGCTCAGAAGTCGTCTCAAGCGATGCGACACTTCCTCCCGAAACGCGCCAGCTCTTCTGCTGCTTCTAGTCGCCCCAAGCCTGCGCCAACTCAGCAGCCCGCCAAGCCAACACCGGCCACTCCCGAGCCCCGACCTCCTAAGGATCGGCAGGATAGAGGGCGTTCCCAAGATCGCCTTGGATCCGGCGCCTCAGAAGTCCTCCTGATCAGCCAGGCAGGAAGAGGAGGGGCCCGAGTCTTGCTACCGCTGGACCACCCCGCAAGCAGCCTCTAACGTGCCTCTTGTCACCCTGCTCAGCGCTCGGTGCAGAGGGAAGTGTGTTATTGGTTCCCCATGGGCCCACTCTAGCGCCCGGGCATCCAACCGCTGTGATAGCGGACAAAATAAAACATACATTTTCAAAAAGAGAGCAAATATTCTCTTCTGCCTACCATAAGCGTCCTGCCCTTATGCAGCCAGTCTTTAGAGTCTATTCAGCCTCTTGCCACACGGGCCGAGGCCTGGCAGGCCATCCCTGGTGTGTCAGAATGGGTAATGGCTACGATAAGACGAGGTTATTCACCAATTCACTCGAAGACCACCACGCTTCTGCGGTGTGGTCGCCACCACAGTGCGCAGCGAGGACGCTCAAGTCCTGCACGCAGAGGTGATGAATCTGCTGGTAAAGGGAGCCATAGAAGTCGTTCCTCCAGCCCAGTGCGAGTCAGGCTTCTACAGCTGCTACTTCCTCGTCCCCAAAAAAGACGGAGGCCTGTGACCTATTCTAGATCTCAGACTCCTGAATCACGCCCTGGTAAAAAGGTCGTTCAGAATGATCACACTGAAGCAGATCCTCTCGCAAATATGCCCAAGGGACTGGTTCATGTCACTGGATCTGAAAGACGCATACTTTCACATCCAGGTCGATTCTTGAGATTCGCATTCGAGGGGGTGGCATATCAATACAGGGTCCTTCCGTTTGGGCTGTCCCTGGCTCCCTGCACTTTTACGCGATGCATGGATGCGGCTCTCTCCCCTCTGCGACAGATGGGAATCCGCATCCTCAACTACCTCGACGACTGGCTCATTCTGGCCCAGTCAGAGGCAGTTTCAACATTGCACAAGACCCTCCTCCTCAGCCACTTAGATTGCCTGGGGCTCAGGTTCAACTTTGCCAATAGCGTAATGTCACCCAGCCAATGAGTGTCGTTCCTGGGGACAGTTATCGACTCAGTGCAGATGACAGCAACTGTCTCAGCGGAACGAGCCATGACGATTCAGCGCCGCACGGCCTCCTTCAAGGAAGGGACCGCTCGCCCGCTCAAGACCTTCCAGAAAATGCTGGTCCTTATGGCAGCAGCTTCGCCAGTACTTCAGTTGGTCCTGCTCACATGCGACCCATCCAGTTCTGGCTGAAGCAGAGGGTTCCTTCCGCGGCTTGGCGTCATGGTCGCCATCGCATAACGGTGACTCGGGCCTGTGTATCAGCCCTGGCCCGTTGGAGGGATCCCCTCTGGCTGAAGCAGGGTGTGATTTTAGACGCGGCGCACAAAAGGAAGGTTGTTACGACAGACACTTCCAACAAGGGTTGGGAAGCACTGTGCGAAGGCAAACCGACCTTCGGTCTTTGGTCCGAAGAAGAGTCGGGTCACATCAACTGCCTAGAGATGCTAGCAGTGTGCCGTGCCTGTCAATTCTTCCTGGTGGACATAAGGGGACACCATGTGCTAATACGCTCAGACAGCAGGTCCGTGGTGTCATACATAAATCACCAGGGCGGCCTCGTCTCAAAGCACCTCTGCACGCTGGCGAACGACCTTCTTGTTTGGGCTCAGACCAATCTGCGCTCACTGAAGGCGACGCATGTGCCAGGCAAAATGAACCAAGGAGTGAACATGTTGTCAAGGAACAACGTCTCCTCTGAAGAATGGACGCTCCACCCACTTGCAGTTCAGAAAATCTGGGAAGTCTTTGGCAGAGCTCGAGTAGACCTCTTCGCCTCCGAAGACAACTCTCATTGCCCAACCTTTTTCACGAAGAGCACGGATGCCCTGGCCCACGAGTGGCCCAGACTCCCACTCTATGCGTTCCCCCCAATCGCTCTGCTACCGCAGGTACTCAGACGAGTCAGGGAGCAACGGCACAAGCTTCTTCTAATAGCCCCCCTCTGGAGGAACCAGCCGTGGGTGTTGGAGTTATTCCAGCTGCTCGAAGCAGCCCCGTGGCCCATTCCCTTGAGACGGGACCTCCTCTCTCAAGCGAACGGCACGCTGTGGCATCCACGGCCCGAGTTATGGGCCCTGCATGTGTGGCCTCTCAACGGGAGCCTTTCGACCTCCCAGAGCATGTCTTAAACACTATGGCAGAAGCTAGAGCCCCGTCTACCAGACGCCTCTATGCTCTGAAATGGTCTATTTTCTCGGTTTGGTGTCAAGACCGTGACTTAGATCCGGTTACCTCTGATGTATCAGTGGTTCTTTTGTTCTGCCTCATTCAGGAGATCAGAATAGCTTTTTGTCAGCTTCGGTAACCGCGCTAAAGGTCGCCCTGTTACAAAGCAAAGAATTTCCAGGTGGTTAGTGGATGCAATCACCCTAGCATACTCCTCCTTGGGCTTGCAGTGCCCCATTGGAGTCAGAGCCCATTCCACAAGAGGCATCGCCTCTTCCTGGGCATGGTCCAGCGGGGTGTCCATTTCGGAAATTTGTGAGGCAGCCGGCTGGTCCTCGCCGTCCACATTTGTAAGGTTTTACAACTTGGACGTCCCCAGAGTCCTTTCTGCTTAGTTTGCCGCCTCCGGCTAGTTTGGCAGTCTTATGGGTTCACTTGACCAGCATTGTTCAAGTCCGTCCTTCACCTGGATGGTTCATATTATATGGATACCAGGTATAAACTATAGGGGACAACACCCAGGCCACAGTTGACCCTTATGGCTCAGCCTGTGCTTGATGTATTCTATTGACTCCCATGGGAGTCTTGGTTTTGAGTCGTTCCCCATCATAGCACGGCGTGATTGTACTGGTTCCCATACAAGAGTCTTACGATGCAGTACGAGTGAGAATATCGACAGGGAACGTACTCGGTTACTTTCGTAACCTCGGTTCCCTTAGATATGGGAACGAGTACTGCGTTCCTGGCCATACTATGAGCTGCACGCCTCAGTCGCTTCATTCGAAGAAATCTGAGATGTGGCGGCGAAGCGGCCGCTTATATAGCCACAGTCTCCGCCCATTTTGGCAGGCTATGGCGGGCTGCTCAGCCATAGGCTCGCTCGTCGCCACTGCCGAGCCATTGGTTCATTTTTATAGCACTGCGAACCAATGGACATGCAGTTTCACTGCATGATTGAAAAGGCTTCAGTTGAAGAGGAAAAAAGAGTTTTTCCCATACAAGCGTCTTACGACGCAGTACTCGTTCCCATATCTAAGGGAACCGAGGTTACGAAAGTAACTGAGTACGTTTTCTCTTTTTGGCTGATATGAGTCCACACCTGTGCAACATCTAAGTAGATTAGTCTACTCATAAATCATCTGACTAATTTATGAGTAGACTAATCACATTAAAATGCTGTTAAAGACTTACAGATGTATGTTTTTTTTAGGAATTATATTATTGTAGATGTATATTGTAGATATTACTTGTAAGGTCTGTTCATATATAATTATTAAACCTGTGTGATTGACTTGCACAATATTTTAAGATTAATATGATTTTATTCATGTCTTTTCTCAAAATAAGATTTTTTGTTGAATTTGGACTGTCAAAAAAAAAGTGCAGAACAATAAAGTTATGAATAAAATAATAGTCTCCTTCTGCTCTTCAAAACTTCAGTAAATAAAGCAGAAATACAGAGTTATAGACCAACAGCATTTGGTTTATAATGCTGTTCAAAAGATTTTTTTTTTTTTTTTTTTTTTTTTTTTTTTTTTTTTTTTAAGTCTGTTATGCTCAACTCTGAAAAAAATGATTCATTGAATTTCCAAATTTTTTTCAAGGTAAGTGGTTGCAATTAATTTATTTTTGCTACATTTAAATAAATTTAGTTGACTAACTTTCAACATTTTTTCAGTGAAAGCTGCATTTATTTGATACAGTAAAATACAGTAAAACGGTAATATTGTAAAATGTTATTACACTTTAAACTGACTTTTCTATTTTAATTTTATTAATTTGTTCCTTTGATAGCAAAGCTGAATTTTCAGCAGCTATTACTCCACGTCACATGATCCTTCAGAAATCATTCTAATATTTGCATAGAATAATAACATTTATTTCGAATCAAAGTCTTTTGTAACATTATAAATGTCTTTACTGTCACTTTTGATCAATTTACCCTGTTGAAAAAAAACTGCATATGCTAGTTAGGTTTGTCTTGAAGGATGGTGGCTGGTTTGAGCTGGTTTAAACTGGTCCTTAGTTGGTCATGAGCTGGTTTAAGCTGGTCCTGAGCAACTAGCTCCTGCTCAGGATCAGCTTAAACCAACTCAACTACCATACTTCAAAACATACCTAACCAGCATATGTTGATTTTTTATTCTTTTTTCTACAGGCTAATGCATTCCTGCTGAATAAATGTATTGATTTCTTTGAAAAAAAAACGAAAAAAAATCTTACTGACCCCAAAGCTTTGAATAGGAGACTAAATTGTATATTGCCATTTTTAAGGCCTCAAGTTTAAATGCTATTTGATGAAATGCTATATGGTAATGTCATCAATCAGTATTTGAGATTCCTTTGACTTCACAAGTATTTATTTGCTAATTTCTTACAAAGCTTTGCATAACACAGGAGGTGGTGTGTGGGGCCATTTCTAATAATCAGCAAAACAGCTTTATTAACCCTCTGTCAGCTTATCCCAGCGGGAAGTGAACGCTTGCCGCCAATCTCCGCATGTTTGTGTCTCCCCAAGAATCTGTTTTGCTGCAAAACGCTCATATGCCACCCAATTGTGCACACACCTATCCCTGTACTAATTCTCCCTGATCCTCTCAGTGTTAAAAAATATAAGTCTGGGAACTGCAGACGATGCTGTAAGCGGGTGGTGAGCACAAACTGTCAGATTAACAAGTCTGAGCGCATGATCCTGCACAACATAGTCAGGAGGGCAGGCACCCGATGAGACCTCATACAGTCTCTCATTAACACTCTGAGAATAATTTCTGTGTTGCATGCACAAAAAAACACTTGAAAGGCACATACACATCTTGCTTGATTTCAATTGACACTGTCTTTTCCATGGAAAAGGAAGCTGGGATTGTGTCTTACCCTTGGTCTTAAAGTGCTAACAGAGGATTACTGAGGTAAATGTTGAAAGAGGTTTAGCCACTGTGCTTAGACAGTGCTCTTAATTACATTTCAGCAGAGTGTCCCGCGCGCAGTTAGACGAGAGATCATAGTGATGTCAGGTAAGGGGGGGCTTAAGCAGGCAGATAAAGCCAAGCTAATAGAGATAACATGAATCTGTAATTAAAGGTCTTTTTTAGTTAAGACCAGGAGCTGGCACTTATTGGCCGAGGCTTTTGCGGCAGGACTGAAGACCTCAGAGTGCTGAGAGTTGTGGACTTTCTTGCTGCAGCTTCAGGTCTCATGCTCATTTTGGAATCATTTTGCTTATTTGGAATGAATGTATTAATATTTTCATCCTGACTGAGAGTTTGGACAGATTCCTATTTCTCTGGCAGATATTCAGAGGTGAGTCTAATGTCTCTTCAGTCCTTATGGCTTCAATTTATCTTCCACTATTAGTTGTTTTGCTAGTTTCAGCTGTGTATTTTAACTTGTAATGTAAGGTTGAGGATTTAGACTGCATTTTACATGTTCATTTCACACATTGCAGTGGTGTGCAACAGTGTTGTATGCATTGCAACTGTCACTCTGAATTATAATAGCATGTGCTCTTCATTTTAACCAAAGCTTTATCATTTACTTGTTAAAAATCACTTTTTAACAGCCTTTTTTTCTTTTTTATGGACAAAAAAAGTGATCAAGGTACTTGATACTGTTCATATCCTTGCCACTTCCAGTTATACCCATCCTAGACTTGGATGTCTACCATTGGAATTATCTTGTGCCCTTACTGTACAAAGGAAGTACATTAGAACAGGTGATTATTATCTTCTCTACTATGACCTACCCAAATGCACGGCTTGATTTAAGTCGTCAGCAGTTTTCCCTTAATTTATTCCTTTAATGAGATTAGCCACAAGCAAATCCATCCAGTTCGAGTCTGTGACTTGGATATGGCATCACTTGTCACACACATGCCAAAAACTGCACTTGCTTTGGAAATATGCCTAATATTGTGGTTTTGCCTTGTGAATATGTTTAAGCCTCATATGGTATTGTTTTGTAAATATCTTGAATGCTGCAAATCGTGTTTTTCATGTCTACTCTTAATAATCTGAGGGGGAAAAAATACTAAGGTGCCTACTTAAATTATAATATCTGCTATTTTACAGTCAGAATGAATAATTCTTTTTTTTCTATAAGGAATGAATGAATAATTTCTTTTTTGCATAATATATAATTTGCATTATATATATTTACTTTTTTATTTCTTTTATATCTATTTTTATATTACATTTTAAAAGGTTTACGTTACATTTTAAAAATCTGAAAAAACATAATATATACATTGCTATTGGTATTTTTATATGATTTTTTAAAAATTATTTAAAGAATAGTTCTACATATAAATATGACTACAAATAATAGATACAGATAATAAATAGGCTATCATTCCTTCATTCCATATTGAACAGACACTTCTGTGTATCAGGCAGAATTTTAATACAGTTGTCGGTGTGTCTGGCTGCACCACATTTACCACATAAACCGATTGTATCCCAGATTTATATCCCAAGGTGTTTTTAGGACATCTCTGGGGCTAATGGAGGCTAATAGGCTTAGCACTTAGGGTGTATTGTCCGGTATGCTTACAGGCAAGGTTTGCTGAGGGTAAAACTCTAAACTCTGGGATTACCTCCAACACATCCCTTTAAAATGCTGTATAGTCAGGACTTAGCTAATAGGATCCGAGGGGGGAATAGGGGCCCTGAAGGTAGTTTGGGGGTTGGCTGACAGCAGGACCGCATGCATGCTGGTCAGCAGATGTAGCAGGCAGACTGCTGGACTAACAGGAGGATTACAGGACTCAGATTAGAACGGCTCCTCATAACGGGTAATATGCACAGAGGCTGTCCCGTACAGAATACGGGAGAATTTATCCAGGAATAAAGATCTGTAGTTTTAATTATCTAGAGACCTATTGTATTATTCCAGTAAATATATTTTCACAGGTAGAAAAATTTACACTTCACAGATTTTTTTTTCACTTGATATATGAAGCGAATAATACAATAGGTCGAATAAATCACAATATAATATAATATAATATAATATAATACAATATAATATCTACATTTTTCTAATGGTTATAGCCCTGTTTTTTGTTTGGCTCTAAGTGTTTGCTTAGTAAATCTCAAATACTGGTTACACTACTAAATTTCAAGAAAATTATTTTCACTGGAAATATCTGCTGCCAAGGAACAAAGATGTTGACAAACTGGTTTCAATCTATCATTTTCTCTCTCTATCGGTTTTCTCAATTTCGGACTGAAAGGAGCGGCATTAAGCACAGTGAGTGAAGATAAAGCACAGGAGGAGTGAACAGGTAGCTACTTCATTACATGTATCTATCCTTCTAAACATTGATGTTTGAGTTCTCTTAATGATTTTATCTTAAATATGTGTTGTTCACTGACCTGTCAAGAAAGTATTAGTATTAGATAGTAAACAGTACTACTGATTTATGAGCCAATGGATCGGTTGTGTGTCTTGTGTCAATAGTAGGCTATGTAATTCGTCTTGCTGTTATTACAGTATTGGCAGTGAATAGGTAGGCCAATGCCAAGTACATCATAAGTTCCATGCGTTTTACTCTTTCGGTGACTTTACCTGCAGTTACATAGTTGCGCCAGCAGGTGATGACAAGTGACCATCTTTATGAGTGAATCATGAATCACTAAACCGATTCGTTCAAAATGCTGATTCGTTTACAAACGAAACAAGTTGCTAAATTCAGAACTGCATACTACTCTTACGATTTTTACTATATCATTCTATAGGCTGCCTTTCTAAAATAGTAAGAGTAGTAAGACAGATCTTGGCTTTCATCTGTTACTCTTACGAATTTTACTTTATCATTCTATAGGCTGCCTTTCTAAAATAGTAAGAGTAGCATGTTAGTGTGCTAAAATAAAGTGTCTTTATGAAGTCACTGAATCTTCCATCATTCAATGATTCAATTTCATTGAGACTGGAAACACCACTACTGTGTGTTATAAGTTATTTAAAGAGGTAGAACACCCAAAAATGAAAATTCTGTCATAAATTACACACGCTCATGTCGATCCAAACCTCTAGGCCTATGTATTTTTTCATCTGTTAAACACAAAATAAGTTGATTTGAAAATTGTTGATTACCAAAGAGCTTCAGTTGTCGTTGGTCTCCTTTGTATTTTATTTTTTTGTTTTTTTTGTCCATACAATGCAGTGGGCGTTTTTTTTTTTAAATGTGCAACATTTAGAGAATGGATATGTTTGTTACACTCAGGAAAGAGGCAGTGTCATGACCCCACGTGAACAGCTAAGGAAGATATCGGCGCTGGGAGAGCAAGGCGCTCTGGATGAGAAACACTGGTACCGACTGGTCAATGGAATGTCTGCTGGAGGTGAGAGGTCATCATGGAAGTGTTCATAGAACACCTAAACCAGAGCTGATCGCAACCTTGATGAAATATAGCTGAGAAAGAGCTATTAGGCTACTAACACCTTCATCTGTTCCCCTGTGTGTGAAGCAGAGTTACGGCAAAGGCAGGAGCTCATGATGAGGAACCAGATGGCCATGGCTCCACAGATCTTGGCTCAGGGGCAGCAGAGACTGCAGGGTGTGCCTGCACAGTTTGATCCCCGCTTCATGGAGAGGTCTGTTAGAATGAACACCAATACAATCAAGACAGTAAAAGAGAATGAGTTTTTAATTGTTCATGGATATTTTAGGTTCAGTTTACATGAGCTTTATTGGCATGATAGTAGCTACGTAATATTTACATAGAAAAAATAAAATGGCAGTAGTGCAAATTAAACAGAGTAGAAAAAATAAAATGAGTAAGATTGCTGTGAAGTAACTATGCAGTTTAAACTGAGTAGAATTTTACAAATTTAAATCTAAATTCAAATTTTATTTGTCACACACACAATCACACACAGTACAGTGTGCAGTGGAATCATTTTATGACTCTCCATATAAAGAATGAACAAGCACAGAAATAAAATTAACATAGAAACAAAAGGATTAAAATGAATAAAAGGAACACAAATTAAAATAAATAAAACAAAAAGAATAAATAAGACATTGGGAATGGGGAAAGAATATGGGAATAGGAGTAAAAAAAAAAAAACATAGGAAGAGAATAACAACACAATGTAGAAAATAGAAATATAATCATATAACAGTGGTGTAAGCTGTGTTAGTTGAATTTTTAATGATGATTTTAATCCTCTTTATCTGCAGGGAACTGGTGCCACCCACTGAAATGGTATCAGCTGATGCTAGACAAATCCACATGGGTGCCCACCTCGGCCCACCTCTGCCCCCAAACTCCAATGTTATTCCAAGCAGAGGATTCCCTGGCACAGGTTAGAATGAAATTATGGTTAAATGTAGAGAAGTACAGGGGAAACTCAGTGAGGAAGAACAACCTAATTTTACAAATGTTTTCCATTTTGCAGGTTACGGATTCCTTCCAACTGAATCCATGGAGACGGTTGCTAGACGACAAGAGTTAATTCACAAACAGAACATAGCCAGGTAAATTTCAGTGCATTTGCTATACCTGTATTCAATGGGAGTAAAATCATACAGACAAATGCAATACAAAGCCATAGATTGCAACAATTGGGTTCCAGAAGGAAAAAACTCCATTCATTTTGTCTATTGGGAAGACAGATCTGTTGTGAACTTTGAGGTTGTTAATTAATTGTTAATTGACCTATCTATCTAGCTATCTATCTATCTATAGATAGATCTATCATAGATAGATCTACCCTTCCATCTAACAGTGCTTTTGTCTAATTTTAATTACTTTTGTGCTTTGAATAAAATTTGTAATGTTTTTATTCACTTTGTAGCTGGTTGTCTTGGTTTATGGCTTATAATGCTTTAAAAAATACTTTCCCTATAGAAAAATGAATGGAAAAAAAATAATATGTAATAATATACTTCCAGAACCACCACCGCTGAAAAAACTGGGCATGCACTAATTGTAATTTTTTTTTTTTTTTTTTTAATGAGGATGGAGATGAATGCTATCCTGCACCAAAAAGAACTGGAGAACGCCCACCAAAAGGGTCTTATTGGGATGGAGAATCCCATGATGTACCAGGGCATCCAACCCAATCCAATGGCCTTCAGGGGACGCCAGCGACTCCCAGATGGTCATGATGTATTCGTCCATCGCACTGCCCTTGAAGACCTGCACGCTAACAGTCTCCTCATGTCAAGCCCTTACCCACCGATCAGCACACTGCAAAGGGAGCGAGGCCGCAGGCCCGGCAGAAGGACCACCAATCATAAGAGCTCAGACAGCAGCATCATTCTCCCCAAAGGCCAATCAGAAGAGAAGAACATCGAGCAGAGTCCAGGAGCTGCCTCAGGGGAGGAGAAGGATGTTGAAGGGAAAGGCGAAATGAGCAATGAGGCCACCACCAGCAAACCACACCAAACCAAAGTAGAAACAGAGCTGTCTTCTGGATGTAGTAGGAAAGGTTTTAAGGAAGGAGAGCCAGGGATTCGCAAGGCATGTATTAGTGGACAGGAGGGATGTGCAGAAGTCACCAACTGCAATGCTAGCACCAGTGACAAAGACATATCCATCCCTTGCTCGGCTTTTCAAGAAAAGTTTCTGTACCCATCTGCCGCTGGCCCACTCGCAGGAATGCCCTACATGCTCCCCGTGCCAGGAAATGGACTTGTACCACTTGGTGTGTTTGTTTGTTAGTTTCCCGTTTTTAGATGTAGTGGTTGAGTTTGAGTGTTGTTTTAGTATTATTTATATACTATTATAACATTAATTAATTTTTTGAGTAAGACTTTATTATATTTTCTGTTTTTGTTTTAATTTTAGTGGAAGTTTAAGTAATGTTGTTATGTGCTTTTGTCATATTTTAGGGGGGTTTTGTTGAAATATTTCTATGTAGCTTTATTTTATTTTTATGTCTATTTTAGTAATTTTAATATTTAAACAATTTATTTCAGTTATTTTAAAGTGTTTTAAGTCTAAGTTTTTCATCTAATATTTATATTTTATTTTATTTCTTTTCAGCTTTATTTAAATTAATGAAATTTTTTTATCATTTTAGTTTTAGTTAACAATAACAACACTGCTCATTTACTGTTTGTTAGGCACGTTTTAGTCAGCCACTATACATTTCTTATAAGAAATATTAAAATGATGATGCATTAAAGTCATCGTTACCTGTTAATTTTTTGTTTTAATGTTCAACTAGGGCATCCTAATATGTTTCTTAATGGAGAAGAGATGACTTCATTAGAAGATATTCGCAAGTGGTCAGTTGATGACGTCTACAACTTCATCAGTGAAATACCAAGCTGCGCTGAATATGCACAGGTAATACAAATGTAAAATTGCAAAATGAAATTATAATTACAATAGCTTTAAGTCTCATTCTTTTGTGTGTCACCTGTTGCAGACATTCAAAGACCACATGATTGATGGAGAGACGTTACCTCTTCTTACAGAGGACCACCTCCTCGATACACTTGGTCTGAAGCTTGGGCCAGCGCTTAAGATACGATCACAGGTATTTGCCATCTTTCAAAAGGACCAAATTTGATCTCAATAAGCAGGTTAATCATTAAATTAAAATATTAAGTAAAATGAAGTATATTTTATATATATAAAATGAAATATATAAATATATAACTGATTATTTTAAGGGTCCTCTCTACCCTTCAAGAGGTCCTTGGTCTTGAGTTAAAGTTTATTAAAAAATAAACTTATCTAACTCATTTGGTTGTTCTGTTCTCTTTTCAGTTGTCCCGACGGCTGGGTAACATGTTCTACAACATGATGAACTTGCCTCTGCCCGTCTCCGGTCTGCAGCCTCCGCCTGAGAAAAGCGGTGACAGATCATCAGACATCAGCTCTCCTCTCAACTGCAACAGTGTGGAGCTGCTTAGCAGCCCCAGAGACACAGAGGCTCTTAAATCTACAGAGCCTGTAAGTGAAGCTGATAATCCTTCACCAAGCCAGATGAGTGAGACCACCTGAAAGAGCATGCAGAACTGTTGGACCTCTTTTTTTACCTCAAAATCTCTTACTGTTTTGACACCTAATGCATAAGGTAGACAGGCACTGACATTTCTATAGTGAATATAATGATCATATATTTTTAAATATTCATCACAAATATATTATGATCCGTGTTATGCAATAGAATGTGGTCTCCAGCAGAGTTAGATTTTTGAATGCAGGATATTTCTATGTATGTATATTTTGTAATATGTTAGCAAATCAATTACAAATCATTTTTGTCCTTATTATTGCAGCCTTTTTTATTGTAAAATTGTCTTTTGGTTTTTACTTTAAACTTGAATTATTCTCTAGTCATGTTGTTTGCTATGGAGAAAATAAAAAGTATTACTCCTTATTTGATTTATTTGATATGGTAAAAAAAAAACATATACAGCATTTTCCACACAGAATATATAGTATTACTTTCTTTTCACACAAATGAAAATACATGATATATGATATGACTGAATCTAGTTTTTTTTTTTTTTTTTTTTTTTTTTGTAATTTTATAGCTATAAATATAAAATCAAATGTAGCCTAAATTAATCTGTTTACTTTGTAGGGGCTAGCTAGTTTGTACCATATGATTTTCTTTCAAATTAATAAACTTTAGAATATTAAATAAACTTAAAAATATATCCCATATACAGGTGCATCTCAAAAAATATATATATAATATCATGAAAAAGTTCTTTTTTTTTTGGTAACATTTCAAAAAGTGAAACTTTCATATATTATAGATTCATTACATGTAAAGTAAAACATTTCAAAAGTTTTTTGTTTTAATTTTGATGATTAGAGCTTACAGCTCTCTGTGTGTGCGCGTGTGTGTGTTTGATCATTTTATTCTTACAATAGCTTAATAGAGTTAATAATAATAATAATAATAATAATACATTTATTTTATATAGCGCCTTTAAAAGTTGCTTTCTCAAAGCGCTGTACATAACAGTTCAATGATTGATCAATACAGTTAACAATAACATTTGCAAAAACTAGTTTTTAATTTGTTTAGTACCATTTGATATTATTTTAGATTTTTTTATATATATATTAATTTTTCTTTTTAGTTTCAGTAATATTATCTTGTTTTGTTGTTTTATTGTTTTCTTATATAGCTAAAATTAAGTACATTTTTCATAGATTTTTATTTTATTAACGTTTATTTTATTTCGAATTTTATAATAAACTTGGTGCAAATGTCACTTCTCAGGTGTCAGACTTTTAAGGAACATTAAAGGATGTGTTAATTTTATGAGAGCTAATACTTTATCTAAAAAATAATCAATTATTCTCACAACAAAATTGTGTATCTTGACTTCAATGCACCGTCGCAGTTTGTGTGGCTCACCTGCACCTCAGATGGCAGTATTCATTCATTCTGGTTTTAATTTGCCAAGCGAAGAAGTGACTGATCACGGGCTATTCGAAATATCGCGAGACTTGCCTCCCCACTCTGTTCGTGACCACGTCAAGGGAACCCAGAAGTTAGAAATCATGGCGGAGCGCCGGAGACACAAGAAGCGGATTCAGGTACAGGATTCAGGTCACTCTTACTATTAGAGGCCCAATCTTAGATCGTTGTTTGGCATTGAGTCATTTTTCGAGTTAGTGTTTTGTTTGACCCAAAATACAATGGTACTTCGATCCGTTATTTTTGCAGTGCTCTCATAAGGGAGGTGGATTATTTGTCAGTGCTGGCGCAGTTTTTGCGCTTCCCTTGTCTGTAGCAGGCATCTAATCATTTATACAGCTGCTCGATGGATTTGATGTGAGCATGGCCTGATTTTGCTGTCTGTCCCCTGTGAGGAGGAGTATGTGTCTGGTGGCACAGCTGATGGAGTTGGCCATCTTAGCTCGGCAGGCTGCTCTCTTTAACCAGCTGCTGTCTCATATGCTTCACGAATTTGACCAAATAACGCCAATAATGCAGCACTTCTCATCCCCAAATCTGCACCTATTTGCAGGTGAAATAAGGGGCATTTCACGCACACATAAAAATTGTCATTTACTCAATTCGCATTGAGTAAATGTCATTTAAATTGTCATTTATTCGCATTTGCCACCATTTATTTTACCTGCATGAAAAAGGTTGCATTAAAAGTGATCCGTGACTGTCAGTCCATAACATCTTGTAATGTAATTTTCCATTAGAAAACACATACAGAATTCAAACAAGTGAGTAAATGCTAAAAGGTTTTCCATTTAAAGCCATTCTCCATTATTAAAACGTGTGTAGCATCCTAAATATGTCAATCAAATGCAAGAGCTACATTATGTGCATCTGCCACTAGTGCACTACTTAGACAGCATTTTTGGACATTGTAGTCAGAATGCATTTATAATCCACAAAAAAAAACCTTGTTTGGCTTGGCTGCTTATTAGGTTTTGGGTCACAGTTAGTGTGTTCCCGTGATGTTATGTAAAAACAGTGGAGTTTTGAGTAATGACTTCTTGTGTCTTGATAAGAGAGTCATTCTTCATGATCCTTCCAGTGTGTTTGTTAGTTTTTGCTCTTATGCAAAAGGTTGAAATCCACTGGCATTGCTGGTCACTTTTTTTTTTTTTTACTGTGAATGAACATGTATTCGCCATATAGTTAAGTAAACTGAAAGGACATTTCCCACCTTTTGTAATAGATTAAAGTCCTGCATTATTTGTGCTTATTAACAATCATTAGGAAACCTAAAACAAACCTTTGGACTTTTTCTGAACTAAATCAAATAAAGTAGACTTGATTGTTCTTCCCTGTAAAGGTGCCAGTTAGACCAAGTGTTAATCAAATAGGCTAGTTCAAATGTTAAAGTCTGTTAGCTTTTTTTTTGTCCAAACAAAGTAAGTCATTTGAAACCATAACATAATCTTTTTGCCCGCTCTAGAAGAAAAAAGTCTTACAGTGTTTGGGAAAACATGAGGGTGAGTAAATGATGGCAATTTGCTTTTTTTGTTGAACTAGTCCTTCAAGCAGTTTATCTGAAGCCCACAGTCTGTCTAATGTAGTACAGCTGTCACTATAAGACCAACAAACCATAACTGATAACAAGGCCTAGTGTAGTACAAGATAAGTTCTTGTTTACCAAGACCAAGTTGAGACAATATAATCAATAAACATCTGGCTGCTATATCAGGCAACCTGTCAGTAACTCCTGCACACCCAGACAAATACCATGTTTATATGGTCTTCACAGAATAAGTTTCTCTGAGTCATGCAGGAGACATTCTGACCGAATAGAGTATGACCGATGGCTCGTGGAGCTCAAAAACACTCTCATACTAAGACCTCAGGCTTAAGAGTGGAGTTATGTCTCGTATTCATTACTCAATAAATGCTCTCTCTATAGTCTGGCTTATTGTCAGGATTTGAGGGGTTTTTTTCTTTGTGCATAGCGAGGTCACATAGTAATGATCTTTAGCTTAATAAATGGGGACAGTGAGGAGTCTGAATGGAGACTGTAATTTCAGTGTATAGATTACACAGGACAGCACATCAGTGTGTGGTGAGCTGAGGCTTTTAATTACTTCACATTCATTGAGTAGATGACCGACGGGGGTCCTGCTGCCAGTGCGGGAGATCCATCTCAAAGCTTTTCACAGGGGTTCGCTGTTAGCCAATGTCATTTTTCATTGGAATTAAGCACTGGTAACCAAAGGAACAAACCAGCTTTTTCAGACTCTTGGTTTCTGTTGTATCTATTAATCATGGTTTATGCTATTAATATCTAGGTCCTCTCCGGTGGTGAAGTCTCACTGGTCCAGAATCATGCTCTACATAATAAGGATGCATATATTAAACTCTGATTATTAAAATATGGTTGGTATTTTCATGGTATGGAAGATATTACGATTCTAAAACAATTTTCCTTAAAGTAAAGAAAAAAAAACATGCTTAAAATAAATTGGTTCAGATTCTACAAATGGATCAGGGCATCACAACATGCACTGTACGGTATTAAAAATGGATATTCTTACGTCTCTCACGTTTACCAAGGCTGCTTTTATTTGATCAAAAATATAATAAAAATAGTAATATTGTAAAAGTAATGCATTTTAAAATGTTATTTTGCTGAATAAAAAGGATATTTCTTTAAAAAAAAAAAAAAAAAAAAGTCTTTCTAACCCAATAGTTCAGTATTACCTAATGACATGAATTAAGAAATCACAAATATCGTCTCATAACCAATATTGTACTGAATCTACATAAATACATTTGTGATAGATAATCAGCAGATAAGTTTTATCATCATGAGTTCATGATCTTTGATCTCTCTTCTTCAGGAGGTCAGTGAACCTACCACGGAGGAGAAAGCGGTGGCCAAGTACCTGCGCTTTAACTGCCCCACCAAATCCACCAACATGATGGGACATCGAGTGGATTACTTTATCGGTCAGTGCGCTCATTCCTGCCCTGCTTTCTTCTGTTTCCTCTGCATAGGGTTTATATCAAGGTTTCATTTATTTATTTGTTGAGTTCTCGATGTTCTCTCTTTGCTGTCATTGAACCAGATGTTTGTTTTCTGCTCATCAGCCTCCAAAGCAGTCGACTGTCTGCTGGATTCAAAGTGGGCCAAAGCAAAGAAGGGCGAGGAAGCTTTGTTCACAACCAGAGAGTCGGTGGTGGACTACTGCAACAGGTAAACCTAGTCTTTTCTCTCATTTCATGAAACTGTTTGGAATTTCTGTGGTGTTTGATACTACAAAGCTTTTGAAGAAAGTCATTTATTGTTACCAAGGCAGTAAAAGCACTTGTATTGTGAAATATTATTCCAATTTAAAATCACTGGTTTCTATTTTACTATATTTTAAAGTGTAATTTATTCCTGTGATTGCAAAACTGAATTTTCAGGAGCCATTACTTCAGTCTTCAGCGTCACATGGTCCTTTTCAGGTTTTTTTGATGAATAGAAAGTTCAAAAAACAGCATTTATTTGAAATATTGTGTAACATCATTAATGTATTTTGATTAATCAGTGCATCCTTGCTGAATAAAGGTAAACTGCAAATTTTTGAATGCTAGTTTATGTCAGTCAACCACTAATTTGAATCGTATTGCTATTCGCAGGCTCCTAAAGAAGCAGTTTTTCCACCGAGCCCTGAAAGTGATGAAGAAGAAGCCAGAGAAAGATGTAAAGAAAGAGAAGGAAAAAGAGAAAGAAAAAGAAAAGGCTAAAAGTGACAGCGGCAAAGAAGAGGAGAAAAAAAGCAAAAAGGACAAAGAGAAAAAGAAGGACTCTGAGGCTACGGACACAAAGAAGGAAAAAAATGTATGACTAGATCATCTGATAGGATGAGAAAACACAGATACGTTCTGTTCCATTTGAGGTATTTTTTGCATATGTGCATATTTTTATTTTTAACTCTTCTTTCTGTTTGTTTAGGATGACAGTCCAGGATCTCCAAAGAAGAAGAAGGATGTGAAAAAGAAATTCAAGCTGGAACCTCATGAGGACCAACTGTTCTTGGATGGGAATGAGGTCAGGATGACTTTAGAAAACCATATCTCACGGTTGCTTGTAAATTTCATAGTTTTTTTTTTTATTATTAATTGTCTTCAAAGTAACTGCAATGAAGGTTTTGATTGTCTGTTTTATATTGCATACAATGTAACCTTAATATGTCTACACTTTATGTAATTGAAAATGAAATCAAATAATAAAATGTATGATTAACATTAAGGTTTTGTAAACAATACTGCACAGGAGTAGCATAGTGTTATTTTGGTTTGGTATTATTTATGTACTATTATAATATTTAGTAATATTTTGAATTAGCTTCTATTTTTATATTTCAGTTTTCATTTTAATTTTGTTTAATTTTGTATGTTCTTCTGTAAATTTTAATGTTTTTACTTATTTTTTAATCATTTTAGTGCTTCAAGTTAAACATTTACTTTTTTTAGTTGAAAAATCAACATTTCTAATTTTTTTTGTAGATTTCTTTTTAGGTTTATGTTTTTTTATCTAATATTTGGATGATATTTAATTTCAGCTTTTTTAATTACCTGAAATTATTTGTAATCTTTTTAGCTTTATTTAAGAGATTCAACACTGGTAACCTAATAATAATTTTATTTAATTACCTTTATATTTAATAATAATAATAATAATAATTTTATGTCATTATATAAGTATTATTATTTTTAAACACTGATTTTTTTTTTTTTAAATCAGCCAACCTGAATATTATAATATAAGATTATTTTTTATATAATTATGTAATGAGTATTGTAACTGTTGTTGTGATTATTAAACAAGTAACAAGTACTTCACAAGTACTTTTTGTTCTAATTAAACAGTTATAATATTTTTCTTCCCTACAGGTTTATTTTTGGATATACGATCCAGTCCACTTTAAAACCTTTGCCATGGGCTTGATTCTAGGTGGGATTTTCTTTTCTCCAGTTTAGCCTGACTGTGGTTTCTCCGGCTCCAGTACTGATTCAGAGCTGTGTGTGTGTTTGCAGTCGTTGCCGTCATCGCAGCCACTCTGTTCCCACTGTGGCCCGCTGAGATGAGAGTTGGTGTGTATTACCTGAGCGTGGCAGCAGGATGCTTCGTCGCCAGCATACTTCTCCTGGCCGTCGGTATGCGCTCTAGACTTTTATATCTTGTATTATACCAATATTTCACATTACAGTCCAATGACACCACATCTTCTGTCTTTTCTCATCTTATTTCTGGTTTCCTCTTTGGTTCAGCTCGCTGCATCTTGTTCCTGATCATCTGGCTAGTGACCGGCGGCCGTCATCACTTCTGGTTCCTACCCAACTTGACAGCCGACGTGGGCTTCATCGACTCCTTCCGCCCCCTCTACACGCACGAATACAAGGGTCCGCGTTCCAGCTCCAAGAAATCCAGCAGCGAGAAATCTGACAACAAGGATTCAAGCAAAGCACAGAAATCAGATAGCGAGGACAAATCGGACAGCGAGAAGAAAGACGGCGATGAGGAAGAGGATGAAGACGACAATAAAGAAATGGAGGTGAGCGAGGAAGCGGGCGCAGAACGTCATTCGGACTCGGACAGTGACAGACGGGAGGATGAAGGATCGCAGCACAGCAACGGCAACGACTTTGAAATGATCACCAGAGAAGAGCTTGAGCAGCATACAGAGGAAGAGGAGGAAGACGACGAGGAAGAGCAAAGTGAGACAAAGCCCTTGACTGTTCAGACATAAACGATTTCCTCACGCCGCACACATACTCCCATGCTCCATGTGGACCTGCTGACGTACTTCTGTCATGTTCGGAAAATGTTTCCCATTTCTGTTCAGGCTGAGATCTTCCTCTGTGAAAACAGACAGGCTTAAAGGTTAAACGAGAGCAGAAAACGGCTACGATGACAATGGAAAATATCGCAAAGGAAATGCTTCCCCCACTATCAATGCAAGAACCGCAAGTCTCCCTGACCCCTATGTTTTTCTTTCATCTTTGCTTTATCTAATGTCAAGTATTTTGCTGTATAAACATGTCAGTAGTGGATTGGTGAACTTTCACAATGGTGTTTAACCCACATATGAAGGTTCGCTGTTCAGTCTAGTGAGGGAAATTCAAATCTGGAAGTTTTTTCATTTCTTTTCTTTTGTACAGTTAAATACATTGGATAATTTGGACGGACCAATATATTTTGTCTTATATACCTAATAAGAGTTAGTATCTATCATACATCTCAATGGCACTTGGCCTGTGACATTTCTGTGTGGAGATCTTGCTTGGTTTGAGACGAGAGCTGTATTTTTGTGGACTTGTGACTCGGTCTGCCTCATACATTTCTGCAATCACGTTTTGTGACCCTGATGAGAAATAGTCCTTGTTAACGGAAACGGAGAAGTTAATAAATCTGAACGGTATCCTTGATTGTAGTAAGCAGTTATTTAAAACCAAACTCCATTTGAGTCTCATGAGGTCGACTGCGTTCAGAAGGGGAAACTACATCCACATTTGTGCCAAATGATGCGGGATATTGATGCTTTTTTCATATACGTTCAAATTCCGACCAACTTCCAGAGAAATAGAGTTCAAACATGTCATGCCGTAGCTAACATCCATGCATCATAGCCTCTGGTTTTCCCATCTGGTCATACTTCCCCGAGGGGCTGTGGTCCAAAATAGCCTGTTAGTTAGTTCGCGTTTTAATAGGGCCAAGGTCCAATACTATCCTTCCGTAGGGTTGCATACTATTGGCTGGAGTATTATTTTACATTAGCTGTTTCTTTGACTCATACTGAGGATGATATTTAAGAGATGAAATACAGATGTATAATTTATATATGGATTCTAAAAATCTACCAGAGATGTTCATGCCAGCAGTTCAGGTTCAGCATGAACTGTACTCTATTTTATAATGTCAGACACACCGGTTTTCATTTTACTGCATTTTTTACAAATACTAAAACCATCAAATGTTTTTGATGATGGAAAGATTGTTTTTGGACAGTGTATTGGAGTTAGAAAACAGAAAACATCTGTTCATCTGCAATGCTTTGACTCTAGTGGTTATCAAATGCGCACAAGAGGCTGCAAAGGTGGTTTTTCTATATTAAAAAACTGAGAACCTTTGTTAAAGCATCCTCCAAAATTCATGGTCATCTCAAGCTCACAAGGAGCAGGGAAACCCCTCGTGCCCAAGTGAACATCTCTCTTTCTTCTTCAAATGCTAAGAATCTTTAACCATGTCTGTAGGTAGATGATCTTGTTGGTCACACTTAGTGTTCCTGTAGAAATACTATGTATGTCCTCAGTATTCTTTGTCATTGACTTTGAAGGCCTGGATAGACTGGGCATGACACCATGTGTGTAACTAAAGACATTTGTATTTTCTTTCAATGAAACTTCACTCACCATTGTTTTCTGTCCCATGTCTTTGAGAGATAAAGATGCTGATATGCCAGATTTTTTTTAATTGGCAGGAAATTTAATTTGCCATCGTCTGTCATAAAATGTAGTGTTGCATCATTTATAAAAACAAACTGAAATTCCATTATTATTTTTTATATGGTCAGCATCTTCAACTAACTAATTGTCCGTATTTGGATCAATGTTGAGGACTGTCTTTTTGCAATATCTGGAGAATAAGTGTCTGTCAGAAACTATATCTGTATCCTTTAATTTCAATAAAAATATAGAACATAAGCAATTTGCATTGTTTTGTTGAAAAACATCACAAAATCTATTGCTTTCAGTTTTATAAAATATTTCACACAAGCAATTTATGTATATTTTTTTTAATACAATTTCTTTTCCATTGTTCTGCAAACATTGTTGCATTAGTAAATACAACAGGTTATAAAGCCCTAAAATACATAAGGATACATTTCAAATGACAAAAACAAAAGATAAATCCAAGATAAAAAGAAACTTTTATTGAAATATTACAAATGAGACAAACACGTCATAGGATCGCTTATTTACATCAAACCGTAAACAGCTTACATACATTCAGCTGTACTAATTTCTTATGCAATGACATGATATGACCTTGCAGTGCCAGAAATATTTCATGAGAAACGCAAAACATACAATGCATCTGTAAATGAAAAGATCACAGCTTAGAGTCTATTAAATATTAAACTAAACAGATAATGACTTTAGAAATATGGTTTTGAAAATGCAACATCCTGTGCCGCCACAGGGAGGCTACAATGTTCTTTGACAAGAACTACTTGGGTTTGACAGCCATCAAACCTGACAAAACATTAGTTATTTGATTCATGTTCAGAAAGGCTCTGCACAGGTTAATCACTTTGAATGAAAATCAGACACCAGCTTGAGCTACAGGAAAAAGACTGATAAACCACATTCAGTCTTAGTAGTTGAATGTACAATGGTGTCTAGTAGAGCACACAAAAGTGATTGTTAACACGTTAAACTTGACAAAGCATGGCTTCCCATACCGTTTATTACAAATGAGGAACTACTAACAAACCACATAGAAAACCAAGCTTTGTCTGTTTGTAGTTTGTGGTCAATTTAGCAAACTGCTACAGAGTTAAACACACCAAAAACAAACAAAAAAAACACCTCAAAATGAACATTTTATGCTCAGTAAATGACTTACAACACATGTGCTGCTATAATGCGCATTTCAGAATCAAATATGTGGTGGAGGATTTGTAATTTCTGTTACCTAAACTATTTAGAAGTGGATGAATCTACATAACCTACAGTACAAATTTAAATGTTAGCGGATTTTTAAATAACAATTCTTAATGGTATTTTTAATTTAAAAAAAAAAATCAGATCAGTTATTTAGCATGTTGTGAAGCGATCACCTGCAAAAACAAATCTCTAAGAAATTCTGTCTGCATAACAATGTTTAGCAGTCACACTGACATTTTATGTTAACCAAACATTTTGTTGCCGTTAAATTGCAAGTAATCCAGGCTAACCTCTAACAATAAATGTTATTTCTCAGGTAGCACATGAGCACATATTGCGATCTATAATGAAATCTGTAAATCTATGAACATAGAAATGTGCAATGTAATGTAAAAAATAAGAATTTTGAACTCTAACCCCCTTTTCAGTGAGTCAGGATGGAATGTAAAGTCAACAGAGAGTGAGAGTAATTGTGTGTGTTTTGTGGTGATGTTTCAGATCTCCGTTTCTGAAGAGTCGCTGGCATCCGTTAGACGTGTCTGCTTCTTGCGGACGTTCCAGTGGAGGCACTGAGCCAGACTGTCAAACCAGTCGTAAACCAGATCATGACAACAGATAGAAGGGACCGGAAAGCAAGAGGTTGTGATCTTTATGCTATAATCAGAAAAAAGAACTCATGATTAACAGATAAGGCATGTGCGGTTGAGAGTGCAGCTTGAGAAAAAAGCTGCAAACTGAATTTGAACTGAAAGGCTGAGGTCCCTACTGATACTGTTGACACTCATTTCCATAACTGTAATACAGCTATTGTTGTATCACTGGATTATGGGAAAGGTCAAAGCTGTTTGCTTATGGGATAGTGTAAAAAGTGTCACCTGTCCCCATGCTGGATTTCCTGCCTCTTTCTGCCATCAAACGAGACCCAGGCTGTGTTGCGAGCATCAGGCGACAGTGTTATCTGCAGGGTAAATAGTTAGCGCAAACAAATGTTCTTCTGAAGCTCTCATTTGAAGGAAATAAATAAATAAACCTAAGTTTAACAAATAACTGATGCAGTTTTATCACTGAAATGGAAAAACCTCAGTCCTGTTCTCACCATGAGCTCCACTCCTGCGGGTACCACGATGGGTCTAAAAGAGAGGGAGTGGGGGCAGATGGGGGTGACCATGATGGCAGGGACATTAGGGTGGATCATGGAAGCTCCCGCTGCGGCAGCATAGGCTGTGCTGCCCGTGGGGGTGGAAACTATTACACCTGCATAGAAACAAGCCACATATTTGCATTTATTTTCATGCAAAAAAAGTCAAAGCCACACTATCATTAAAAAGTCTGTTGTCGATAGGATGTTTTAATGCTTTCGATGTCTCTTAGGCTCAACAAGGCTGTGTTTATTTGATATCGAGTAAATACAGTTAATACTGTGAAATATTATTATTTGTAAGTGATTTCTATTTGATATCTATTTATATTATAAATGTAATACATAAATACAAATATATTTATTCCTGTCATGTTAAACTGAATTTTTATCAGCCATTACTCTCGTTACATGATCCTTCAGAAATCATTCCAATATGCTGATTTCATGCTCAAGAAACATTTCTTATTATTATCATCAATGTTGAAAACAATTGTGCTGCTTGAAGGGATAGTTCACCCAAAAAATGAAAATTCTGTCATTAATTACTCACCCTCATGTTATTCCAAACCTGTAAGACCTTCGTTCGTCTTCAGAACACAAATTAAGATATTTTTGATTAAATCCGAGAGCTCTGACCTTGCATGGAGAGAAATGGAACTCAAATGTTCCCAGACCCAGAAATGTAGGACGCCATTAAAATAGTCCATGTGACATCAGTGGTTCAACCGTAATTTTACGAAGCTGCGAGAATACTTTTTGTGTGCAAAGAAAACAAAAGTAACGACTTTATTATACAATTCTTCTCCTCCAAATCACGTCTTCTGCCATTATCGAGAGTACGTCTGCACATAAACAATGCATGCATGTGATGCTGCTGACGTAGAACACGCATGCACTTGTTTACGTGCAGAGAAAAGCAATGCGCATGCGTCGTGATACTCTCCATAATAGCTTTGTAAAATTACGGTTGAACCACTGATGTCACATGGACTATTTTATCGATGTCCTTACTATGTTTCTGAGCCTGGGAACATTTCAGTTGTGTTGCTGTCTATGCAGGGTCAGAGCTCTCAGATTTAATTAAAAATATCTTAATTTGTGTTCCAAAGATGAACAAAAGTCTTACGGGTTTGGAACGACATGAGGGTAATTAATGACAGAATATTCATTTTTGGGTGAACTATCCCTTTAATATTTCTGTGGAAACAGTCACACTTATTGTCAGGATTATGTGATGAATAGAAAGTTAAAAAGAACAGCCTTTCATGTCAAATAGAAATCTTTTGTAACACTATAGATGTTTTTACTGTCACTTTTCACCATAAAGCATCCTTGCTGATTAAAAGTACTAATTACATTCTGAAAAACCCTTAACCAGACCCCTTTTAAGTGGCTTACACAATGGTGACAAGATAAAAAGGGATCTATCAGTGCTGTTTGAAGCTGAAGCGTATGCTTGTGCTCACCGTCTCCCTGTACAGATGTGATAAGGCGTCCATCCAAGTAAAGGTCGACGTTAGACAGGTAGGATGAAGGCCCTCTGTCCACCACCACCTCATTTAGCACCTTTATACACACACATATCCAAATCACAGAATTACACATAAAAGCATCTAACGAAACAGAGGTGTTTCTGTATTTATCACATGCCACTCTGGTCTAAAATATCTCAGACGTAAAAATGCAGACTGACAATGACATTATCTTATTGCTATGACAACTGGACATGCAGACCTATCACAGTTGTTATTTTCAAATAACTCCAATTATGTCCGTTACCATGGAAAAGGTCTCTAACAGTCTTGATGGATTTTTTCTCTAAAATAATATTCTGAGAGTGTCCTTACTTGGCAGACATTCAGGCATTTTTCTTGTGCAACATAATATCTCACATCTATTACATTAGTCTTCTTCATGTCTCCACAATCCTAACATAATTTTGTTATTACTGTAATGTTTATGAGTGCTGAATTCTAAAATAATTTTTGTAAATTTTGTAAACTAATAAATGATATACTCACTGTAAACAATATGTACATTCATGTATATGTATATGTCTGTATGTACATGTGCTCTACCGTTCAAAGGTTTGGGGTCAGTAAGATTTTTACAGATTGTTTTTAATAAGTCTCTTATGTTTATATGATCAGTAAAGACAGTAATATTGTAAACTATTATTACAATTTAAAATTCTGTTTCTAATTTAATATATTTTAAAACATAATTAATTCTTATTATGGAAAAGCCGAATTTTCATTCAGCAGCCATTACTTCAGTCCTCAATGTCACACATTCCTTTGAAAATCATTCTAATTCACTTTAATTTTAAGGATTTCATTTTCTAATTTTTCTTTTTTTTTCAGGATTCAGGATGAATAGAAAGCTCAAAAGAACAGCATTTGTTTGATATAGAAATGTTTTGTAATATTGTAAATCTATACATTTACTGTCACTTTTGATCAAAAGAGGCCATAAGCTTATTTTATGAGCTCTCCCTTAGAATGTCATGTGATTGGTTGACACCACACCATCAGATCTGTCCAACATCCTTATTGGTGGATTGCAAGTTTAAATTTTTTCAGTGTTTGTGTTTGCCTAGAATTTGTTAGGCCTGTGTGGCAAAACGTGTTGGCAAACAAAGACAGACTTTGTCTCAAGCCCAGTATTTTGATTCTTTGATTTCTCCATTTCACAAATGTCACTGGTTTTGTGTTCAGCAAATACTTTGTGAGTGCTGCGTTACCTGTAACTGTAGTGTGATTTTGCCTGCTTCATTGTTTATGTGGTTATGAGGCAATATTCCGTTCTCCTGAGCACTGAGGAGCTGCTCGTTCCTCTGGAACATCCCTTTCACCACCTTAACTTTCAGACGACTGCGCAGGATGATGGCAGCATTACCTACAGGAGCCAGACACAAATACATAAAACAACAAACATCTAAAACACAACAACTACAGTTCTTCTAGTTCCAGAGATGAAAAATAAAAAACTCTCAATCACTCTACCTTCAAACACTTTATCCACCTCTGTTCTAAAAGACTCAAACTTGAATGGTGTGAGAAATCCTAAGGAGCCCAGATGGAAGGCCATGACCGGGGGAACGCTGCCCTTAAACAAATGAGACAAAACCACATTTCATTCTTAAATCTCTAAACAACTCACTTTTGCATATCCAAATTCTCTTGACTTATATGATGCACACAGAGAACATCCAATGGAAAGCAGATGAGAGTGACCTAGTAGGAGACTCTTGTGCACAAGCACATGAGATAAGATGAGATGAGAGAATACCTGGAAAAGAGATGATGCATACAGAAGAGTCCCATCTCCACCCAAACAAATGATCAGATCGATGCAGTCTGAGATGTCATCAAACCCTGTGCAAACACAATGATAAATCATTCATTTTCCTAATGCACATAATCCTTCATTGGTTAATGGTGCGTCAGGGTTATGTAAATCATGTTACAGGTGAACCTGCCGATAACACAGTGAGGTTTCAGTACCTTCCCTGAATGTGCACAGCTGATTACGAATGGCTGAAAATGAGTCATCCCTCAAGAGAGAGCCATCGTCCACAACTTTCTTCTCCACATAAACCATCAGATGTTTCTCCTGATGGTGGAAATAACTGTGTAAGTATTTGTGTAACCAAATCGGAAAAAAAAAACTAATGATAAAGCGAAAAAAATTAAAGAGTAACAGCAGCGCCTGTAACTTCCTAGCCTGTAAATCAACTACTAATGCTGCTTCTGTGTAACCTACCTCCACAAGGAATCTGCAAAGCTCTTTAAACGGCTCCAAAAGGGTCTCATCTCGGATCTTTCTGATGACCAGGACGTTGAGCGGTGGTTTGCTCCAGGTAAGCCGCTGGCTGGCTGGATCCTGAATGTGCCTGCGGGGAAAGTTGACAGAGTAGGCAAACATGGTATGTGTCGGCACTTCACTCCGTGCAAAGCAAAATGGAATGCACTTTGTCCTGTTTCTACACTCGTTACGCAACTTACAGTCATGATCAAATGTTGGAAAGCACTGTAATATGGACTTCTGCTTTTGATTTCTCATTCTCATAGTTCTAGGATCAGATCGTCAGCATTAATAAATTAATAAAATAAAATAACTGTCGTTTGACACATTCACGGTTTGTTTTTTAACTTCAAAAATGTAAATATTTATATACACATCTTATTAATTGTACCAAGGAATAAAGTCCAACAGCTAGGTTTCTATAACTCCACTAAGATTCTAAATTTTATCGTTGCATGAAATCCAGAAAAAGCCATTTTTAGAGACTCACTCTAATCATCTTTCTTGATCTGAAACATACAGAAACGCATAACTAACATATCTCATACCATCTAAACAACATGTTAAGCACAACATCAGATATCAAACCATAAACCCCACATTACCCTCTGCATGTGGTTTGTCCTGGGGGGCGTAAAACAGGCATAGTGCTGGGGGGCTTTTTTAGAAAGTTCCAGCAGGACCACTCTTGTGACAGGCACAGCGGTGCCTAACTGTGCTGCTCTCCAGCTTCATCCAACAAACCACTCTTAACCAATCAGAACTCAGTACACAAGGCCTTATCGCTACATTTGTCCAATCCTTTGGTTGACTTACAGTTTAAACAGTAACAAGACATGGATGTGACCTAGCCCCTTACCAAAAGTAAGCCTGACTTTGCTTACTTACATGACTGAGGTTGGGTTGGGAAGAACACAAGCTTTGGGTCCAAAATGAGTAGCAGGATATGGTCCATGTAAAAAGTGCCCTCGTCTGCAACAAACAGGCACTTAAGTCACTGCACAATTTTATTTTTAAGGTTCAACCGGTCTAAATCAATAGGTGTGTTTTGTACCTGCATCTATCCCATCTTTTTGGGCAACCCTCAGCAGTGTCCTCTACTGATGCAGAGGCTTCTGATCCGGGCTGCTCAGGCAACCAATGTACGCTCCCCGCCGACAGGTGTTCTGGACAGTCCGGCCTCCAAAGAGACCTCTTCACTTCTTTGCGTCTCCTTGGAAGTTTCCCCTGCCACTCCTGCTGCCTCTGTGACCGCTTAGATGAACCCCCCTCCTCCGCCTTTCTGGAGGGCGGCTCGTCTTCCATGCCTTCAATTCTTATGGGGGACAAAAAAAATTACACGTCATTATAAGATAACCTAACAATCTAAATGAGTTGAGAAGACCTAAGTGGCTCATTATGGGGCCACGGACTACGTTCTTGGTTAATCGTTCAATGGTCCCTATATTTCCAAGCAGCCCTGCTGTATATGGGTCAAAGATGAAAAAGGGTTTTCAAGCATCAAGACAACACGTATAACACAGCTTTGAACTGTTGTTGTTGTTTTTCAATACATTAGAACGTGTCCTGTTCAATTAAATAGTTTTGTTTCTGCGCAAAAAATAAATATCATACATTTTTACCATGATTTATAGAAAACAGCCACTAAAATGTCATTCAGTGTAACAATCTTGTCAGGCATATTTACCACAAGAATCAGTTTATGACATATTTAAAGACTAATTAGTATTAGTTTTACCCTCTATACTACTTACTTGTAACTTTGCCACTATGCCATTTTGGCCATATGTCAGCAAGATTTTCTACTCATTTAAAATGCAATAAAATTTAGTATGCTCACTTATTCTTTTATACATTTAATACGTACAGGTCAGAATAAGTATGTTGTTTAAATTTTTACATTTTACAGGCTAAGTGTTACACTGAATGACAATAGAATTTTTTCACCCACATTTTGACAATTTATTCTCCCAAAACTTATTTGAAACCTTAAAGTAGACACTTTACTTGCATTTAATGTGCTTTCTATGTATATAAAATCACTTTTGTAAAATTTCTTTTGATGCAAACATTTAAAATGTCTTTGACACATATAGGATCTTGTTGATCAAAATAGATATTAGACACGCAATACTAAACAACAGCTAATGTGAAAAGAAGAATTAAACACATTCAGCTGGTGTCATGTGTTATTACATTTACATAATAGCTGACACGAAATACTTTAGGGAAGTTAACATGTTCTGCATTGAGACATACAAAACTCCATTTTACTGTTACTTAATTCTTTTTGACAGAATTGTGAGATTCTGAAAGCTACATTACATTTTTATAGATTTAAAAGGAATTTGCCATACTGCAAAACAATTCAACACAAACTAGGTTATTTAAATTTATTAAAAAGGGTGAAAATAAAAATAAATACCCTAAATATAGTCACTAACTTAAATTACATGGACCTGTTATTTGTCAAACGCCTATGTATTTATTTATTTGTTTTTCGTAATGATCTACTTAACCTGGAACAACCAAACACAGGACGTGCAGCTAGTCTGAAACTTATTTATACTAACGTTACTACAAATGCAAACTATCACGCTACTAACAATGATTTTGGAGTGACAACAAGGTGACAAGAAGCAGAAATCGTGAACACATTAAGCGACACACTGCACCGAAGACACAGCAGAAGGTAGATTTTCACCGACCAGATCTTCCCTTAAATTAGCCGCACGGAGCTAACCTAGCTAAACACATTTCACCAGCGCTAACCAAATCACAGGGAAAGAAAAAAAAACCGCGCAACTTCCCTTTTGGACTTTACAGTCTTTCACAACTGAATGTAAATTTAATAGACTTGAACGCGTTACCTTGACAGCAACACTGTTTCCAGGCTTACGGCTTATGCTCAATAATATTATGGGATGTCCACAGTGACATCACGAGGGCGCTCGTGACACTGGTGCTGCTGCGCACAATCTCTGAGAAGCAAATAAAAAATGATTTTTGTATGCCTTCGTAATATTTTCCTTACCTATTTTTTGCCTTTTGTGTGGTTTTAATACATTTATTCAAGTCTCTCTTTATATATAAAATTATTAACATGATCTCTTCTTAGTCATGATAAAAGTCTCTCTTCCACATGCTGAAAATCCCTTTTGTGAACATCCTGAACTGAAATAATAATAATAATACTAATATACTACTATTACTAATAATAATAATCAAGGAATAAATCGCGAATTGATATTAAAATCAATTGGTAATATTAAGTATGCTCCACAGCTGATAACTATGATCGCGATTCACAAAAGTCTATTGTGAACCAATTCTTCTTGAGTAAAAAATTAAATAGCCATTAATTTTTCTTATCTATATTTTCTGTCACGTGATGAATTGAATTTACGCAGGTGTGTATCTGGGACGATTACATAAAAAATAGATAATACTTTTCCATTATGAATAAGCAATGAATAAACAGGTGTGGTTTGCCCCTAGTTATGATTGATTCTTTCATCAGGGTTCAATATCAATAGCAGCTGCACTTCAGTCATTTCACTTTCATGTGATACATCTGTCTTCCAGCAACACTCTGCTTTTGCAAACAATGCTTAGCCAATGCATAAACAGCTGCTATGTTATTATACTCATTTTTACTCATGTCCGCCTACACATCTTACACTACAAACATTGTTCTTCAGAAAGAAACTAGTGCTCTGCTTTATATAAACTGCTGTTTATAAAAAGTAAAAAATGTAATTTGTTTTCTGTTTGCAAATATATCAGAGTACACAGCTACTTTTGCATGACAGTCAAGGTGCTTATGGTTTAGTTAGAGTATCCCAGCAAGGGCTAATTGGGCTGTGCTAACCAGCATAATCCTGGATCAACATCAACATCTTGGAACAACATTCATGTTCAAAAACATAGTCTGACCCTTAAACTTAACCCTAACCATAACTTTACCCATAAAGAGGAAAAGAAACCCTGTGGTTGTAAGCCAAAACTTAAAATTAACTGTAAAATTAACTGTAAACTTGTCACTCAAATCTGATGATTTGATTGGATGTTCTGCTTGTAAAATCACATTCAACATCATGTGTTTAAATGTTTTTTGCCGCTTCATCAGTATGCAAACCTTCATTTTTAAAGGCTGGTTTGAGTTCTGAAAGTTGAAAGGTTTATTACTACCTTCCGGCAGGTAAAATAGTGAAAAGAATTTGGAAAAAAAAAAACATAAATAAATAAATAAATCCCTTGTCAAATCTTTGATCTTCTCATACCTGTCTAGGATTCAATGGACAAGCAAATTCAAATACACCTTGCATGATGAAAGATTAAAATGTGAACCGGCATGTCAGTTTTTTTTTTTTTTTTTTGGCCAGGGATGGAGACAGAGCCTTTTATAAGCAAGGGAGCATAACCAGAAGTGTGCACCCTGTAATTATGTCCAGTGCCTTTGTAGTCTGCTGCTTTTTAAGCTCTGAGCAATCTAATTGTTTTTACCTTTAGAAAATACTTGTCCACATCTTTCTCAAAGAAGGGTGGAGCCAACTTAATGTGCCTGCTTATGCAGACATGGAAAACACTGTTTTAGCAACACTCAGTTTAATATTCTTTAGAGCCATTTATTAATCTGTAGCTTTTGCTGTAAACACACCATTTTACAGTCAAGTTCCTTTCTGCACAAACCTGTACCTGGATGTTACAAAGAGACATTAATGTGGACTTGTAGTAATAAACCCTTAAACACAATTTTTAAAATTCTAGTTTGTTTGCTAGCAAATGTCCAACAGTATGCATTACAAGAGAACCTTTGGCATGCTTTTCTTGAAAATCTTAAACTTTTTAAGCGTTTTAGCATAAAATGAATGACTACTTTAGAGTAGCTTTATTTATTTTTGGCAATATTGTGCAACAACTATAATTTTTGTACATTTATGAACATGGGTAAGCCATTTTCACATAATAAATACTGAAACTGTTCATGTTTATTTCACTCTTTGCTTAGATCATCATAGTCATAAATGTAAAAAAAAATAAATAAAATAAAATAAAAAGTAGCAATAAAATAAACAATAAAAGTTTTAAAAGTAGCTAAATTAAATGACAGACATGGTTATTTAAACATGGTTTTCCAAAATATTGTAATGTGATCTTCAAATAAATACATGCATACATAAATTTGTTTGTTATATCAGTACACTTAATTTACACATACATGCTGAAATTTGTTTATGTCGGCAATACACTTCATACACGTTTTTTTTTATCGGCAGGAACTGTTGAATGAAAAGGCAAGTACTGGCAAGTATGTACTGCTGCTATACAGGCAGCTCTAGTTATGCTAGTGTTTATTTTCAGCTTTTATATCTATATATCCAGTTTTAAAATTTTAATATGCAAGTTGCTGAATGAGTAGTGTTGTTGAATCAGCATTAGTATAAAAAAAAAAAAAAGTAAAACCACATCTGGAAACAATTATATAATGCATGCTTAACAAACAATAAAGATCTCTGAGTGAAAGTGGGCTATTCATTTAATGTGCAGGGCTGGCCTTCACCTCAGGGTGTGTCTACTGACAGCTGGTGTGAACTGTTTCAATGAGGAATTGCTGGCCAGTTACAAGAAAGACTGGTCTGTTGATTGTTCTGATTTCAGCTTTGGATTATGCCGTACCATGGAAACATCGATCCCTTTGCTTCTGCTGGTTCTGTGGCTCAAAGGTTTGCTAAACTGGCTGGTGGTCGTGGTGCAGCGACACTACATGATCAGGAGCTTCTCAGGATTCTTCTGCATTTCCTTGGCACTGATTGACAGTCTCTTGAGTTTTGTCCTCGCAGCTATTTTCTATCTGGAAGACTTCAATATCTCAGGCTGGCACTTCACCAGGTATCACGTATGCCTGCTGTCTCAGATTGCTTGTTTTATCTACGCCGTGCTCCACTGGCCAGTGTTCCTCCTTGTAGGACTAGACAACTTCTGGACGCTATCATCAAGCTCAACACACACATCCTGGAAACAAAAGCTTACTTACGTTGCTGGAGTGTGTCTTCTTTGGATTCTAGCAGCTTTGTATGTTTTCTGGGAGCCTGATTTTGTTCTGTTGTTAGGAGATGATGAGAAGCACCAGTGTGAGTTGTTTAGTAGCCCTCAGAGCTCTCAGGTTCTCGTAGCGTTGCTACTGACGGTTACCTTCGTCTTTCTTTACTCGTACGCTCCGTTTGAGAAATGGAGGGTGCAGGTTTTTCTGCATTCCACTCAACAAAGCTGCTTGGTTTGTTTAAGGCGGGCAATGCATACGTTCCTCAGCACATGGGCCTTGTTTCTCGTTCTGAGTATCATCTCGCCACTGCTGCAGATAGAGATGCACGCACACCTGCAGCTCAATGTCATCTGGTTGTGTTTCGTCAACAGCTTTTTCGTCGCTTTGGCTCTGTGCGGTCGCTCTATTACATCGACTTCCAAGAAAAGCGACACCATTACAGATGGTTTTTGTTCTTGGTACTTTTGTTTTACATATGGAGCTGACGAGTGGAATTATGGACAACAATCCAGTGACCGCACTCAAGTTAAAACACTAAATATCTGACTATGTTTACTCTGAAGAAGGTGTTTTTCTTTGCATTAAAACAAGAGAAAATAAATACAAATAGGCCTAATTTTTGTACAACTGATTCGTCTCTTTACTATAAGAAAAATTCATATTGGACCTTTTAGAAGAATACTGATGTAAAAATTATGTGATTTCAAGAACTCAAAATTACAAGTGTTTTTCTGTCTATATGCAAATAAACTGGACCCATGAAAATTACAAGGAAGATACACTATACAAAAATAAGGAAGTATATTTACTTTGAACTAGCAGTCTAACCAGTTTATTCACTCCCCGATACTATTACAGTTTAGGAATATTTACATAAGACAGCATTAGCTAGCTCATCCTGAAATGTAAAATCTGTCAATATTTACTCCTATGTCGTTTCAACGTTGTATGACTTTCTTCTGGGGAGCACAAAATAAGATTTAACCCTGTAAAGATGTGAAATAATACTCAAACAAATATATCTTTTAAATGGAGTTTAAAAAAAAGTTTTGTTTGTTTGTTTGTTTTGTTTGTTTGTTTTTTAATAAAGAGCTTATTGAAAATTGAAAACATATAGTGAGAAGCTCACACTCGTGGAGAAACCTAATTTCATTCAGAGGCCTAAACTGAGCAAAAGTTTGCAATTTGGTGCAGATTGTTACTTGACCAAAAAGTAAAATGAAATTCAGACAGCTTGTAAAGTAAATGTTTAACAGATTACTCACAGAAAATGCATATAAACATGTCATCAATTGTCATCTGCAACCGCAATAATAGGCCTGTCTATATTTTTTTAAAGTATGGATAATTAAGTAAAGCTTTGCTTCAGTAAGTGTTTGTCTTGAAATATTAATAACAATATAAAAGTAATGCTTTCGTTTTTTCACAGCAAAAATAATTACTTGGAAGCCCTTTTATACTTGTTAAAAAGTATTGACTATCAATCAGATGACAGAGAGCATGTAGCAGATTGTGTACAACAGGGTTCTCAGCAAAGTTTTAATTATGTTGATAATTTAGAGGCCTTACAAATTCATGTAATTCTTGTAAAAAAAAATATTATAATATACATACTGTATAATATCAAATATTATAGGTTGTATAGGGTTAAAGAATGTTTCAAATGTTTTTGTGAAGAAACATTGCACCACAATGGAATGAAAAAAAAAAATATTCCACAGAAGAAAGTCATACATGAACATGGAGGAGTATCAGTAAAAAGATGTCAAAATGTAATTTTTTTTGTGTGAACTGTCCTTTTAAGTAAATCTGCCAAAGCAAATATGCATAAAATGTAAAAAGTACGACACAGCCGGTTTGACACTACAGAACTTTACTTGAATTGAATCCAAGTTCATTGTCTATACAAGATATATTTACAATGTCTGAAATAGGGGAAATAAACAATAAAACACTAGATACAACTGAGGTATTAGCTAAAAGCATGAACATGTATTTAACTCGGAAATATCAATCATGATGAACAGTTTGAGATGTGTCATCTGCTTTAGAAAACATCTTATCACAACATGAGGTAGGAGAGCAATGTCTCATTTTCATGCAAGAGCAAAAAACCTCTCATCACACTGTAGGATTGGCAACATATGCAATGATACACACAAAGACTGCATTTCATAACTCAGAATTGCAACTTAAAATATCTTTGCTGTTTACAAAAGTCGTAAACAATGATATTGTTTCTATTACAGTGTTGATTGTGTTCTCAAAAAAAAAAAGCATCACATCTGATTTTTTTTTTTCCTCATTTTTGTTTGTTTTTTTAATAGTAACGTCTCAGTTACACATTAGAAAAGGTGTGATTAAGATCATAGGGACACATGCTGTGCTGGCAGGTAGTTATTTGTATACTACGTGTATTTTTTACCACTATATATATAAAAAAAAAATGTTTTTACAATTGCAATTTTCTTTTCTCTTTTGCCATTAATCAGTTCAAGGGAGCCACAGTAATCATTATCCCCACTAAAATGGGATATTTCCTCTATAATGCAAAATACATAGTAGCTTTGCTGAAAAACTCTAGCATTAGATTGCTTTAAAGTACAATTTTGCTAATTATATTATACCAGGCCTATACATATCAGATTTTCAACATATTTCACACCTCTCGAATATGTACAACGTTATCTGTATTCATTTTCTTAACACTGCAAAAGCCAAAAACAGGTTTGTTGTTTCAAGAGTCTAAAGAGTACTGTATTCCTATGCCCAGAATTAAAATTTAACATAGCATTCTACATAGAAGATATACAGCGCCCCCCTGTGTACAAAATGCAATTTACAGGTTTCATAGAATCGTTATAAATGAAAAGGTATACTCTAGAAAGCTTCAGAAATACATTTTAATACCCAAAAACTATCAAAAACAGCATTGAAACGGGCTGCTACAGAGGTAACTGTGGTGAAAACAAAAGAAACCTAATACTGATTGTACAGAAATTGTAGTCGACACTGTAGTAATGCATTACAGTGCCAAAACAAATGCTACAATCTCTCAAAAGAACTACACATGAAATCAGAGCTATATATAAACACATCACTCTTTTCAGTACACACACAGTCTCTCATATCAAATGTTTCTAGCATCTATATTAGGCTCTTGAGCACTTTTTGTGCCAATTTACATAAAGACTACTCTTCTCAGACAATATGGAGTAACGTTTTTGGAAAGGTCGTATGTGTGAGAGAGAACAGAAAAAAAAAATCACTTCTGCATTTTAGCAATAATGAATCTGTGTTTTAGCATAACAATATAGTAGCTAACAATATACATGCATTATTTCACTCCTTTCTAAGAATTTTTAAATTCTTCATTTTTTAAATATATTTATAGGTGTATATTATATATATATATATATATATATATATATATATATATATATATATATATATATATATATATATATATATATATATATATAAAAATAATGGGGAAAAGGAAAAGCTGAGAACCACCAAAATAACAACAGGTTGTCAATCTCAGTAGGCTCCAATGAAACGGACGAAATGACCCACTGGAGGGAAACACTGAGGCACTGGACAACATATGTCAATGTTCCCGTTCCCCTCTGGATGGAGTGTAGGGGTTCTGAGCATCATGCATCCCTACACCACCTTACACACTTTATCAACAACCACTCTTCAGGCAAAAAACAGAAAAAAAAAATAAGAAAAAAAAAACATTGAGCTTGGGCTACACCCAGCTTTTTCAAATATGATCAGAAATCTTGAAAGATTGTTTATAAGAATTTTTGTTAATATATTAATGACTACCATATGTACAAAGTGTATATAAATCTTTATTAGTTAATACATTAAATAATTTCTGAATAATTTCAAGAAAAAAAGTTCAAAAATGGCAAAGCACTCATTTATAATATAGTTTTGTTTTTCCATTCTTCATAGCTGGATGTATTCACATAAATCAGGGTGTTTCTTTACGTTTTCCTCTTTTGCATCTAAGAGGTTTTGCACTGTACACATTATCAGGTTTAGAAAACTGCTGTGGCTTGGCTGACTGTGAATCCGATGAGTTGTGCACAGTGGAATGTTCTATGTGAGATATGTACATCATGAAAGCAGCCTAGATTTACGTCCAATGTTCTTTACACAACCAATCTGAACAGAAGAAAGAAAAAGAAAGAAAGAAAGAAAGAACAAACTGCTCGAGTGGCAAAACCACCTCACTTCCCGTGTCCATCTGATGTATGAGTGGGCATCAGAGGCAGCTGCCCCATTCTGCAGAGACAAAGCGTGCCTCTTCAACCCTCAGTGACTGGAAGCTAACGTGACAGCATTAATTCCTTTACGTCCCTCCCTTGGCCCCCTGTCTGTTTTTCTTCTCCCTGTCAGACCTGTTTGTTCACTCATGCAGAATAATGACACAGAGGAGTGAATAACAGGGGTATATGAAACAAAAAATTCAGGCTAAACACCCAAATCATTTAACCTGGAATCCAGCATTCAAAAACTAGGTACTTTATTAGCAGTTCTCAGATGAATAAAGAAATCAGCTTTAGGTTTATGGGAGATTGTGACGTACTTCAATGCTTTACATTGTCAATTGCACTACTAATGAATACTTTGCTAAGAAAAGGACAAATATAAGGTCTACTGTGTGCTTTGTTTAAAGATCAGATGTCGATCTTGCAATTTCTGAGCAACTACAAGCAGTATGTTCTTACTGGCGCTACAGGAATCCTTTCAATGCTCTGAACATAAACTTCAGAGTGAGGAGGACTGCACTATCCTGAAGCTTCTTCTGTACAACTGCCTGTAGTTAAATGGGGGCTGAGTTTCATAGTGTTCTCCAGCAGGGGGCGAATGTGAGTCATTGCTTACTGCATCAGGCAGGAATGAACTGAGCTGTTTGTCATATACCAGCCTGCAAAGGGTCAGCAGTGCAGACAGGAAACATATAATCAACACCAGACTGAAAAGACAAACGGGAGGCAGGGAAAGAAAATGGAGGGGAGAAGGAGAGGAAGAGGGGGAGGTTTATGATCTTAAACCAGGGGCCTCAATAAGGGGCCCCCTCTACATTTCCGAATCGCTTGTATTAAGTGTAATGACTTAAATATACTATAGAATAATATTTTACTGATATTTTTGTGACGTTAACAAAAACCTTCTCCCATTTCTTCTGTAGGAAACAATGATACACAAAATGAAAATAAAAAGTAAACATCCACATGGTTTCTTGCTGCTGCAGGGCATTGACGTCTTGCCGTTTGGCATCCTTGGGCTTCGTGTCACAGGTAGTATTTTACTGAGTGTCAGTTTCCTGTATTCAAAGAGCTGGGACTGGAAAAGCACGAGCGCTTTTCCAACAGGAGGCAAGAAGTCCAACAAAGAAACACCTCCACTGTCTCAGCAGCCTCTCAGCACGACTATAAATTAAAACAAACATGTACATCCAAAAAATGCTTAACGACTGGTTGAGGGCAGGGTGACACGAAAAGTCTTTTTAAATTAAACACAAACATGAAGTCTTTTTTTGTGGTGGTGCGACACAAACGGAAGCGGTTATGGGAGAGCTGCTCTTTTCTGCAGAGGTTGTCTTGTGTTTGTCTGTCTGTGTTCCTGGGCTGCAGTCGTGGAAGTGTGCGAGAGAGAGGGGCGAGTTTATCTAGGGGTTACCTCAGGGGCCGGTGAAGAGAGGGAATGCTGGGATTGGGGGCTTGCGGAAGGGGTCGGGGGCTGGGCAGGGCTAGTGCTGCGGCTCCCCTTGGTGCCAGACTGGACCATCTGCTGCTGAAGCCGCGAGATCATGAGCTCCAGCTTCTCTCTGGCCTCCCGCTCTCTGCAGAGCTCCTCCTGCAGTTCCTGCCGCTCCGCCTCGGCACACTCCAGACGGCAGCGAAGCTCGCACAGCTGCGGACAGAACGAGAGCGTGGTTACAAACAGGAACGCACAAAATATTTCATACAAAAAAAAATCTGAGTACCAGTGATTTCTGCAGTAGAGCAAATCTATAGCGCCTTTTTAAGATTTCATGTCCGCATGGACAACAGTGCATGTGCCAGGGATTTGAGAGCTTGAAAAGAACGATTCACTGGATACTGTGCACACGCTGAACGCATCAATCCATTCTCATGGGCAAAGAAGTATACTTTCAAAGGCTTGCATGGTGAACTGTGCATATAGCCAAGCACACGCAGAAAATAAAGTATACCTGAGCCTTTATCAGTCAAAAAGGCTCACAGTCACAATTTATTTTAACAAACCCCTCAACTGAACCATGAGCTTAGAGGCTAAAGAAAGAAAACAAGAAAAATCCAAAAATGCAATAAAGAAAACAAAGAAAAACAGTGCATCAACTATAAATGTATATTATTATTGAACATTTTTTCTAGAGTCATTGACTCTATTTACTCCTGCATTTAGCAACATTAAAAGGCACACACACAAAATCAAATGAATAACAGTAAAAATTACATGCAAATATTACTTAAATTTCCACTAAAATCGACAGTATTTAGACAGTCTGATTTGATTAGACTGGATATGTAATTTAAAAAGTTTGAACACCACTGCCCTAATTGATAGGCCCAGTGTGCAAATCAGTCAGGCACTGGCTCTCCATCAGTGTGCGTGCATATCTGTCTTCCTGTTACCGAATCCCTCCCACACACAGATGAGCTGCGCTGATACATGCAGCATATTGCATTGGGTACAGGATAATTCACACTGGGTATAGTTTATCATTGCATCACATAGTTATTCAGGCATGCTCAGATTGGCTCTGCTGCGGTCCACGCATGTACCTGCGCGTTGTACTGCGCCTCCTGCTCTTTGGGTTGGCAGGCACAGCTCTGCTGCCTGAGCTGCTCCAGTCGGTGTTCCAGCTGTCTCTGCTCCTGCCGCACCTCCCCCAGTCTCTGAGCATGCTCAGTGTGAACCGCCTCCAGCTCATTCTGCAGCTCCAACTGCTCCGCAGACAACTCCCTCAGCCTGGCTGCCTCGCCCCCGCGCACTACCTCCAGCTCCTGCACACACACGCACAGAGACATGCGTCAAACAATGTACGGCAAAGGTCGAGGGTTTGTAGTGGACGAGTCGGGGGGGTGATAAAGCTCAACTGGAACATACTCCTTTCTGCTCTGGCCTTCACCTTTACTCTCACTATAACAAGGTCTCCCTCTTTTCACAAGAGCACAAAAGAGCTTCTCTGATACACAACTAGTCCATCTCCCTGGCTCTATTCCAATCTCTAGTGAGCTGCCTATTTAGAAGAGCATTTTTAAACATCATAGGCGTGCACCTAACATGAAGGCTGCTCCAAGCAGAAGGCAGCAAAATCACGATGCGTTTTAAGGTACCCGTTTAGGCCAAAATCTAGGGCAGAATTGCATGTATCATTTCACGGATGAGGCAATCCCAGATGCAATATAAAAAAACAATGATAATTTTCTTCCAAAATGGCAGCAGGAAATGCATAAATGAGTGCATATTCAATGTATATATAATGTACAGATAAAAATCAAATTAAAAATGGACTATTTCATTGATTACATGTTTGCCATTTATTCTTTGTACTCAGCTTTTCAACTTGGGTTAGATGCCATTTTTAATTTCACATAAATTAAAAGCAAAGGGGTTCCAAACTTTGGAATTTTCACGACCTTTAATTTTTCATGTGAAATTAAAAATGGCATCTAATCTCCAATATATTTATAAATTTGCTTAATGACATTAACAAATTTATTTATTTGATATTATTACTTTTATTAATCTTTTTTTAATATTTATTTTTTTGGCATGTTTCGCATTTATTACAATCGGACAGATCTGACTGAACTGACAGGAAGTGAAGTGGGAAAGAGATAGGGGCAGGATCAAGAAAGGTCCTCGAGTCGGGATTCGAACTTGTGACGCCTGTAGCACCGACTCAACTAATCTTTTTAACAGCAAGAAATAGTTTTTGCTCTATCTTTTATTATCCTATTAGAGAGCAGAAAAGATACAGTTGACTTATTAGAAATTAAAAAGAAAATATTTGAATTTTTATGACACTAAAAAGCAAATAATTTTAGAAACAACATTGTGTTTTTCTCAAAAAAATAAAAAATAAAAATTGTAAGCATGGTGTAAGAAGCCAACAGGTTACTTATGAGTTATGATGCTTCCTTAGAAGCCTATGTAGACAGCAGACAGCTCATTATGGTTTGGAACAGAGCCTCTGACTCAGGAAGGGATGATTGGTCTAATCTGACTGTCTCACCATCTCCAGCTGCAGCTGTTTCTGAAGGGTGGAATTCAGCTTTTCTTGCTGTCGCCGGTACATCTGCACAATCTCCAGCATGATCCTGTCCTTGTCATCCTCTGCTCCGCTGTCTTTGCCCTCCGTGGGAATGGGGGCGTGTTGCTTGCCGTCCGGGCTGGTCTCCATGGCGACTGACGGAGGAGGTTGGCGGCGCTCGTTTGCTTCGCCCGCGTGGTGGGATTTGGCCTCCTCTGCAATGGAGGAAGGAGATGCGGGAAGATCTGAGGGAAAGAGAAGAAAGAGTTAACCACACTCATGCGATCACACACACACCTTATCTGTCATGTGCTGAAAGTCTGTGTGACTAATTCTCTGTGGGTATCTCTCTTTGAAGGTCAGCATAGAGGTGAAGCGCTGGAAGTATCACACAGAAATGTGAGACATGTTGAGAATTTCTTGATCTAAAGTAATTTTTTAATGCTGCTAAGGTGCAACACACGCTCTACATACAAATCACCTGCACTAGGCAAACAGCAGCAGTCTAGCATGTGTGTTTTGATGAGGAATACGGGAGTCCAAAGGGACTGAGAGAGAGAGAGCAAGAGAGATACAGCTCATTTAAATGTAGGACAGGCAGGCTGCAGGTCTGGCACTGCAGAGCCGAATAACAGCCTCGTTCTGCTGCTAGCCTCTACTGTGACTAAGACCTGTCTGTCACGCTCAGAAGAATGAGTTAAAGAAGGAGAATGAGAGACGGAAGGAACACGAGGGAGCCAGGATGGAGAATGGGCACGTGGAAGAAAGAGAGACAGGGGAGTCAGGATGGAGACTGGTTGTATATAAAGTAAGACAGACAAATTGAGAATAAAGGGGAGGTTGGGGGGGGCAAGACGGAGAACGAGTATACTGAAGAAAGAGAGACAGATTTAAGAAGAAAGAGAGACAAAGCGCACCTGGATACAAGAGATACACGGACGAAAGTGGTACAGATAAAAAAATAAATTAAAAAAAGAGAAAAGGGGAGCAAGGATGGAGAACAGCTACACTGAAGGGAGATGACAGAAAAAGAAAGAAAAAGAAAGCAAGGTGAGCAGTGGGCCAGAGGGGGTTGAAAGAGAATCAAAAAGTGAAAAAAAAAGGAGTGAGGCACAGACAAAAAAGGAAAAAGAGAGAGAGAGACAGGCAGAAGGAGGACGGGGGGAAATGTGATGTGCTGAGGTGGAGACTGGAGACCCCTCCCCCAGCACTCTAGAGCGATCTGACACTCGCAGGGACAGCGGCCTCTTTTCATTCTCTCTCTCTTCACTGGCAACTATAAAATGTGAGTTGTATTAATCATTAGCAAGACACTCTCAGCAGCTCCTCACCCTTTAAGTGAGTCAACCACATTCATGCCCATAAACTTCTGACCTTTAACAGCACATCATTCTTGTGCATGCATGTGCATTCATTTACAAGAAAAACTAAAGAGTGCGGGGGTACTGACCTGTGGTGGGCTGGCTGTCGTGTGTCAATGTTCTCCTGCTGTAGTGTTGCTTGAGCAGGGCCCCCAGAACCTCATGGTTCACCTCCCCCTCCTTCCGTAGGGACACATTAGGGGCCACCATCTTATCGTACGTGTACAGGTAGTAACTGCAAACATAACAAACACCCTCAGGCTGGTGCACACACAACACTGAAACTAAAAACTCCAACAATATCAGGAGAATTGTTGCTCTCAGAGAGCTTTTCACACGTACAGCTGAGCAGGTAATGATGCACTACAAAGCTAATCGCAATAATCAGATCAGACTGGGATAAATTAACATTTTTTAAAAAGGGTCTAGTTGAAGTGTGGCGATGCAATTCGATCCCTTTTTATCTTGTTGACTCACTCTGAGCCTTCAGGTCAAGTGCTGTTATTCTCTTATGAGGTTTGCAACTATAAATCTTAAATACATTTTAACATTGTCTAAAAAGATGAGTGGTACAAATGCCATCAGAATGCCAGGGTGTTGTGATTGGTTGACAGAGCACTGCTATGTGGTTTCTAGGGTCAACGCTTGCAGGTTCAAACCAAAGAGACCCAGGTTTCCCCAGATACCCTAGATATGGTCTATGGAATTTTGCCCATTTTATGATATTCACTTGCGTGATCCTGGAACAAGGGAATGCTGGGAAAAAAGGGCTGTACCTTGGGTGGATGATGGGCCCTTGTCCTGGTTCCTCTTTGATGTCTGGAAACAGTCGACTGAACACCAGTGAAGACTGCAAGTTGCCCTGTACACACAAACAAGTGTGTATCAATATTAATGAAGCACTTTAGGACCGTTTGAATATGAAATGGACTGTTTGAGCTGCATTAAAATACATGTCTACACATATTTGTACATGAATAATACAGAAGTTCTTTAAGGTCTCATTACAGATTATCAAGCGCATTCGTGCAGGACCAGTTGAACAGCAATAATTCCGCACAAATGTACAAACACACAGAGGGAAACTTGGTGAGGGGAGTGAGGATGCCTGAAGCAGAGTAAACAAAGAGAGCAGTACAAACATCCTGCTGTAATATCATGTATGCATGAGAAAAACTCATCCATCAGTGGCCACAGAGCACAGGCTGACAGGTAGAGCATTAATGAAGAGGATAAGAGAAAGACGGCATTAAGTGAAACAGCCCGGTTGGGTTTCTGGCTGTTTGATTGTTGATATACAGGTTGGGTGAGGAATACTGGGGGAGAGTGTGGCTCTGTTTTAAAGATGTGTCTCAGCTGTGTCTCGTGTGAACGAATTTGGAGAGGACAACCTCTGATTGCATGACTAGTGAATTAATATTTACACTACAAGCACAATGCAGTCAAAAGTCAAATATTTTGGACTTCACATACACCTGCATTTAACGTCATCCCATTTCAAATGAATCACCTGAAAAATACACTACCCTTAACAATTATACTTCAAATAAAATGTAATTAAAAATAACTTAAAAATGTTATAAAACGTTAAAGTTTCCACACAAATATTAAGCAGAATAGCTGTTTTCAACATTGATAATAAGAAAAAAAACATTGAGCACCAAATCAGCATATTCAAATGGTTTTTGAAGGATCATGTGACTCTGAAGACTGAGGTAATGGATGCTGAAAATTAAGCTTTGCCATCAGAGAAATAAATTACATTTGAAAATATATTAAAATAGAAAAGTTATTTTATATAAAATAATAATAATAATATTTTCACAATACTACTGTTTTTACTGTATTTTCAATCAAATAAATGCAGCCTTGGTGAGCATAAGAGACTTCTTTTATACTAACTTTACCTAAAATTACCAAACTCAAACTTTTGAACTGTAGTGTGTTAATAATAAACAATGCCCTCCACTGAAAGTGGTTTGCATGAAACAGTTTGGACCCTGTTTCACCTGACCCTGCCCAATTTAGGTCAACCCAAAATTGCCACCCGAAATGAAAAGAGGAAGGACACAGGGTGACACCCAGATGGCTGTTGGGGCTCTGGTGTGTGTGAAATTAGATATTTCTGAATGAATGAGTGATTGAAAGAGAAAATGAGAGGAAGGGGTGTGAATATGGGAGTTGTCTAGGGGGTGGGTGAGAAGGGTGAGGTCGGGTTTGAGGCCTACGATGAGTATGAGTGAATAAGATAGAGAGAAGCTGTTTCCTGCTTCTGACTCTATGAGGAAGAGGGTGTGTGGATAAACGGGGAGGCCGTTCTGTGCCTGTGTGTAAATGGAGACAAACAGGAGACGGGCCACTTGAAGAACAATTCATTTGGAGAAATGGCAATGCTCAAAATGGTGGCTGTAGGAAAGGAAGTCCCACTGTACACTGCCTTATTAGCCTAATTTCCGCTAAAGAAGCTTAATTTAAGAAATAACGTTTCTTATTAGTGACTGAACACTATTATTACACACTAAGCAGTTTTGGAGATTTTAGACTGTCCCCATTCAAGCACACATGATCATGTACTTGCAGGTCTATTGCTTAGATAGAAAATAGCTGCCCGGGAGCGATGCCAAGATCCCTATCGAGTAGCCTGACTTGCATTAAATGGACTTTGTTGTAAAATGATGCAGTACCTTAGATGGTACCTTTTTCTCCAGGGCGCTATCAGACAGCTTGCTGTTAGGTGGGCAGGGTGCAGGACTGGACTTCCTCCCGTGACTGTCGTCATCCACCACCTTCTGCGAGAAAACACAAACACATGCTTTATGAGCACAAGAGTGTTAACACTTAGCTGCAAGCATTCAGACATGTAATACATCTGATATCACAGAGCTTGTGCACGAATCACCACATTCAATCTGTCCGTCACCTCCTCTGCTCAACGTGTTCGACAAACACGCTGCGAGGCTTGTACATATGTGTGTGCGCGAGTCACACACCATGAATCCAGGGCAAGCTCCGTGCTGATGGTTATCAGACTCAGACAGAGCTTAATATAGCTGACACAGAAGGATAGAGACCTTACATTCATCCGACATAACAACCGTTCACTTCTTAAGACTGTGTGTGATTCATATGTGCATTTCTAATGTTTACAATCCGTAACATCCTCTATTTGGCAGAGCAAACCAGAAAGCGCAACGCACATCCTCGTCCCTCCATCACAGAGACACTAACAGTAGTGACTGGGTGAGTGCCAAAGGAGGAAGAACATGTTTTATCTGGAGTAAATTACAACTTCCTGCAGACTATGGGATCTCCTGTTTCCTGTAGCCTTAAGGATGAATGGTGATGTCGTCGCACAACATAAAGCAGCTGTACGGTGGTGGGGTGACATGGCAACCCCACGCATTTGCGCTAAACGCAAGAAAATGTGCGTGTAGGAGATAGGGCTGTTTTTCTTGAGGGAAGAGGAGGACTGCAGCATGAGGGAGGGGTGGGTAGCTGCTGAGGGGGGCAGGAACAATGAGCACACTGCAGTGGTGAGCCCGTCTAACCTTGACAAGCACACACACTATGTCTGTTGGCCCATCTCTCCACACTTCACGGCCCAGCCAACACTCCCTCCTCAGCCGTGACACATGCAATCACGCAGTCTCCAATCTATCTCCTTTATGTTTACAGTCTGTTACACGAGTTCTTGTCCCTTGAGAGCCAAGTATGCAATTCTAATGTTTAAAACTGGTTCGATATGCTATGTTTGGAACACACTGGGCAGTACACACTGTATAAAAATAGTATACACACTGTTTTTTGAGTGATTTTATTATTGCAACGTAACAGAAATTATATACAGTATATGAAATAGAATGCAAAATAAGTTTTTAAACATTAGCATGCCACAAGGACACAAGGATTAATCATGTTTAATTAATTAACTGGAGTCCATAACCATATTTATCTCAGGAAACAAATATGGATATTTTTGCATTTCTAATCCATTATGCAAATTGTGTAAAAACATGTCTTGGCAGTCCAATCAAATGAGTCATGCAAAAGATGTTAAGATAATATTTCTAATTCATTCATCATACTAGAAATAGAAGGTCAAATCAAGTGCGCTGCATTGTGGGATACCGTTAGACACAGCACATTTCATATTAGGTCAGGTGGGAATGCTCTGCATACTGAAAATCATATTATGCAGAGTACAGGTGCATTACAATAAATTAGAATGTCGTGGAAAAGTTCATTTATTTCAGTAATTCAACTCAAATTGTGAAACTCGTGTATTAAATAAATTCAATGCACACCGACTGAAGTAGTTTAAGTCTTTGGTTCTTTTAATTGTGATGATTTTGGCTCACATTTAACAAAAACCCACCAATTCAACAAATTAGAATATGGTGACATGCCAATCAGCTAATCAACTCAAAACACCTGCAAAGGTTTCCTGAGCCTTCAAAATGGTCTCTCAGTTTGGTTCACTAGGCTACACAATCATGGGGAAGACTGCTGATCTGACAGTTGTCCAGAAGACAATCATTGACACCCTTCTCAAGGAGGGTAAGCCACAAACTTTCATTGCCAAAGAAGCTGGCTGTTCACAGAGTGCTGTATCCAAGCATGTTAACAGAAAGTTGAGTGGAAGGAAAAAGTGTGGAAGAAAAAGATGCACAACCAACCGAGAGAACCGCAGCCTTATGAGGATTGCCAAGCAAAATCAATTCAAGAATTTGGGTGAACTTCACAAGGAATGGACTGAGGCTGGGGTCAAGGCATCAAGAGCCACCACACACAGACGTGTCAAGGAATTTGGCTACAGTTGTCGTATTCCTCTTGTGCGTCTTACCTGGGCTAAGGAGAAGAAGAACTGGACTGTTGCCCAGTGGTCCAAAGTCCTCTTTTCAGATGAGAGCAAGTTTTGTATTTCATTTGGAAACCAAGGTCCTAGAGTCAGGAGGAAGGGTGGAGAAGCTCATAGCCCAAGTTGCTTGAAGTCCAGTATTAAGTTTCCACAGTCTGTGATGATTTGGGGTGCAATGTCATCTGCTGGTGTTGGTCCATTGTGTTTTTTGAAAACCAAAGTCACTGCACTTGTTTACCAAGAAATTTTGGAGCACTTCATGCTTCCTTCTGCTGACCAGCTTTTTAAAAGATGCTGATTTCATTTTCCAGCAGGATTTGGCACCTGCCCACACTGCCAAAAGCACCAAAAGTTGGTTAAATGACCATGGTGTTGGTGTGCTTGACTGGCCAGCAAACTCACCAGACCTGAACCCCATAGAGAATCTATGGGGTATTGTCAAGAGGAAAATGAGAGACGAGACCAAAAAATGCAGATGAGCTGAAGGCCACTGTCAAAGAAACCTGGGCTTCCATACCACCTCAGCAGTGCCACAAACTGATCACCTCCATGCCACGCCGAATTGAGGCAGTAATTAAAGCAAAAGGAGCCCCTACCAAGTATTGAGTACATATACAGTAAATGAACATACTTTCCAGAAGGCCAACAATTCACTAAAAATGTTTTTTTTTATTGGTCTTATGAAGTATTCTAATTTGTTGAGATGAATTGGTGGGTTTTTGTTAAATGTGAGGCAAAATCATCACAATTAAAAGAACCAAAGACTTAAACTACTTCAGTCTGTGTGCATTGAATTTATTTAATACACGAGTTTCACAATTTGAGTTGAATTACTGAAATAAATTAACTTTTCCACGACATTCTAGTTTATTGAGATGCACCTGTATATACATACATACATACATACATACATACATACATACATACATACATACACATATACATATATATATACTTTCTATCCTGCAGAAAGAGCAAAAGTAGTATGCTATTTTAAACATAGCCATAAAGACGCCACATGCACCCTTTCATATTAGAGCTTCCAATCCGCTGTACCACGGTAGAAGCAGTGCAGCCTTGAACCAAAAGACCTTAGAGCAAAACAAACACAAAAACAAGAGGTAGTGTTGCCAACTTAGCAATTTCGTTGCTAAATTTAGCAAGTTTTCAGACTATCCTAGCAACTTTTTCTTCCAAAAGCACCTAGCAACAAATTTAGCTATTTTTAACATTTATTTGGCAACTTTTAGCAACTTTTGATAAGTGACTCAGACAATAAAAAGGCACACATTTTCCATCTAAATTACACAAAAAGAGGAAACTAAAGATGCCCAGCAGTACACACATCACGTGAATTGAGTTAGCTGCTGTTTGCAATTGTTCAATTTTATAAATAATAATAATAATAATAATAATAATAATAATAATAATAATAATAATAATAATAATAATAATTGCTCATTTATGATACACTTTGTTAGTAGCTTATAAAAAAACTGCAGCGGACTGTTAGGACAGCTGAGAGGATAATTGGTGTCCACCTGCCCAGCCTTCAGGACTTGTACTACTCCAGAGTGAAGAAACAGGCAGGTAACATCATCACAGACCCCTCTCACCCCGGACAAACCTGTTTGCACTTCTCCATTCAGGCAGACGCTACAGATCTCTGTGCACTAGAACTTCTAGCCATAAAAACAGTTTTTCCCCATGCCATCTCCATCCATCTCCTGTGTTCTGAAATTCATGTCTGTAATTCATTCTCCATCTCTAATTATTGCCTCTCTCTCAAGTACTATGTAAATACATATGCATATTTTCTATACAGCTGTATATATAGAGTAAACAATGCATAAATCTGTACACAAATCTTCTGTTCCAGATTCATACACATTATTTATTGTTAAGTCTTATTTAAATGTTTCTGTTCTCATGACAGATATGTATGTATAGATGTATGTACGCATGTATGTATGTATGTATGTATGTATGTATGTATGTATGCATGTATGTACCAAGAGATTCTTAAAAACCACAACAAATTCCTTGTGTGTTTGCGCACACTTGGTGAATAAAGGTGATTCTAATTCTTGTATCTGCGATTGTTGATCAGTTAGTACACTGTAAGAAAAATGGAAAAGATACAAGTAATTTTCCAGGACATTATCCATTATCACCCTGAAACCTGAAAACACAATGCGTAATTTAAAATGCAGATAAAAAACCAATACCGAAATTCTTTCATATTAACATAGTAGATTGTGCCCTATTTGTACAGATGTTTCTTAGTGTAGCATACTAACTACTTATACACTGCTTAAAGCCCAAGACTACAGAAATCCTTGAAAGGGACTTTGTTAAAGCATAATTGTTGAAAATGTGTACTATTACTAGTTTACTAGCTATTAAAAAAAACAAAAAAACAAACTTAAATTGTGATCATTCAAAAGTGTTCAATAATTCAATGTATTAAAAATACAGATATTTATATTTTAATATTATACTATGCACATTATTTAAATAATATGCTAAAATAACAATCAAATCTAAATTAACAAAAAATATATTTTTTGGTGAGATCTGATATGACAATTTTGCGTTGTGATTACGCAATGACATCATCACGCAATGATATCACAATGTCATTTATCAACTTTTAGCAACAAATCGACCTTCCTTTAGCAACTTTCTCTGAAAATTAGTTAGCAACACTGACAAGAGGATTTATCTAGCTGGCCTGCAGCACACGGTGTGAGTAGTGATTGTGATAGTTGTGCGAAAGCTGTGGGCACTGTTTACTGAGAGCATTATTGCACTGTTCTCCTCAAGGACATGAGAAAATTACACTGGAACAGGTGTCTCACGCTCTCAAACACACAAACACGAGATACACGATATAAATCTACCATATAAGCGTGACGTGATATATAAACAAAGTGGTAAGAAAGCGCCTGCTGAGAAGGCCGTTGTAATGTACACAGTTTATAAACGATAGTTTTCTTGAACGGTTATTTCTCAAATCCCAAATCCTACGGATCAGGTTGTTATGAGTTTCTCTCCGCGCTCTCTTCCAGGGACGCAACACCTCAGCCATATCTAATCCCTTTTTAATTAGTGTGTTAAAGCCCCACACACACAATCGTACTCTGTAACACTACGTACTTGTGCACAGTTGACAAATGTAACTACCACAAATCCCTCACGACGCGACATGCGTTCAGAACAATAACACACAAACACCCAAAGGACGCAAAGCCTGTTTGTCACAAACATGTGATATTCAAAACTCTGTGAATGTGTGTGAGAGAGGAAGGCGGCCCACATCAGTAACGGTGGGAGTTAGCATTCCTGCAGCTCACTCATTTGAAACGTTCCCCCACTGCTCCGAACTCAGCTCATGCATGTTCGCACACAAACACCCCTCGCTCTTCAGCACCAGAGTCCGTGCCGTTTCCTCTTCGCCCAGGATCTCTCGCATGCCCACGTCAGCTCGCTAACCTGAGCACCAAAACAACATCCTAGATCTAACCGAGAACGCTTTAAACCCCCGTCAAATTCACGTGCGCTCCCTCAAAACAGGCACAATGAGGTCACTGACACACAAACACAAATTCCACTTTGGCTCTGACAATGAATGCTGTATCATGTGCACACCTGACCGCATTGCTGTATTACTAACTACGGAGATCCCCTAACAAAAACAGCTATGAAAAAACAACTGTACGCACAGAGGTTGACAGGAAAGAGTAGTAAACACACGCAAGGTCTTTGCAGTTCCCGCACGAGCAAGTTTTATGAGCTACGCTGTTAGTGGGGAATTACGAGCCATACGGGCTGATGATGAATCTTATCTAGGCCAGCCTCACACCGTCATACAACGCAATGACCTTTGAGAGAGCGCACGTGTACCGTAGGAATGCCATTTAACGTTTTTTTTCTGATGTGTGTATAAAAGCATTTCATTTGTGAAACTGTGTGTGACACTGAGTATGTGTGGTCTCGCGAGTAGATTTTTCATTGTAAGTACCTCACACACACACAGAGTTTAGCACAATTCGTGTGAAAGGCGGCACACGAGGGTGATTGTGTGTCCATCTGTTGCAGCTCTGGCAGAGGGTACGTATAAAGCGAAATGCAGTGCAAACGTGCAGTTTTCAGTCACAAACACACAGAGGGCTGCTGGGGCCCCTCACTGTACCCCCTAAACAGGTCTCCTATTCACACATCATTAGCACTGCAGGAAAAAAAATGAAAGAGGACATATGTAAGCCGGGTGTATGGTGGAAAAATGTAGGTTGATTTAGATAAAGTGTGCAAATGATTTATAACCTGAAAACAAATGATAGACTAACATGTAGTTTATTACATACTAAATAAGGGTTTTGAACAGTAGTATACTATGTTGTTGTCCCAAGACCTTTGGGAGATAGATCACCCAAAAAAGTAAATTCTGCTTAGAAGAAAGTCAGTCATTCAGGTTTTGAAAAACATGAAGGTAAATAAACAATGGAATAATTTTCATGTCAGAATGTCACATCAAATAATGAGTCACGAAAATCACTGAGGTTATTACTTCAGTTTCATTCGTCAGACTAGAAAAGTGTTGTGCACTGCATTGTGGGACTCAGCTCAGTGCGCTCTGTGGTATACAGATGAGGCATCTTTTCCATGTGGGCTGCATTGTGGACAAAAGTAGGCCAACTTGATGCAGGCTAAGGAGATAAAACGGAGCAAGAGAGGGAACCGAAGAGAGATCTGAAATGGTGACAATTCCTCTGTTTTTCTTAACCAATGAATGTAAAATATTCCATTTCATCTTTGCTAGGGTCAAGCTATTTGTAGGTCCTCAGTGAAATAAAAAAAACTGAAACCGATGCAACAAAATCACATTAGGAAAATGTTTAATGTTTAATATGTAGATATACACTACAAGTCAAATGTTTTTGGGTCAGTAAGTTTTTTAATAAATAAATTAATACTAATAAATTAATAAATATATTCAAAAAGGATGCATTAAATTGTTCAAAATAGACAGTAAAGTAATTTTAAATGCTATGAAAGAATTAAATCCAATTAGATTTCTATTTTAAGCATTTTAAACTTTCTATTCAAAGAATCATGAAAAAAGTATCATGATTTCCACAAAAATATTTAGAAGCTATTTTAAATGAATAATAATAAGAAGAAATAATTCTTCAACACAAAATCAACATATTAGATGCATCATGTGACTCTGAAGACTGGAGTAATAGCTGCTGAAAATTCAGCTTTGCCATCACAGAAATAAATTGCTTTTTTAAATATATTCAAATACAAAATTGTTAACTGTCTTTAAACTGTAAAAATATTTCACAATACTACAATTTCTACTGTATTTTTGATCAATCAAATGTTACAGTATGTTGGACACTATCCTAAATTATCATTCCATGGATATTTTTCATAAAACACAAGCAGATGAATTTAAATGTAAATTCATTCATATGTAAATTGTCCTACTGAAATGAATGTAATAACTTATGCAAGAATGCAAGAATACAATTTACACAAATTCTTTTCCCACTTGTTTACTTGAATAAGATCCCATGTGTATACAGAATAGACAGAGTCACTCCCAAACTTGTGAATAAATCCAGCAACAATTTGGCTTCTTTCAGCAGTGAACAAGTTGTCACCTAAATCATTCAGGAGTGAATTCAGTAGTGAAAGCTGACCTGGAAGTGCTCATGGCCAGACTGGTTTTGGATACACATAAGTAAACATGCATTCTTCACATTATCTATGACGCCTATACACACACTGGAGTCCTAAAGTCCACGTCCTACAAAAACACACTAAAACAACCCAAACATTCATAATCAAACTAAAACACTTGCACAAAAAAAACAGAGCAAACAACACTCCTCTAAATATCAATACGCACACACGCATAGGGATCAAACACACAGGCTCAGACGTGCTCATTCCTGAGAGGATTTGGCTGGCAGCCTGGGGCAAATTTTTTAAGGGAAGAGGGAGGGAGACGAACATTCCGTCTAGACACGGTCATCAATAGTGCACAGTCAGCCTGTCTGTCCCGACAGCCATCTACACACATCCACTGATTAATCTACAACATACGACCCGATAAGAGGCGCACACACACACACACACACACACAGAGCGGCCAAGTTACCCGCTCGCATACTCGCGCAGACAAAACTAACATACTGTGCCGGTGATCACGGATCAGCTTGGAAGACTGAGAGCCGTAAACACACAGAGGAGCGGTCTCTCCCCTCTTCCTCTCTCAGATTTCACACAGTCGAACAGAGCTCTGCCTGTTCCCTTCCCTACACATGGGCGGCTTTAAATAGGCCTATGAATGGTAGATCTGTATGCACGCGTGTTAGAACTGAGTACTCTCAAGTGTGCGCCGGTGAAAAGCAGTAACCGCATAAGCCTCCCATGGCGCGGCTGCGCTAGTCTAACACACACACACGTACTCACGCATGCACAAAGACATTGACAGACGCAGTCTCGATGGAGATGAGTTTCTGAGGTGTGTGCTCTCTGGACTGTGGCACCCTATGGCTCATTTCAAAGGCTGCTGTCAGGGCTCAACCAGACTCTGACGTTGGAAACGCCCTACGATGCTCTCTGTGGGGGGCAGAATGTGACCTTCCTCTCTCGGCAGGACACACACACACAGTCTCTGAGAGTTGTGGTCAAAGGGGCAAGAACACAAGAGGACAAAACACAAACATCTGGATGTTCGTGTGGCAGCTGTGAATCTCTGTGCTCTTTTACAAAGGGGTTCACGGCCAACCTTGGTTCCATTAGTTTCTGACTTGATCTGCAGTTTTTGTACTGACACCAATGAAAAATGCATGATTGATACTACGGAGGAGTCAAGATGGCTGAATAGTCAGCCAATACTTTTTTTTTTTTAAAGACAGAGCTTTAAAACTAATTTAGAAACCTTTCTCAAAAGGGTTTTAGAAGGCTGTTTTAAAATGTTAAACCACTAGCATGCTAAAACCTTTCAGAGAAGTTCTTTGTCTAAACTGTTGGTGCTAAAGGACCCCATGAATTCATAATATATACACTATTATCATTTTATCCCTTTATTTCTTTATTTGTTTATTTTGAAAGAAAGAAATACTTTCATTCAGCAAGGACACATTAAATCAATCAAAATATACATTAAAGACATTATAAACATCTGTAATGTTACAAAAGATTTCCATTCGAAATAAATGCTGTTCTTTTGAACATTCATCAAAGTATCCTGAAAAAGATAATGAATGATTGTGAAATTAAATGTTTTTCAACACTAAATCAGCATCATAGAATGATTTCTGAAGAATCACGTGACACTGAAGACTAGAGAGTAATGCTGAAATATCAGCCTTGCCGTCCCAGAAAAAAATATAGTTTTTACTGTATTTTTGATCAAATAAATGCAGACTTTGTGAGCATAAGGAACTGCCTACTGCCCCAAACATTTAAAAGGTAGTTTAGCTTTTGTGGCTTTTTGCTCACATATATGTTAGCCTTAAGGTAAATCTATAAGTGCAGTCCTAAACATTAATAAAATTCACTTCCTTATGAGCATACTTTCTCTTCTGGGGAAACAGACTAAATATATTAATGACTCATCCTGCACTAAACTGATTTTTGTCCATTCAAATGCTCTCTAGTATGAGAAAGTCAGTCTCCTAATTTAACCTACCTCTCACTATCAGTCGCAAGTAGCAAAACTTGGATAATGGCTATAAGGTAAAAATACAGCCAACTGACTTAAAAAAAAAAAAAAAAAAAAAAAAAAAAACCTGAATGCTTGAATAGTTAGCACATGCCATAAAATTACACTAATCAAGGCAAATTATAGTTAAGCCAAATTACTTGATATCTGCTGGTTAGCCAGAACCAGTTGGTTATGGAAAAATCTAATACATTCCTGATATCTGATAGATATTCAAAGCATGCAGTCCCCCCAAACATTACATTAGGTGTGTGAGAGGGAGCCGGTCTCCATAGGTGCATGTCTTTAAACTGTGCGTATGGCACAGGAGAATCAATAACATGGCAGCTTGACACACAAAACTGGCAGTGCATTTCACTTCTGCCATCTCCAACAGCCCCTGAGAGAAAGACAGACAGACAGACAGACAGAAGAGACAGAGCACGGGAGGGAGAGAGCAACTGCCCACCCACAGAGAGTCTCATACACCGAGTTTGAGATGCAGACACCACACACACAATTTCACTCTACACAAGCGGCTCATGCATTTTGCATGGAAGAGCCTGTTAGGGGCCACAGTGACTGGCTTTGCACAGAGAAAAGGAGTTGGAAACGAGAGAGAGAGAGTGCAGTGTCCTACCCATCCCTACAAGAGGAAGCTGTCAGCACACATCCACCCCGTTACCAGTGTACATAAACACTCTCATACTATCAATCAATCAATCTCATATACAGCAGAAGATAAAGGACAGGAAAACAGGACAACGTCACACACAGGGTGTCAGGTGCACATTTCAGTCAAAATAAACAAACATACGCCCTTGCACACAAAATAGCACATCTGACAACCCTAAACACTCTTTGCAATGCAAAATATTTCCATCAAACATTACCTTTATAGATTAACCTCAAGGTTAACATATGTGGGCTAAAAGCCACAAAACTACACTGTAATCTATCTTTCATGCTCACCAAGGCTCTTTTTTTAAATAAAAAATACAACAAGTGTAATTAACAAAAGTAAATTTATTATCATCAGTGCTGAAAAGACTTGTGCTGTTTAATGTTTTTTTCAGGATTCAAAAGAACAGCATTCATTTGAAATGTGAAAATACTTTAAAGTTATAATCATACTCTCTATTCAAGCACACAAATACTGATGCAAATGATTAGCCAAACTGTTGTGAACGTGGTTCCATTGTACAACTTTATGTGCGTTCTTCCATTACAAACCTAAGTACTCAAGGGGATGATGGAGTTGCCTTTAAATGTCTGTGCAGTTTAAGTTCAGTTGAAAGTTTATCACAAAAAAAATTTCAATTCGTCCCTTCTTTTCTTTAAAAAAAAAAATGCAAAAACCTTGCTTACAGTGAGGCACTTAGAGTCAAAGCAGATGGGCAAATTTGTATACTATAAAATACTAAGTATAGTCACAAGATATACATGCAAACATGACTTTAGTGTGATAAATCTCTTACTAATCTTTTCTGTGTGCAACATAAAACCCTAAAACAACTGTAAAATAATTTAAACACCTTTACAGCTCAAGTAATACAGAAGTTTTAACAGAGCAATTAATGCAAATGCTCATATAAAATTATAACCTTCATATTTCTTCTCTTACAGACTCAAAAAACTGGTCCTATTCATTTCCATTATAAGTGCCTGCAGAAAAATTTCTTCAAACTGATGCTTCATGACAGCAGCCTGTAATAGAAAACTTTCAGCAATGACTGTTTCGAATCAAAAAATCATGACTATTCGATTCCCAAGTCTGCCATCATATTAAAGAGCTGAAAACGTGCTGAGACGAGACATAAATAGGGACTGATGTATGTCAGACACGCGGGACTTCTTTCTGGGAGAGATCAATAGAAATGATGTCTTGCATTAGTGATAAATAATTACTGGACAGATGGGCAGTCATTCAAATCAATGACATGTCATACAAATGTCTTTTATTTTGCCTGTGCCAGAAAGTTTAGTGTTCAGACTCTAATGTGTGCTGCTCTCCAGAGAGACATGAACGTGCAGGCTGGTGCTGTTGTTCAGGTTGCGGAGTCCCCCAGCTTGACGCAAGCTTGGAACAGACTGTCCTCATAGAGCCAGGAGAGCAGAGCGAGTCTACGTTTAGAGCCTCCGCAGGGAGAGGAGGGAAGAGACGAGAGGGGAGGGGAACGTACGACAGCAAGCCCCTCTCTCACGTTTTCTAATGCTTTGGGATATATAGGCTCAAGTGGGAGGAGAAAGAAAGACAGATTTACAGCACAGGTAATGTATGCCGTATGTAGCGTACCGGCGCATTAATCACAAGCCGGTGGCGTTGTGCGTGTGTCTTCGGAGCCGTCTGCAGAACGACACATCTTCCTTTGGGATGAGCTTGGCGTTCGGAAACAAGAGCACTGCAGTAATAGGAGGAAAATATGTAGTCTAATGAGACTGTGGTGAACCGGGGGTCGAAAACAGCAGTTTCATATGAAAAAGTGCCTCACAAACACAGATGAGGGTAACTGCAGGAAGCATCTTCATGACCCATTTTTGGCAACTTCCCTGGTGAAGCCAGACAACCATGGCTTCTGCATTGCATTCCATCAAAAGTGTGTCCGACCAGTGTGAGCACATAATCGCAGCACTCTCAATGTTTTGCAACAGGAAATTAAGATGAATCACTAGTCAGCACAGTCAGACGGTCTTATCTGGAGCAGAGGGACACTGACTCCGCTCGTGTCCCCGTTAGGACTTGAGAACGAACTCCTACTTTGTCCCCGTTAGAGGAAGACGAACACTGCTGATTTTGCAAAGAGCTGGGAGAGGAGTATATCATCAGATAAAGTTATAGTAGATCTATAGCAGTCAGAGAGGAAGCAGAAAAAGAGAGGGGGAAAATATTAGATTACACATTATATCTATATATGTCTTTGACAGTCAGCAGGAATGAAATTGAACAAATAATTTAAATCAATAGTCTTTTGAAGAATGTGCAATGTCAAGAGATGTTAAAAGTCTGCCTTATGTATACTACAGCACTATGTACCTAATATTAAAGAATGATAAAAGGGAATGGTCTACATAAGCTGGAACTCCATGCACCACATAAATAGCACACAGATTGTCACAAAGTGAACGGGGGTCAATAAAGGCGACTCTGAGAAATGGTGCAATACTCTAATAAATAAAAATATATATTTTATATAATTAATAGTCAGTTTTCATTTTTTTTATATACTTTGCTGTAATCAATGCATTCTTGTGACTCATAAAATAGAGCATGGTGCTAGCAATGCCAAGGTCATAGGATAGATTCCCAGGGAATGCAAACTAAAATGTAAGATGCAATAACTAAAAGACAAGACTAATGCATACTGTTAATATGATCATTTTGACACCACTGCATGCACAAATTAAGGGAAAATAGCTATTTTAATCTATTTTTCCTATATTTTTTTGTAACAAATGCAACCCTATAGATCATGGTGCTAGTAATACCAAGGTCATGGGATTGATTCCCATAGGAATGCATGACAAAATGTATACCTTCAATGTAATGGGAGTCATTTTTGGATAAAAACATCTGCCAAGTGCATAAATGCAAAGAAATTAATTGTAAAGTATAATCAACATTTTTATTGCTTCATTCAGTATTTTGCTTTTCTTTTTTTTTTGGGGAGCTTGTCCCAATGCTGTAGCAATAAAAAAATACATAAAGTGCTAATATGACACAAAATACCATCAACAGCAGGCATTGCTCTTGTATTTTAAACGCATGAGATTTCTCGAACTAAAAAGTGACGCCAGTACTCTCCGTGGCAGTTGAACCACCTGGCTGAATAGTTGAGCATGTCTTGACGAATTTGGGTTATCCGCAGTCTGTGCCGTCCTGGGGCTGTTCTGGCTGCTGGCTCATCTCCAGGGACTTGGCGAAAGACCGGTACAACAATATTCCCAGCTTGAGCACAAAGAGCAGGGCCCCCAATCTGCCCACAGCGTCCGAATGTTGAGCCAACAAGGAGGAGTATGCTGTCTTAACGGCCAACAGGAACTCTGGGCTTTATATAAATAAGACAGATTGCCAAATCACAGAGTGTGTGCTTTTTTGGGGGGCTTTGGGGTTAGTTAGTGATTTGTTTGTGCATGAGGACAAACAGTTGGAAATAAATGAACGAAGCTTGGAGTGTGTGACCGCCTGAGCACATGGACTGCCACGAATCTCGATGAAGGTGAATGCTTCACCATGAATAGAGCAGAAGGAAAGAGTAAAAGTTGCTGAAGCCGGCTACCGCCAGCATGTCCTGAGATGAACCATACATCTTGATATCTTTCTCCTCTTTTTTTCATTAACCACACTATTATTAGTACCTTTATCTAACCATCTCTCATCATGTCTATGGCCAATGGGTGTGCACACCTGTTTATTTTTTTGTTTATCCATTCAAGTAAATTTGCATTTTTCAGCAACTCGCATGTTTGTATGCATTAGCATTTTTTTGACATTTATATGTGTTTGCATGTGTGCGAGAAGACTACTTTTTTTTTTTTTACACAGCTAGTCTGACAATGCATCCTCCTGACCAAACTTGACATAATAAAATGACATTTTGAAAAATAAGTTCTGATTAGCAGTGATTTTTATCATTTAGCGTTTTTATTAAAGGCAAAAAAACTAGCCCTGGTTAGGACATTGTGTAAATCAATCTCACTCTTCTTCAGCCTGTCTCTCTCTCTCTTTTATACACACAGTTACTGTCTGACTGAATTCATCCACTCCAGCCAGATCAATAGTTCTCCTCAATCGCTCTCTCTCCCCCATAAACACACACTCACAGCCCTCCGTTCCCCTTATGTAAACAGAGACCGATTAGGTCATTCGGCTGCTTATTTTGAGGGGCTGAGTTGCATCCACTGGAGTCTCTGATATTTACACTGGAGCAAACCCTGAGCTCAACACCCTCAATCAAACAGACAAAACCCTGAGCCTCCACCACCTCTGACCTTTCATTACCCTTCTATCTCTCACCAAACACAGGCAGCATGAAGATAAAGTTCCCAAGATACAATGTCATGCTCTGCAGATTGCTGAAAATGCCATGTTTGGAGAGATCAGACAGAAAATATAAAGCAGAACAACCCTTCGTAATATCGATCTAAAGGTGCTGTCAGATTTACCACTGAAATTTACCAGGTGAAATTTCAATAGGAATCCGTGCAATCAGGAGTTTTGCATGTGGGTGGAAAAGTTTCCCACTACCATTTCACTTGTGTTCAAGTTGGTCAAAAGAAATTCACCACACTGACCAGAACAGAAAGCTGCATGGGTTTAAAAGCTCTTCTGTGTGAGCAGTGCTTCATGCATCGCTACACTATTGATGATAGACAATGGACCTTTCTTGCCTGCAAAATTTTGCTAATGTGCCCCCACCTTAGTGCTGCGGAACTGAGGTGGAGAGAATGAGAATATAAGCAGGCAAATGGTGAAGCAATAACACGAGTAAACCTATAAACAAGTTGAGTACTTAGATTTTAGACACAATACAGCCATTTTGTTAATGTTTCCTCCAAAATTAGCCAAATTTGTTGCAGAAGAAGCAACCAAGCAACGCACAAGTTTACAGCTTGAGTGAATCACATAGTGAAGCATTCTAACACCGTGTCCTAACTACACATGACGCTGCGACATGTGATAAAAGGTTCCATGTTAATCAGAGTTTTTGTCCTAACTAGCCGCGACAGCGACACACGAAATTTCTATTTTAGAAATGGTTTCTATTTCCACGACATCGCGACTGGAACAACAACATACAAACTATATTAAGGTTAAGGTACACTTTATTGTCCCTGAGGGAAATTTGTCTTAAGCTCAGAAATACAACCACCACATCACATAAAACAGTACATGTAATATGACAGTAGATAAATAACTTGTAGATAACTCAGGTGATTATGTGCTTTATTCAAAGTTAAATGTGTCTAAAATGAGTTTAAATATAATTTTGTATTACCTTATAGCCATACTGAAAGCAACAACAGATAGTTTACCTTGGAATATAAATTAAAGCAAAGATATACGTTAAAACTGTGAACTCCATGTGAACCAACAAGTGTATTCCATAAAGATGGTATCAGTCACTTAGTATGTACATTTAATAATGTTAAAAAGGTTTAATATTTAGGAATTAGATCATAAACTTATCCATATCGTTGCGAGTGCAGTGCGCTTCCAGAGAGAGCCCGCCCACACACGCTTCTGATTGGCTAAATTGCTTGTCACATCGTGTGTAGTTAGGACACGGTATAAGGCTTTTATAAAAAAAAGAAAATAAAGGGCTTTCCTGAAAACACCACATATCCAATCATATTAGAGGACCGGAACTAACTGTAGTATGATAAATGATAGACATGTGACTAAATGGAAACAGCAATGCAAAAAGAAAGACTGTGGCTGAAAGAGGAAGCAAAACCAGAGGAAAAAACAGAGAGAGAGAGAGAGAGAGAGAGAGAAGTCTGACAAGGTACGTCACAGATGAGGTTTGTGGTCGAGGTACAGGACGAGAGAACAAAACACAGTCAGACAGGAAAATGACAGTTTTTCTCTCGTAGATTGAAAAAGGAAGGAAAGAAATACAGAAAGTGGAAATAAGAGAGCGAGATAGGGGAGAATTGGTCTCCGTGCCTGTGGTGCATGAAGTCACTGATTTCACAATTACAGAAGGGAAGATAGAGAGACACAAACAGAGAGAGAGAGAGAAAAAGAGAGAGGCAGCTGTCTGGTGTGCCTCTGTGGGAGATCGACAGGACTCCATCTGTCTGCCAGACACGTCTGCACACCAAGCCTCAAACCATCACAGCTGCCTGTCTTTCACTGTCATACAATCATACAAACAAACAAACACACACTAGCCATCTACAAGACCCAAGTGGCACGATTAGAAAAACGTAATGAAACGGGAAATGATGAGGAGAAACAGATTAGGTAATGTCATAAGCCTAAATGACTCAAACTTGCGTCAACAAAATGAGCAGCATGGCTCATTGTACAGTTGATGCATGCATGCTAACCATTAGGCCACAACATTTTAATTTTAGAAGGAAAATCTAACATCAGATAAATCTAAACTTGGGTGTGGAGTCTAAAAATATTTGTGTTCTGACAGTCTCTGGTCAGGCGGTCCCCATCTAGCCATGAGCTTTAACAACTTGTTCTGTAGACACACTAACCGGATACAGTGCCTAGGCAACAGACATAAATACAGACATACACAAACTTAAAAGGCATCCAAGAAAGTTCTTTAGAATTCTCCCTAAAACACCTGAAACGGCAGCTGTGTGTCAAAAAAAATTAAAAACTATTCATTTGTAAATTTGATTGTTCGTGTTAAATTTTACTTGTTAATTTTTTCTGGTTCTAATTATTAATTATTTATTTTGGCACACAAAAAAAGTACAGTTTTGTAGTTTCACTAAGACTTTTGTTAATGCTTTGGAGAACATTAAGAAAAAATTAATTAATAAAATAGATTATTATCTCTATAGTTTAGATCACAGGCATGTTTCAACAGTGGCTAGAATATTCTGTCTAGGCAGACAGCTCACTAGGTTTTGAAACACAGCCAGTGTCCTTGATGAAGGGGAAGAGGGCTGGTTCTGAACAAGCTGAAGTGCCGTGTGCAGAAGTCTGGCGGTGAGGGTCTGATCGTCACCAACATCCACATGGCCACCTGTGGAAACTCTGAGTCACTTGTTCTGGCACTCCAGCATCACAGATGTTTAGAGTGAACATTTCACCCAGTAAACTGATGAGCCTGTCTGCCCTGCTTCCCGTACAGACACACATGCACGTAACGTAGCGATTTCTTGATATGGAAGCCAGCAGATAAGTGCACATGTTGCTGTTCTTTATCGACACGACCCATGTAAGCTCAGCGTCTGAGTAATGACCTTTCACGCATGCACATATGTCTGTTTACAAAAGCCGTTTAACACAAAAATGTAAGCAACTGTTTCTTTGACACTGCTTCACTCCTAATCAGTGTTGTTACTGTTAACTGAAACTACATCTATATCTGTTAGAAATCATTTCCAGTAATTCAAATAAAGCTGAAATAAAATAAAAATATTAGATGAAGTTAAAATTATGAAATTAAAATGAGTGAAATTACCAGAAAATATTATTTCAGTTTTAGCTTTGATAATTTTAATTTCATTATTTTAATCAATTTAACCTAAATTTATTTTTTATTTCAGTTTTAGTTGTTAAAATTATTAAATTAAAATTATCAAAACTAAAACTGAAATAAAAATAAAAGCTAAATAGAAATATTAAAAAACTAAAGCACAAAACAAAACTACTAAAATGTAAACTACAATTTAAATGCGAAAACTGAAAATATAAAAATAAACACTGATTCAAAATGTTAATAAATATTATAATAGTAGATAAACATATATTTGAATTTCCTATATGTGTTTTACACCTGGGGTTTTCAAACCGGGGTCAGTGGAAAATTAGAGAGTCAAAATATGCAAATTTTTGAATTTTGCTAAAAACAATATAAATTAACAAAATAGGACTGTCACATTTATCATTGTTTAATGGTGTAAAACCCACTGTTTTAGACCATTTAAAACTACATTAAACCTGGAAAACTCCTTACAGCTTAAAATTAAATTATAAAATTAATTGAAAAATAACAGGGCGGCCAAGAAAAATCACAAAAGAAACAGAAGGATCAGGCAAAGCGTCAGGGCAGGTGCAAGACGGTGCCAGACAGGGATGTGTCAGGAGCTCGACAGTTAACGTGTAAAAAGAAGGTGTCACTGATTCACTCGTATTTCTGGGAGTTTGATATTCTCGTATTTCTCACCCTCAGCCGAGACGATCCCTGGGGGCGTTTAGCGTGTGCGTGTGAATCAATTTCATTAGTGTGCGTTAAGCATAAGTGAGCTGAGTGTTACAGTGTTACTGGCTGTTTGTGTGTCAGGGTTAGGTCAGTCTGTGCAGCAGATGTGACTGTATGACTGATAGATTCAAGGTCTGTTTTAGTACATGAAGTGTGTGTCGGGTGGGGGGGTGGGGGGTGGGGGGGGGGGGGGGTTGTTTGAAGGAGGAATGTGGTTTGGGTGCTAGACGAGACACCAGACGGTATTTCCGGCACACTTGCATAAGCACACAGAGACCGGGGCTTTTCTTCCTCACTTAAACAGAAAACATTCATTCGCTCACATCGCCTCTAAACTAAAAATAATTGTTTCTACTGGAACGTTACCACACTGTTAAACCATTAACTGCTGCCACCTGCACTTGAAAAAAAATCTCTGACAGCACCAACAGGGGGTCAATCTTTGTCTAACATGAGCATGAACAACAAAAAAAGCTCTGGCTTGGTCAAGGGGGTCATGAGACATGCCTGGTCAATGGGAGTGAAACAATCCAGACCTTTTTTTCCCCCACTAGGATGACCTTTCTATAGTTTCTAGTGCACTAGTACAGTTTGTGGAGTTTTGTTTCAAAGGTCACATCATGAAAGTGGAAGAATCTCCAGTGTTCTGACTTTATGCAGTCATGCAATGTGGGCTTTTCCCAATACAATGATTTCATTACAAATTTCCCTATTAAAAAGGGACAACTTCAACAGATGACACAAATAAAGCCTTATTTTTTAACTTGGAATTAAGCTATTTTTCTGTGAATTTGCAATGCTTCTGATTTATTAGCCGCTATAGGTAAATAACTAGAATAACAAAGTGAAGTGAACAGTAAACTTATTTGGCTAGAAACCAGTGCATAATTATGATAATAAATTAAAATGATATCAAATACAAGTTTGCAGTATCAAGCATTACATCAAACTGTTTTCATACAGTTAAAATAAATGGAAGCAGCTCACACTGAAAGCCTCGAACATTCAAGAACATTCATAAAACATAACATTCATAAAAAAAAAATTACTAACAAAAAACATGACATTATTAAACATGACAATGCCACTAGACAGCAAAAATACTACACTTTGCTACGAAATTTAAAGATGTTTAAATGATACCAGTAAGCGCATTAATTTAACAGAAATAAAATACTAAAACTAAAAATTAAATTAACTTGAAAATCCAAAAATCTGAAAAATCTAACAATGGTAAAATACAAAAACTAAATTGAAAAAATAAATAAATAAATAAAATAAAAATAAAGAAATGAGAAAAATTAAATGTTAATTTGTGGATTTTAGATTTTAAATTGTATATTTGTTATATTTTATTTTACATTTTTGTTACATTTTACATTATTATTATCACCTTCATCAGTTTATTTTATTTTTATAATACAACATTCAAGGTAAAAATCCACACTCTTATGTATATTATATCAAATTTAAGGATGTACTATGCCCATGCACCCCCCCAAAGATGTCCCTCTTCTGACCTGGGAGGATAATGTACTTCCCCTTCAGCCAGACCAACTGGAATTCCCTCCCTCCTGCCATACGTCCCCACCTGCCTCATGCCACCTCATAAAATTGGGTCAACACTAGTTTATCAAAACAACCGCAGCCTGGCCCAGACAATAGCAATCTCCTCTGCAGACTATCACACATTACCATCTGGTCACACACGTGCAAATCCACTTGCAAAACTTGACCTTAGCGCACTAGCAAACATAGAAGGAAAAGACACTTACTTTATCCAGAGGCCTCTTTAGCTGGTAGTGAAACTTCCCCTTCATCTCATCCAGCAGCTGTTTGAGTTGCGGCTCCTCCAGTGTGCCCTCATGCTTGCGGCCCAGCTGTAGGTAGCAGGGCCACTTGGCTGAATCGAAACCCCAGTGGCAGGTCCTCTTGTCGGGGGACTTGTGTGAGTGCATTACAAAGTTCTGTGGGGAAAACAGCAGCTGGCATTCCATGCACTGAATACAAGGAGCGTCCGGCTGGATGTAGAATTGGGGCACGAACAGGCCTTGGCACTTGCCCAGACACTGGTGCTCAACCTGGAAACTTGCTTCGCTCTCCTTCAGCAGGCCTTGGCCTGGCAGTTTGCTGTTGGGGTCAGCCGAGAGGGCAGCACCCGGGCGGAGCAGGGCGTTGCAGAGGCGCTGGGCGTCAGTTAAGGTGATCAGGCCACAGGAAGGTGCATTGAAAGGCAGGATGCCCAGCACCTTGAGGATGTGCAGCTGCTCGGCATCGCATCGGGAACAGTAAACGTAAAGTTCGTCACAGACAGCGTTGATCTGCTGCAGAGAGAAATCTCGCAGCACCGAATTGAGTACCTGGGGCAGACAAAGACGCTTCTCGCCACCTACAACAAAGCAGGAGATGGACTCTCCTTCAAGCAGAGAATGGGTGAGCTCTGTGGAGCTGTCGCAGGGAATCAAGAGCGGGCCGCCCCCGAGGACTGGGGGAGACGGTAGGGGAGCCATGCCAGCAGGAGAGGCACACTCCTGTGCAGATTTTGCTGAGAAGGCAGCAGGACCTCCCAGGGAGCTCTGGCTGCTCAGCGTGAACTGTGCCAGAGTGTGCTTGAGGCCGGCGCTGAGATCTAAAGCCTTGGAAGCCCCGACGACGTGGAACTCTCTTTCCTCGATGTCCATTTCTGAGCTGCCGTGTTCCTCGCGCTCCTTCTTGACCTTCGGGGGCTTGGGGACGTTCTCCAGGCTGCGTCGTTTCAGGTGCATCTCCGCCATTACCCGCTTTTTAATGGGTGCATCCTCCAGTCGCTCCCTGTACAACCGCTTCATGTTGCCTTTGAATGACGTCAGGTCTTTGAAAGGGGTTTTCAGACTCATCTGAGGGCTGGCCATATCCGTACACAGATGATTGGTCTTTCTCAGGTGGAAAATATTCAGCTGTTCTTCAAACACGACACCTTTGAGTTGGTCCTTCTTTCCTCACTGTGTTAAAGGTTGCAAATCCTTTTATGTCCAGCTACATGCATGATGGTGACAGAATTAATGATCTGATGAGCTTCCTGTGAAGGAAACAAAAAGAATAAAGTTTCAATTGTTAAAAACATATAGCACTAAATGCTTAGACAAAAATTTAGAAAAACAACGAATCAGAGTGTGAAGCCACACAAATGCGCATGAAAAGAATATGCTGTCAGGGCAATAAAAAGCATCCAGAACAGTTTTTGTGTTGGGCACAGTGCTAAACTAGACGACAGAAACATTTTCACTTCATCAGGATAATCTAATTTGAGACCAATCGATATAAAGACAGTTTCTCGGCGCTGTTTTTCTCTACTGACAACATGCCGAATCCGTCAACGCGTTAAATCAGTCAATGCACTAATAACGTCGGTTTAACACACAGATAACCAACAGCAACCATAACTAACAGCGAGCAGCCATTTAGTCCTGTCCAGCCACAAGCATGCTTGAGATAAGATGTAACAACTGTACATAACCACCACATCTATGAAAAGATCAAATCACACGCGCCATCTATAATAGAGGAAAAGCTGACTGAATAATTGTTCTCAAAAGCCTGACGGAAACGGAATTTCCGAGCATGAATATGAAGGCAAAATGAGAGATCACAGCCTCAAAATCAGCGCATGCCAGCGAGGTTTCGGCTAAAACCAGCACGAAACGCGTTTAATTCGTTATTCACAACATGCGCCTCTGTTCCACGAATGTTAAACGACGCACACGCGCATACTGACCAAATTTAACACGGTACCAAAACGCAAGTTCCTCGAAATAAAACGACATTTTTGCCCTGGTTACGCTTTACCAAATTTGTGTGACAGCTCGGATAGACTGACCCTGACCGCAGACGTCGTTTCGTTTCCTCGTAAAATAACCATTTTCCAGAAACAGTGACAAAATGCTGTCTATTTTTAACCCTGAGCGACTGTGTCGATCTTTTTACCCCGCGAGGGCACCGCGGCTCTGTCCCCGCCTCTAGCCGTCTCTCCGATCTCATTCTCCGGGCACAGCTGCGCTGAGCGCCCGCGGGGTGACATTCCCCATCCCCGCGACCGGGAGACCCTCAACATAACTACAGAAAAACCGACCACATATATTAAATCCCAAATATGTCAAAACGACAGCGAAAGCTTGGATTTTAAACTGATTGCTGTGACTTTACACGGCAGTGAATTATTTGCCAAGCTATTTAACGTTAGACTGACACCTGACCCTCCAAAAATGTTAACTAACGTTAGCTATCGCCCCAAATGCGTTTCTGTCTTTTTTCCTTTTTAATATTAAAAATACTACACATAATGTTGATCAGGCTGAGGTTTTAAATCAAAAACCAGATCATCTGAGCACGACGATGCGTCTCTTATATATAATGTTAAACAATGTTAATTTAAACGTTCCTTTTAAATGGCACAACAAAACACATATCCCACCGATTCACACGCTACATTTAACCAAATTACCATGGCTTAATAACAGCACCTAAACCGGTTTTACATCTAAAATCTGGCTCGTTCATACAGACAGCTTTAGCAGTGCGGCTAGAACATTTAAACCCTTTAGCACGCGCTAACCGAGCTAACGCTAAAAATCTCGTTCCGAGCTCGAAGAACATCACATAACCATTAAACACCATCAAACACGATTTAAAAACAACCAGAGAATCTGCTGAACCGTTTAGTAAATGAACGCAGTGTATAAGTGAGCTTGCTGTCGCTTTTTTAAAGGGACTTGCCTCAGGACGATCGCTCCTGGTCCGCTGTCTCTCTCTGTCTGACCGTCAATAACACGCGCACAGACTGAAAGCCTTCAGACAGCGCGAGCGTCACGGCGGATGTCGCGCGGGCGTGTCTGTCTGTCTGTCTGCCGCCCTCCCCCAATGTCTTGTGAAGTTCAGACTTGCAAGACTTCAGGTATAAAGGTATAATTTAAAGCATGTAGAGGCATCTGTTTTCATACGGGATGTGGTAGGTAGTTTGTGTTACAATGTGACGAATTAATAGAAGTTTTGTTTAAACGACGTTTCGAAATACATTTACATTTAGTCATTTAGCAGACACTTAATTATCCAAAGCGACTTACAAATGAGGACAATCAAAACCAACAAAAGAGCAATAATATGCAAGTGCTATACAAGTCTTGGTTAGCCTTACTATATGACACTAGGCTATATGAGCAATAAAAGCCTGATGTACCAAATATGATACTCAAGACAAGCGAAAACACATATGCAGACTTTTTCATATTTTGTCTAAAGGTTCAATAAACTGTTCCATTTAAAAAAGAAATATTTTTATGACTATTATTTCATATGTCAAGCTTGACCTACATGTCTTGATTATAGCTGTCCTGTGTCTTCTCTAGCTCAGCTTCCAGTGTATTTTCATACTGAAGCAGCAGATGTCCTGTTCGCTGGAGATTCTTAGTGTTTTCTTTGTAAGTATTTGTATAAGTATTTTCTTTGTAGAAATAAGGGTGTTTTTGTCTACATCGGATTCAGGGACATTCTTTTGGCCTATCATGGGGGAATCGTATGCTAAATTTGAATAACTTTGTGGTGACAGAAAGGAGTGAATGGAAATTAAAATGTCATTGCAGCCATTTCCCCAGAATGTAATGATTTAGCATGATTTATGATGAATAGTGAAGGGTTGCGTGAGCAGATGTCTGTAAATGTTTCACAAATAATGAATCATCTGAAATGGTTCCTTTGAATGAAATTCCTTTCATCTTAAACATCACACTTTTTGTATATGCTTGAGCAATGACTTAACATAAAAACGTGTTATTTTTGTAATAATATACCTATATTATAATAAGTTTCATTAATATTTTGAATTAGTTTTATTTTTATATTTTCAGTTTTCATTTTATTTTATTTTTTGTAATTTTGTGCATTTTATTAGTTTACTATTTTTATTTCAGTTTAGTTCGCTTTTAGTTTTTATTTATTTACATAGTAATTTTATTGCTTCAACTTCAACTTATAATTTATTTGCTGAGGCAACATTTATAATTTTTTTTAGTTTAATTTTTTCATCTAATATTTATTTAATTTTAATTCAGAATTTTTTTGTTTGTTTTTTTTTAGTTTAGACTTAAAATGAAAATATATGTCAACAGATTTTTCATCTTGTATCTTGGATATGATGTCTGAACTGACCTAATTATAAGCCACCCAGACATGTTTATGGACATTAGTTTGAGTAACTGTTATGCTAGTACAAATGTTGTGGAGGCTTTTGCCAAGGACATTAAGTAATAGAACATTCTCTGTGGCTGAGTAATGGCCTGGAGCCAATCCAGCAGTTTGCTTGCATGGTCCACAGGGCTTCCGCATCCAATGGGCTTCTTTTTTTTCAATGAAGCCATGATGGGGTGCTGGGATCACCTTTGGTTCGGTATCCATCTCTGTGTGAGCCATTTGTTAGGTGTCATTTAAATGTTAAATGGAAGAGGCAGAGCTATGAGGGCCTGAATTCAACAGCCCATTCACAAACACCAACTGCATTAACACTTTTAAAGGCTTCTCCACCACACTGACCCAGGTCATGTTCAGGCAAGACGGGTTTGTGAAGATTTGAATAGTTTTGATGTGCTTAGAGGTGTTGTGTTTTTGTTTAGACTGAATACTCACACAAAAGAGCAAGAGGTTACATTGACACCTGCCTTGGAAAATCTAACATTTAAGAACTTAAAAAGTGTTTTTTGCATTTGCCAGAATATGCAAAACACCAAAAGTCTGATCTGAACCATGCAGGCGTGTGGATTTTAGTAGTATTTTTGTGTAACAGGAATATTATTATATTAATTTGGGTAATTACCATGAAATTTAAATAATGACAACAGGACTCTGCAACTATACTTCATCAAGAACTATTTTAAACCTTTTTAAAAATATTACTGTATGTATATATAATGCAGTTTTAATAAATTATTTGTGACACAGTAGAGATACTTTCATAGATATGTATTGTTGTTAATTAATTTTCAGTAAGGTAAATAACATTTTATTTAATAAATATATACATAAAATATATACATTTATAATACTAATTACTGTGTGTGTGTATGTATAGTGTATATAAAGTATATATATATATATATATATATATATATATATACACATATATATATATATATATATATATATATATATATACACATATATATATATATACAGATGCATTTTATTGGTCTTATGAAGTATTCTAATTTGTTGAGATAGTGAATTGGTGGGTTTTTGTTAAATGTGAGCCAAAATCATCACAATTAAAAGAACCAAAAACTTAAACTACTTCAGTCGGTGTGCATTGAATTTATTTAATACACGAGTTTCACAATTTGAGTTGAATTACTAAAATAAATGAACTTTTCCACGACATTCTAATTTATTGAGATGCACCTGTGTGTGTGTGTGTGTGTGTATATATATATATATATATATATATATATATATATATATTTTTTTTTTTTTTTTTTTACGAAATAAAAATACTAAATTCCTTTTTTTTAAATAAATAATATTTTCTTAACATTTTAACACCAAAACATGAAAAAACATTATTTTTAAAAGGTAAATGTATATCTACCATATACATCTATATCTATATCTACTAAATAAAAATACTAAATTCCTTTTTTAAAAAAATAAATAACATTTTCTTCATATTTTAACACCAAAACATGAATAACATACTTTTATAATGCATATATTTTTAAAACGTAGAGGTTACATATATATATATATATATATATATATATAAAACATCACACACACACAAATATGCTTATGTGTATATACTACTAATTAAACATACTATTTTTATTATATAAATATATTTTATTTTTTATAAATATAATTTTTTTTTTTGGACTAAAATCTTTGAAAAAAAAAAAAACGTTACTTATCAATAACTCAATTTTATCCCTGCTAACTGTGATTTGAACATGACTGACATCATTTGCTGGTTGGGTATAAACTAATTTTTTATGAGATCAATGTCACCAGTCTGTGTGAGGTTTGATGCACCAATGATCAAGGCCCATTTCAGCGGCATTTTCACCATTCGCTGCAGATAGCAAGGTCAGCAGATGTATTATGAAAGCAGGTGCACCCACACACACAGTGTGCTGTGCCTGAACTCCAAACAGCGCATTGATTTTTTTTTCCAGAGGGTAATAACATCATCCCGGTATTGTGAGGAGTAATTTAAACTTAATATGGGTAATTACTCTCCAATAGCTGATAGTTCATTTAAAGCTTGACATAATGCTCTTTGCGTGCAGGAGAATGAAGGATAAAGAATGCCAGGAAAATGGATTAAGCACTGATGGGCCACACAGTTAGTCAGGCAGCTGTCTTCATTACAGACTATGGGACTAAGACCTAAGCACCCCCCTGAGGACGTAGCTTCAGAGAAAATCTATATAGAAATGCATCATCAGACAGCAAGACAAACAAGTGCTTATCGCCAGCACTACTGTTACAAGGCAGACTTGTGCTACCTGCTCTGAAAAGGAGTTTGGGGTTGTTGTTTAAACAGACGATCTAAAGGAAACACACCTGGCTCTCCCTCTCTAAAGAATGATTCAGAATGGCAGATGTATTTTGAGTAAATACACTGTAAAAATGATTTTGCGAAGTTGTAAATAACATAAGTCTTTTAACTAAGTCTTTTACTTAAAATTCACATTCACTGTGTTACTCTGCTACTTATTTTTATTTAGTGTTTGTTCTAAACTTCTAAAACTGAAATAAAAAGTAATAAAAACTATATTTAAAAAAAAATTATAAAAATGATAAAAACACAAAATGACTAAAACTTTAACTAAACTTTAAAAGAAAACAGAATATATAAAAAAAGTAATTAAAATATTAATAAAGACTAATTGTATCTCAATTAACCTAAAATATCACTGGTTACTTGGTGTTTCTTTGTCATTTTTTTGTAAAATTTATAGCAATTTTTAGAATAGCCACATTTTTTTAGCGTTGGAGTTGGTAATTCTAACAAAAATGGAATCACACATACAATATGCAATACAAAAGCATTATTTTAAAACAAAACAGAACCTCTATCTGTTCTCCACCACTAATCAAACAAGGTCACACATCTCTTCTTTAGAGGACAACCCTGCTCTTCCTTCCACAGAGAATTGTGTGCCCTGTTCTCGTGAGAAAGAGGACACAGAGACAATGTCACAGAGCACAGTCTGGTGCAGAAAAACGTTCACATTCATCGTTCCTCACGGATTTACAGTAATGGCCAAAGTTCCACCGGCACTGTCAAAGCCAGACGCGTGAGGCGAGATCCTTAACCATCTGGCCATCAAGGTGCAGCTCCACACAAGCATGTAATACATATGTTTGTTTAAATCACAGGAAGTGGATTTCAGTTTTTAAACTTTGAAGTGAGATTATGTGTGCATGGAGGCCACCGGTTCACATCACTGTTAAATTTTTAATATCATGTTTACATATCAGATAGAAAGATTATTATTTGATGCAGACGGTTCAAGCCCAAAGGAATTTACAGCAATGGTGTGATTGATGTAGGAACTTCATTTGTTTAGTCTACAAATGCATATTATGTCACTTGAGAGATTGGTACTGACGTTAAATATGAAATAAGATATACTGTATACATAATGAACTAGCTCAAGATGACAAATGTTCACTTTCTTAATCTTTGTGATACTGCTGTTCTCTCTGTTTTATTGAACAGATGTTTCATTAAATAAAACACACACCAATGTTTTTAAGAACAATTATTAATTTTATGCAATACTTTTTGCACAGGAAATTCATTACAAATAGTTAGATATGAATTTTGTCCAATTACAACAAAAACTGATGTTGAATTTTCCTTAAATACTTTAATTAGGTGTTAACAAAAAAGTGGTACAGTTTATTCCAGTCAGCTGATAGTGTTTTTCAGTGTGCATATTAATATACAGAACATCCAAAGAAAAAAACAGGTCCACTTCAGCCCCCTGATGTTTCTTTAAAGCATATTAGCACATCGTTTACTTTTTCTGGGAATGCATCGAGGGCTTTAAGCGATTCAATCATTTATAACGCCGGGTTGCTAATGAGCTCCTTACAGCACGAAACCAGTGTGAACATCTGTGAAAATATAAGCGAGTTGATACGTGCATGGTGAGGAATGAGAGGGTGATGCTGTGTTTAATGTCATCATTTGGTCATTATTGTCAAAGGTCCTTTCAGTGTAACACACACACACAAACAATAATGCGTCCAGACATGATCTGTTTTCAAAACGCTCCACCCGAAGAGCTGGGCGCCATTGATGGGGCCGTGAAGGGTAAACACAATCCAGGGCCCCTTAGTGCATCATGCATCTGATCTGACAAGAAATCTCCCTAAGGGACAAAATTAACAACAACAAAAAAATGCTTTTCCGTGACTGTAATGAGAAACAACGAACTCACGTGCATTGATGGTCAGTGTAAAAAGTATATAAACGGAATATCATAACCAGAAAGGCAACGTATCACATTTAACACAAAAAGCAAGAAATAAAAGAAGAAAAAAAAGTGAGAAATACTTTACACATGCAGCCGTTGAAGAGTAAAAACATACTTTTACCTCGTCTCTATGGAGAGCACTGACAGGAACATACTCACTTTAGTGTCTTATTTTGGTCCTGTGTTGAAGAAAGCTGTTGTATTTCACATCTATTTTCTCCCTCCTTCCCTTCTCTATACAGAAAACTTCTCCATTCACAGTTTCTCAGTATTTACAACAGTGTTCATTAGTGTTCCCTGCTCCATTCTTACAAGTTTGATACCCACTTCGATCTAAAGCGAGGCCACATCCAATCATCATAAAACAACTTCTTGATTCAATACATTGTGCACATTATATAAAGATGACAGTATTCTTAAATAAAACATAATAAAACAAAGTATAAAGTTTTTCTTCCTTACGCTACACTTTTTTTTTCTGAGAGGCAGAACAGATAATCAGAAAGTCTTCAAGAATATCCCATGTGCTATAGAGTTTAAAAATGGCTTACTGTATATGCTCAATGGATTCTCTTTACTATATACAAATAAAGTGTGTATCAGACACCATAAGTATTAGGAGGTCCTGCGTACCATCACAGTCATTCTTTTCCTTTAGTTTGCAGAGTGTTCAGTAACCTAAAACTGGCATTTCGACGCACAAAGGCACCGATAAATTTCATCAGTGCTGATTTACATGATACAAAAATAAACAAGAAAAAATAGACTTAAGGACTAGTGGTTACACAT